>CM065658.1:20916357-20928857 GCA_033220385.1 Triplophysa yarkandensis
ATACAAATCGGTCTGGTGTTTGCTGACCTATGCGCAGCATGAAGTTATTGAAGGACTGTTTGTTCAGATTCGTCAGCGTGACTTTCATAGCCAATGCAAAATCAGCCAAATCTGCAAAGTGTTGCCATCGATCCAAAATGGACTGTTCCTCCAACTGTACAAAACAAATATGTCATTTTAACTATCGCTCACTTTTATTGTACAACTGATATGGTTTGTGTAGCTGACCTTGCGGTTCTCATATCCGTTAGTGTTGCTTTCCGGCGTCACACCAGATGCGGCCATGTACGTGCTTCCTATGGTCTTGATCTTTGTTATGTGGCGGAACTCAATTCGATCCAACAACTACTCAAAGAAAACGACAAAACATGTTAATCGATAAAGAAACGATTCAAAGGAAACTGAGTAAGGGGCTTTGGAGACTCACGCTGTCAAAATCCGAGATGATTTCATTGAGTATTCTCAGGCATTCTAATCCTCCGTTGTTTATACTCTCCTCTGTGTAGAAGTCCGAGAAGTTTGGAATAGAAGCGAACATGACACCAACCTCATCATATGACTGACTGTACAGCTCCTGTAATCGACACACACACCTCGCTTCAAACGTTCATTCGTGACTAATGTTAGGATTTTGCAAGAGAAGGTGTTCGTACCTCATCTCGCTTTTTCGAGCCAAGGAAGTGTTTGGCCACGTGTTCCGGAAGCATGTTGATGACCAATGCTTCGTTGTACGTTCTCATTTCATACACCTTCTCCTTCTGATCGCGCACTGCGATCTTCCACAGAAACAGCTTCCGAGACTGCCGTTCCTCCTGCGTCAGGGAATAAAATATTCACATGGTTCAAACGAACACGCAGTGCTTTATCTTCATCGACTTGTTTTCAAATTTTTGTTCGACGTACATGACGTGCAAAGTAGTAGAGACTTAACATCATGATAATAATCATCACAGTCAACAGATATCGGGTGGGAACCACTGTATACCTGAAACACAAAAATGATATAATTTTGTATTATATTCACACGAATTGATATATAATCAATATTAGACTTCATTACTTATCATTTTTGTTTTCATAAAGTTCCCGTTTTGCTTGACGCACCTGTATTCCAGGTAGCGAAGGAAATCGTAGATGTCGTAAATGTACATCCAGCTGTGGATGTTGACGGCACCTGTTGCTATGGTAACCAACATCATGAGCCCTAGTTTGACAACATGGCTGAGCTGCACAAGCAGCACGGATGCTATAAGCGACAGCACGGATATGTAGCCGTAGTGTGTGGGGTTTTCCGCACACCCACCATCACCCAGAGACTCGAGCGTCACACCAGAGCTGGAGTTCAACAATAGAAGAGGTGGCTGGACGCAGCTGAGCTAAAAAAAAATATAAGATCAAAGTTAGGTCCCAGTTCTTTTTATATGCCATCTGATAGGCCCAAAGAAACGTGTAAGGTATTGAAGAAGAAAGAAAGGGTACGTACCATGTCAGCCACCTCAGCCATGGTGAGAACAAATACGGCTGCCATCGCCCAAGTATTACGAGCCCAGCGTGTTCGGTCAATCCACAGTGAGAATGACACGAGCCTCCGCGAGAACACCTGAAACACCAAATAACTATTACACTAACTTTTTTAACCCAATGAAAGTATGATTACATTTTATGTAATAAGGTAATGGTTTACACCAAAATGAATGAGTGATTTGATTTTATACATTACAACTTTTACTTATTCTACCCAAAATGAGAGGTCTGTCATCATTTACACTTCTTTATGTCATTTAAACCTGTATGACTTCAAAAAAAACTGAAAGATGACATTTTGAATAAAGTTGGTAACCAAACAGCAGTGACACCCATTCAGTTCTATTGTATGAACATAAAACCAATGCAGGTGAATAGGTACCAGTTGACAAAACATCTTCTTCTGTACTATGCAGAAAGTCATATAGATTTAAAGTGAAAGGGGTGTAACATAAACATTTTCAGTTTTAGGTAAACTATAAGCATTTTAACTTAATTCTCATACATTTTGGAAGTAAATTACAATTCTATGATTAAAAATATGACAAAGTACGATGCACAAATTTGTATTTCATTAAAATTATATGTGAGAGAACCAAAAACTTAAAAGTAAAAACGTTTGGGTGAAATACAAATACTAGAATTTGATTTGTTTGATCATTCAAATAAAACATTTTTATTTCTCGCAAATAAATGTTTTTAAGATATTAAGACAGTCATCTGTTTCTTACTCGAGGAAAGTTCGCAGCCAGTGAGCACAAAGTCAGAATCAGAAGTAATATCTCACCCACAGCCAAGGTCACATAATTCACAATCAACCTTTAGAAAAATGCAAAATTCAATTATGTTTATTCCACATCAATCAATCGGAATATAGCATTCATCTCAATACAACAAACTTTACTCACTGTGGATCTATGAGTATTTCCATTGCAGAGGTGAAGATCAGAACAACACAACAGCAGGTGAACCCAACACCCGTCCGTCTCTCTTTCTCTGCCGAGTATAGGGACTCCAAATCAGGGTCCACAAACCTCAGAGACATAAGAGCGGTCCTCTTCTCCTCCTCCACACTGAGGGACGACAGATGATGAAATTAGGGGGCATCAAGACTCACAGCTCAAAGAGAAATGCGATCGGTATGAGAAGAATTTACTTCTCTTCTCTTTCTCTCTCCAGAAGAGCTTCACTTAAAAGATGACAGAGATCCTGTTCATCTGTCATCTCGATATCGGTCTCACTCTGCTGAAGCTGCTTACAGACCAGAGGCAGAAAGATAGTCAGAAAGACAGACATTAACCCAGATGATCCCATCATCTTACCTCTGTTTCAGTGTCCTCAGGTGTGTTCTTAAATGATGTTTTGCTGCCAGTAGTTTCTTTGGTGTTGATCACCTGGAGACAGTTTCAGGAGAGACAGACAGAAGTTTAGCCATCAGAAGTAAATCAGACGGTAGGAGTGAATATTGTGATACTCACCGTGCCGTTGCTCACTCCGTTTGAAACGTTTTTCTCTTTGGTCACAAGAACCAGGTATGTGTCGATGCCCTTCTCCATCAGATAATCGCAACGATCTCCTCCCTCGCCGGGCTCCAGCTCAAACAGCCCATCATGCAAACAGTCTTTCGTGCTTTGAGAGATGTGCACTCGCCTGCCAACACACATATCATCCGTAAACACATTACAATACACACATCGACATCATGATCGCACTTCTGGTCTTACCCTGGGATGCCCCCTGACTCCATCTTGTTGGCAACGGTTACGTCCGTGGACCAGACATCAAACTGCCAGCGCTTCTGTCCCAGGACTCCCCCCAGAACAGTACCTGTGTGCACTCCCACACGCATGTCCACCTCGGTTTTAGTTTTTTCACGCACGTACCTTAAACATTTAAAACACATTTAGAACGTTTAGAAGTTAAATACAATGTTTTTTGTTTCAGTCATAAGCACTTCTAAGTAGATATTTATCGTGTACTCACGAGATGGCCTCCACCATTGACAGTCCCATCATGATGGAGCAGGCGGCATGGTCTTCTCTAAAATCTGGCAAACCGCAGATACAGTAGTAACAATCTCCCAGAATCTTGATCCTTAGCTGATGATGTTGCTGTGATAAACACACCAAAAATGTATCTTGAAAACAAACAAGATGTTACTTCTTCAATGTAAAAATTTGGGATCACTTACTCGTCTTTTATTCATTCATAACATTTCATAAACTCTTAGAAAAAACTCTAGAATGATTCAAATTTAATAACATTTATAAAGTGTAGTCACCCTTTGTGAAGAATTTTCAGAAATGTTTCTTTTTGAGGTACTTCCTTTCTATTCTGAGCTGTTAAAGTGAGCTCATCATTTACTTCCCATCGTGTCATTTTTAACCTGCATGACTATCGTTGTAGAGTTGAGCACAAAAGAAGATATTTTGAGGAATGTTGGCGACAGGCACCCATTCACTTGCATTGGTTTTGTCCAAACCAGTAGAGTGGTCGCTGTTTGGCTATTAACATTCTTCAAAGTATCTTTTGTCTGGGTGTGTAGTATGACAGTCAAACATTTTTATAATGACAAGATGGTAAATAAATGATCACAGAATGTTCATCTTTTGTAAACTATCACTTTAGTTAATGCTTTATTTATTATTTTGCTTTAAACTGTCTTTCATATGTTTAAAGAGTGTATCTACTCACTGCTGCCAGTTTGTCAAAGCGAGCAAAGAGCTCATTTAGCAGTTTGACGAGTTCTTTAGGGGTGACGGCAGAAGACAGCTGAGTAAAACCCACAATATCTGCAAAGAGGATGCTGAACAGAGAAGATGGGGTGTAAGAACATTACATGGATCTGTTTCAATAGTTAATGCAAAACAGCGTAATAGTGTAAGTGTGTTCACCTGACGTTCTCATGACGGTACATGTACATGGTGTTGAACTGTTGGGCATCTGTTTTCTGATTTGCTCCTTTTTTCATCCCCTGAAGCATTTCTTCTGCGATGTGTCTCGGCAAAATGGACAGCAGCAACTCTTCCTGCACACACATTATGCATCTTGTGATCATCGCTTCACATACTTATGCTGAAAAAACAGCTAATTTGATTTGGATTTAAAAATATATGACACTGACAAACAACTGATATGAGACTGTCGAACTGAAGTAATTAGTTTGGCAAAGTTGAAAACGTAAATCCAGCATTAGACAAATGTTTATGTTTGGTCTTCGCTTCTTAAAGAGAATGGAGATGTGTTCTTTTGGGAGTTTGATCACAGAGCACAATTGTATTCTGATGCTGTTGCCATAGCGAGCTAAACCAGTCATCTGCACTCTGATTGGTTGACTGCACTCAGCTCCCAAAACTCTAACTCCTGCAGCATTTGGGATGGAGTTGGCCTATGGAGACCATGTGACCACATAAGCAGAAAGCAACTAATTGCAGTAAGCCATGTAGAATTCCATTATATTTATAGAATACCTTAAATATGGCGGTGATGTATAGAATTTTGAGCATGAATAGACTTGAGCAAGTGAAATATTTATCAAAATGAGATAAAAAAAAGAAAAAATGTTATAACTTGTGACAATCGAAATGCAATTGAACATTTTCGAATGTAGAAAACATCTCACGCATTGCATCATGTATTCTATATATTGTATGATGTGTGATTTTCTATTTTTTTCTATTTCTGCAAAATATTAGAGTTGTACTTTCTGTTTTTCCACAATGAAAAGTTGTGAAACGTGCTACCGAGTTAAATAATAAAGATGCAGTTAATAAATCTACAAACACGAATGCATTTGTTCCAAGAAAGCTCATAGAAGATTGTCTAATGTAGTTCATTCTAAAAATGTAACATATTTATCACATTTATGTGATTCAGTCAACAAGCAATCTCCACAACTTACAGCAACCCTGGCCTTCTCTAAATAATATGCATGACCACAGAGGATCGCATCACTATTTCTATTCCTGGTTATTTTCAGATGTTTGTTTCCATCACACATTGCCTCTTACGTCATGCTGAGAGGTTCCCGCGGGTCACCTAACAGGATTCGCATCCACACTTTTTAAAAGTGGTGCCTTAATTCTAGACACAATAATGTATTTATATACAATGAAAAATGTATTAAGATATATGAATGAATTGTATTATATTTTTAAAGTTGAGCTGGTTATTTGGCTCACAAAGTCAAGAAGAAACTACATTTACAATGACTATTTATTCCTACTAAATAAACTGTAGGTTGCTATTCATCTATTTACTACTGTTATAAAAATCAAACACGCAATGATAAGATATTTCTGTTTTGTGGAAAATCATAGACATATCAAATTACAGTATTGTATGACCAACATAAAACAATGTGTGATGGCAAATTTACACTCTTGGGTCTTTAGTGTCACTGCTGTCACAATAACAACAGTCTGGGGATTACATTCATTACTGCAATTATAGTGACAACTTATCACAACATGTGAGAGTGTGCGTGTGTGTGTGTGTGTGTGTGTGTGTGTGTGTGTGTGTGTGTGTGTGTGTGAGTTTGTGTGTGTGTGTGTGTGTGTGTGTGTGTGTGTGTGTGTGTGTGTGTGTGTGTGTGTGTGTGTGTGTGTGTGTGTGTGTACAGTGCGTTCTTATCTCTAGCTGTGCTCAGATGTGCCAACAACAGGTAGCAGAACACGTAGGTCCCAGAGTGGAGCTCCCCCACAGAGCCCAATTAAAGTATCCCCATAAACTGTTCATTACGCACACACACACACACAGCCAGACATGACTAACATTAATCCTCACCAAAAAGTAATAGTTGTACCTGTTGTTGACCCTGCTCTTTTAGAGTCAGACTGACTTCCAGAGATTGTTTGGCCTCTAGAAACGCTGTGCGGTATTTGCGGTCAGACATAAAGAATGACATCACACCCACCAGCATGGCGGCAAAGAACAGCATCAGATTTGCCACAATCTGCAAGAAAAACAGCGATGTTACTCAATCATGAAAACAGCAATACATGAAAAAAAGTCTTCAGTGGTTAAGATGGGAGATGGCTGCTGGCGGTTGCTAGGAGACCGCCTCCTTGATGTAAAATTCTTCTTCCAGACATGGGGAGTCTCTTGTCACATGGCGTCATTTCATCAAGATGATTTTGTCATGAAACCTCTTTCTAACTAACTCTTTATAATTAATTTTGTTGTAGCACTTGTTCACCTATTGTTACTGCTTTATTGTCTCCTTGATTCTAACTGTATGTATATACATATTGCCTATACTGTATAGTGTCAACTATAAGTTGTTTAATAGTAATGTTTAATAGTACACTATGTATATCGATATATATATGTGCGTATTTCACATTTTCACCTGTTAATGTCTTTATTATATGTTAACTGTTTCTGCAATTTCTGGAGCAAGCTCCTAAGAATTTTACCCATCAAGGCACAAGTCACAATAAAAGTGACTTCGACTTTTCTTGGATTAAAGTGTCCGCTTAATGCCTACAGGACCCACACAGGTTCAGCACCCAGTTATCTTAACTCACTCAAAGGTATGGGCCCTCCAGATCTCTGTGATCCGCGAACGAGCAACGACTTGTCGTGCCATCTCACAAGGGTAAGAAATCGCTCTGTCGCACCTTCTCTGCATCGGTTCCTCGATGGTGGAACGATCTTCCTCGTACATCACACTTGGCAGACTCGGCCTCTTTAAAAAACGCCTTTTCAGTCTACGTCTGACCCACTATAGTGGAGAACCTTCTTTCAAAACACTGTATAAATAATAAAAATATTTGTCATACTTTTTCCTCCACTAGAGGTTTTTTATCTCACTTTGTGTATTGTTGTAGCACTTGTACACCTATTGTTGTCTCCTCGACTTTGGATAAAAGCGTCTGCTAAATGTCTAAATGTAAATGCAAATGTGACATCTTTTAAGGATAGAGTCAATTTACAGTATGTATAGTAACCCTATGAGATCTAATAGAAAAATATTACACAAAAAGAATTGTTTTCAATTAAGAAAAGTATGTTACACAATTCCCATGTGTATAAGAATGAATGAGAAGGAATAAGAATGTATAAGAATGTATAAGAATGAATAAGAATGTATAAGAATGAATAAGAATGTATAAGAATGAATAAGAATGTATAAGAATGAATGAGAAGGAATAAGAATGTATAAGAATGAATAAGAATGTATAAGAATGAATAAGAAAGTATAAGAATGTATAAGAATGAATAAGAATGAATAAGAATGAATAAGAATGTATAAGAATATATAAGAATGCATAAGAATGAATAAGAATGTATAAGAATGAACAAGAATGTATAAAAATGTATAAGAATGCATAAAAATGAATAAGAATGAATAAGAATGAATAAGAATGTATAAGAATGCATAATAATGTATAAGAATGTATAAGAATGAATAAGAATGAATAAGAATGTATAAGAATGAATAAGAATGTATAAGAATGCATAATAATGTATAAGAATGAATAAGAATGAATAAGAATGAATAAGAATGTATAAGAATGAATAAGAATGAATAAGAATGTATAAGAATGTATAAGAATGAATAAGAATGAATAAGAATGTATAAGAATGCATAAGAATGAATAAGAATGTATAAGAATGTATAAGAATGAATAAGAATGTATAAGAATGAATAAGAATGCATAAGAATGTATAAGAATGTATAAGAATGTATAAGAATGAATAAGAATGTATAAGAATGAATGAGAATGAATGAGAAGGAATAAGAATGTATAAGAATGTATAAGAATGCATAAGAATGAATAAGAATGTATAAGAATGTATAAGAATGAATAAGAATGTATAAGAATGTATAAGAATGTATAAGAATGAATAAGAATGTATAAGAATGTATAAGAATGAATAAGAATGTATAAGAATGAATGAGAATGAATGAGAAGGAATAAGAATGTATAAGAATGAACAAGAATGTATAAAAATGCATAAGAATGCATAAAAATGAATATGAATGTATAAGAATGTATAAGAATGAATAAGAATGTATAAGAATGAATGAGAAGGAATAAGAATGTATAAGAATGAATAAGAATGTATAAGAATGAATAAGAATGTATAAGAATGTATAAGAATGTATAAGAATGAATAAGAATGAATAAGAATGTATAAGAATATATAAGAATGCATAAGAATGAATAAGAATGTATAAGAATGAACAAGAATGTATAAAAATGCATAAGAATGCATAAAAATGAATAAGAATGAATAAGAATGAATAAGAATGTATAAGAATGCATAAGAATGAATAAGAATGAATAAGAATGTATAAGAATGTATAAGAATGTATAAGAATGAATAAGAATGTATAAGAATGCATAAGAATGTATAAGAATGTATAAGAATGAATAAGAATGTATAAGAATGAATAAGAATGAATAAGAATGAATAAGAACGTATAAGAATGAATAAGAATGAATAAGAATGTATAAGAATGCATAAGAATGTATAAGAATGCATAAGAATGCATAAGAATGTATAAGAATGTATAAGAATGTTTAAAAATGAATCATAAAGTAATTTATAACAAAACACATTTGTTTTAAAGTTCTACAGGACAGAGTCCCACCTGTCTGATCAGTATCGTCACATCCAGGCTGTTTTTCTGTCTCTCTGCTATTGTGAATCCCAACAGAAGCGCGTGCACGACACACGAGAGCGCGCTCAGAAGCGCGACAGGAGCGAGCGGCAGCGGAAGCGTCAGGAAGAAAGAGAAGATGAAGAACGTCTGCCATCCCACAGAGTCACCGGAACCATAAACCCCCCCGAAATTCAGACTATAGTAACACAACACGTGGACCATGATGAGCAGCCACAGCGCGTACGGCACCACGCGCCGCGACACGACCGCGGGCAGCAGCCGGAACCGGTAGAAGATATATAGAAGAATGTCCGACGCGAGCCCGCCCGCGGCCACGGCGAGTGTGTCGAGTTTCTCCCGTGAGTACACAACCGCGCACGTGACGATCACGTACGAGTTAAACAGAGCCGCGAACACGACCAGAACCAGTAGGGTCTCCTCGCGCTGGCGCAGGAAATAAGTTTGGTAAACTTTCTCGAGAGGTTCGGGTTCGAACTTGAGACGCAGGAAGTTCGGCAGGGACGGGAAGCCACCGGACCGTCGCGCCGTCGCCTCCCGCGCGCCCCCGGACGGGCGCGGGTCCGATACGGTCACCGGACCGTCCTGGATCCCGGTCGCAGACATTCCGGGTCTGCGGTGAAGATTCGGACTCGGGTTCGGGTCTGGTCGTCAGTGTTCAGTGTCCGGGAGGATGGCGAGCTCCGTTTCCATGACAACGCATCCTGCGCCGCTCTCCCGCATCCTTGAACACAACCGAGAGGAAAAGTTTCAAAGTGTTTCAAAGTTCTCAGATCTACTTCTGAAATACTTTAAATGTGATCACAATGTTTGATGCAGAATATTTAAATGGGATTGATTTAAGGATCATTATGGTATGGATTAAAATACATCTTTTAATAAATGTACTGGAGCAATTATGATCCATTTCAAATCATTGGGTAAAATGTTTTAGGGACCCCAAAAAGTTAAAAGTCTTTGCTTTGCAGCCATCTGCTTGTTATATTTGTGTCGAACAATTTTATTTATAATTTTATATTAAGTTTATGTTGAAGTTTAAAATAGTTTAAGATTCTTTACTTTTATTTGGTTCAATTAAAAATGGAAATTCAGTCATTTGGGAGAATTCTTGTCACTTAACTGTTCTTGGACCCCATTCATCACAATGGTAGTCAAAAGTACCCAGAACATTTTTCATTTTTTAAAATAAATTGTTATTATATATTGTTAAATATACTTATTGTTTACATTACACAAACTTTTAAATATTTGTAAATTTAAGAGACATTAACCTTTGGACTTTATAGCAATTATTGTCATATTTTTTACTTAAAATCTATTTTAAAGATACTATAATTGTTTTTTTGTGATATTTACTAAGCCACGTTATACAAATTATACATTATTGGATTTCTTTAGTTAAAGGAATTCTTCCAATATATTTTTATATGTGTTCATGTGAACAAAGAAATGTATACAGATTTGGAGCAAGACAAAGGAAAAGAAATCATTGTGAACTACATTCCAAGAAATATGGCGTGAAACAGTTAAAATTCTTTGCATTTCATCCATCTACTTGCACAATTTTATTTATACTATAACATCAATGTACACATCACCACTATAAGTTTATATTTAAATTTAAAATGGTTTAACATTCTTTACTTTTATTTAGTTCACTTAAAAATGGAAATTCTGTCATTTGGAAGAAGCCTTGTCACTTAACTGTTCTTGAACCCCATTCATCACAATGGGAGTCAAAAGTACCCAGAACATTTTTCGGTCTTACATTTTTCAAAATATCTCTTTTGTGTTTAACAGAACAAGCAAATTATACCTTTTTCCTACCATGGTGGTCAATGGGATTTCTTTAGTTAAAAAAAATCTTCCAATTTAGTATTCTGAGTTCAAGTGAGCAAAGAAATGTATACAGATTGGGAGCAAGTCAAAGGAAAGTAAATCATTTTTGGGTGAACTATACTCCAAAAAATATGGCGTGAAACAGTTAACACTAAATGATGAAGTAAATTTACTGTTTACATTTTTATAAATGTAAGTAAAAAAGAACTTAATCTCACTAACTCAAATATTTCTATTAGAATTCACTTAAAAATATTAGTTTACATTATTGATGTGTACTTATAGTTTTCATTACAAAAAAATGTCCAACTTTGAACTTTTAATCAATTATTTTAATATTTTCTACTGAAAATATATATATAAACTCAATATAACTGTTTTATGTGATATTTACTAAGCCACATGAAACATTTTTTACAGTGTAGATAATAAACATTTTAGTCAATTTGTGGGCCACAAACCCCAATCGCATAATGACCTACACTCATTGATTATGATTATAATAATAAAACTAAATTAAAATAATATCTTACCTGATTAAGAAGAAACATGTAGGTTACCACTGAAGACCAACATATGTTCATCTAACAATGTAATCTAACAATGAAGAACAAAATGAAATGAAGTAAGACATTCGTTCGATGAGCAATATCCAACAAAGAAAAAGCCATGTTTCAAAATATCCCTGTTTCTAACGACAGCATAGTGAGCCTCAAAGGTTTCTCCCAAAGACGACAGTGTTTGTAACCAAACCCACTTTTTCCAGGTTGCTACATTGTGATCCCTAAGGAGGAAGACTGGCACTTCAGAGGCTTCAGGATGTGATGTCAAGTTTTCCATCCTATAATATGCTATCATGTTTCACATGTTTGATGCAAATTCTCATGTTCGCTTAATTCCTGTAACGAGTGTTTTCCAATAGCTTTAGTGTTATTATTTTTATTTTGTGCATCTATATTTACATCAGAGTTTTGAGCTGTCATATGTACACTTGGGGGCAGCAAACTTTGATGTTGAATGTGTGTGTTGTACACGAATTCAAAAATGGGCCTGTATGTTGTAGACACTTTATTTTGTTCTTCACATGTGATCTTAGATGATCACCGATACAATTTGTTCTTTCCTCCACATTTGAGATATAACACAGCAGTATAAAGTACATTCAGAATGTTGGACCAATTCAACAACTTCAAAATAGAAAAACATTCGCACATATTTGTGAACAGGATACATAATCAACATCATTTTCTAAGAATCGAATTCAGTCATTTCATAAACATTTCACAGAAATAGAATAAAACAAAGGGTCATATGAATCAGTAGACTGGCATCTAATGAAATCTAACTGGAAAACATTCATTGTGTCACTGACATGCACCTTTCGCAATTATAGTCTACGCTGCACACAAATAGAAACATGCTTGTGCTCGCACGTATGCGATTGCATTAGATTTGCTTGATTACAAGTAATCACAATCTTATAAACTCTTAAATAGAATAAGGA
>CM065658.1:20931357-20956357 GCA_033220385.1 Triplophysa yarkandensis
CATATGCACACTTCTGAAAAGCTGTATACCTCAAAAATAAATGAATACGCGGTTCCTGGTAAGTGGTGTGTGGCTGTTGGGGAGAATCTCTCACTTTGCGTTTAACCTGATGAATTCTGGGGAAATCAGATGTGGATGTGTGTGTGTGTGTGTGTGTGTGTGTGTGTGTGTGTGTGTGTGTGTGTGTGTGTGTGTGTGTGTGTGTGTGTGTGTGTGTGTGTGTGTGTGTGTGTGTGTGTGTGTGTGTGTGTTTGTGTTTGTGTTATCAGATAACCGATACTCAGAAGTATGCCGGGGAAATGTGAGGAGTAAGAGCCGGTCAACAAGCTAATAATCAGACCTCTGCCTTCCTGTTAGAAAATTACTCATCCATTCATTTTGATGTTTTCTTTGTAATTCACACTAGAGCTCATTTTCAACCGTATAACATATATATATATATATATATATATATATATATATTTTATTTTTCTATATATTTTTCTATATATTTTTTTTTTCAAGTGTTCTATTGGTATAGTATTTTTAAAATAAGAAGGACTACGTTTTAGTGCTACGTTTTGACCTATATTATATATTTATATATAATATATATTTATATTTTAAGTATATTGGATTGAAGGTAAACTTACTCCTTAAATTATATTTCAATTAAAACTTAATGCCTGAATAAAGGAAGACGGCATTATACCTCGTAGTATAATAGTACTAGTATTAATACTTAAGTAGTAGGATGATAGGTTAAACAAAGAAGAATGCGGTTTATATAAACATACATTGCAGCATAAATATTACTAAACCAATAGTTTACTGAGAGCAAACTTGTACTTGAACAAAGTATACTTTCATAAACTTTCCTAAAATGTACTAAGCTTTAAATATTACAAATTGACTTTAATATTTTTTTAATTATCTCAGTTTTTTTGATAACATTAAGAGAATGTTGGCCAAAATTAATCGATGAATTTCAAAACATTTAAAGTGATAGTTCACCCACAATGACAAGTCCTTCATCCTTCATCAAGTCTCTTAACATTTTACACCTGTATGACTTTCTTTCTCGAACAAAACCCAAAAGAAAATTTTTCGAAGACTGTTGCAAGTGAATGACTGCCCCTGTTGTTCTGTTGCTGACATTTTTCAAAATATCTGTTTTTGTGTCTGCAGAACACTGCAAGGTACATATTTATCGGTATGTAAGTTACACACACTAAATAGAAAAGATCAGTGCGAGTGAGAGCGCGAGAGAGAGAGAGAGAGAGAGAGAGAGAGAGAGAGAGAGAGAGAGAGAGAGAGAGAGAGAGAGAGAGAGAGAGAGAGAGAGAGAGAGAGAGAGAGAGAGAGAGAGAGAGAGAGAGAGAGAGAGAGAGAGAGAGAGAGAGAGAGAGAGAGAGAGAGAAGATGCTGAATGAAAGCAGCAGAAGTTTTGGCGTTGACTAAAGGCCAAATGTAGTCCAGGAAGTTTGATGACTGTCGGACAGGCCTGTGCTCTACAATACAACGATTTCTGCGTGAAAGACATATCACAGCACAGAAATCTGGATTGTTCGCATAACAGAGAGTTTTACTAGGTGCGCGGCCACTCGATTCAGCCGAGCGTTTCACCCACGCGCTGTAATTAATGCCAGAATCCGAAGCAAACAAGACCAGAGCCACGACAAGTGTGAAACACGACAGAAGCCGTGACGCATCACCACATGGTCAGCATGGCTTCATGTAAATACAGTCAGAGAAGATCAGAATCAAGGCTGTAACACAGCTGGACACATGAAACATCATGTCTCTTGTATGCTTTCTTTGTTTGTTTTCATTTCTTGTTTGATTGTGTGGAAAGACTTTTGTATCTAGCGTCTCACATACTTGTCAAGTGAAAAAGACACAGAACCGGACAGTCTCCTTACAGCTCAGAAGACATTTCGACCGTGAGCTTGGATTTGTCAAGAATGCTAGTCAATATTATTAAAGAACTCCAAAATTTCTCCAGATTATTTAACCTCCATAATCCATGCTCATTTTACACCTCCACACTCTTCTCCTGTACGGAACATAATCTCAGCAGTGTGTCGGATAAACGAGATAAAGGTTTTCAAGGCTTACCAGATGCAGGCTGTCTGCTTTCTGAGTTTGTCTCATCCGGCTCTTTTGCGCCGCGATCCGGTTCTTTTCTCGCCTCATCACTTTCCTTACGTCATCCGTGGAACCCTGAGAACCAGAACATGTGTTAATAATGTTCCGCTTATATTTCATCATAGGCATATATTTAATCTTTTGGCACGAAGTTAGACATGTTGCCCTACCTACACAAATAAACATAATGTCTTAAAAGCTGTCATGTTGCGCAACCAGGCCTTGATGATGTCATCCGCAAGGCGTATTGGGGATCAAGCAAGGAATGACTTTTCAGTGAAAGATTCTGAGTATTAAATCAAAGGAATTGATTTTGATTTCTATATAAACTTCTTAAGCGGTGGTGTACTTTTGCTTGCACAGTTCACTTTGGTGGAAAAGTGCCATGACTGCTTGTTTATCACATGAAAGATGAAAGATGTGACATTTGCAAAAGATGCAGGGCAGTCAAACATCCCCAGCTGAGTGTGATGACGCGCTCTGTCGAACCCACAAGAATCAGAATTTTTCCACATGAAAAATTTCCCACAACATGAGACCCTCCAAAACCGAGAATGAGTGTGCGCACATGCATACATAATGATTGTGAACGGTTTCAGATAAGTTATGCTATGCTTTGATATTCACATGTTTACATCTTGATCTGTTCAGCCATGAGTGTCACATAAACAGAGCAGTTTTTGGTTATACATTCGTCAGTTGTCTTCTTCTTCAGAATTCGGCAGCAGTTTTTCAAATCTTTTTGTCTTTTTGTCTTCGTATTCATTTGCATTTTACAAATGTCAATCACACAACCAGCCTCACAAATCTTTGACTGTACACAGTAAAAATGTCCATTGTCATTATTTAAAACTTAAACGATAGTCCACCCAAAAATGAAATGAGTGTCTTCATTAACTGACCCTCTGGGGTCGAACCTGTACGACATCCTTTCTTCTGCAGAACACAAAAGAAGATATTTTAAAGAATGTTGGCAGTGCCACTTATTCACCTGCATTGGGTATCGCGCACAGAAAAGTGTGTCACTGCACTTTGTCTGGCAACTTTCTACAAATATCTTCTTTTGAGTTCTGTAGGATGGAAATGACATGAGGATGAATTAATGACCAAATTCTACACCACCTACTTAAGACACCTGCTCTGCTTTCTTCCCGCTCACTTGCGTCTGTTCTTAAAATCACTGTAGACCTAAGAAGTAAAAGTGTACAGTCCTGTTACGGTTTCACCTCACCCTCATAAAAGTGAACGTGTCTAGTCCATTGAGTTTGGAGAGGATGTGGAGAACGTTATACTCAGATCACCCTCAGCTCTTTTGGCCTTGTGCCATCTCAACGACACTTTCACAACCACGAATGTTCTGTCAAACTCTCACGCCATTTCTTGCTCTACACCAATGACAGTTTTTACATCTCTAAAAAAGCTATTCTGGAGTCTGGATTGAGAATTTTAGCATCTTTCATGCAACTTGCACCCAACAACCTCTCTGAGACACGTGTGAATCATCTCACACACATGCAGACAAGTGCATCAACACAAACATTTGCATGAGATCACATTAAGTGTTAACATAAAGATGCATAAGTTGTGTTACACCTTGAGTTTTCAATGTAATAGGTTCCTGTAAAATGAGTTTGTCTGGTACTGGATCTTACCTGTTTATTGCCTGGTGAGGGAGATTTCGTGTAGCTGGTGTCGTTATTGTCAGAACCCTGAGCCATGCCACTTCAGTCCCCGACAAACCTTTGACCTCCTTCAGAGTCTGTGTTCTGTCAGCGTCTCTATCAGTTTGTCTGTCTCTCCCCGTCTCAGGGCGAGTGAGAGTACATGTGCTCAGAGGAGAGATGTGAGATGATCACAGTCCAGTGATGAATGCGTATAGACTTCAGCTCACACTTTTCTCTCTCTCTCTCTCTCTCTCTCTCTCTCTCTCTCTCTCTCTCTCTCTCTCTCTCTCTCTCTCTCTCTCTCTCTCTCTCTCTCTCTCTCTCTCTCTCTCTCTCTCTCTCTCTCTCTCTCTCTCTCTCTCTCTCTCTCTCTCTCTCTCTCTCTCTCTCGCGCTCACGCTGCCTAATTAGCGACGTGTGATGTGGTCTTAGATAGAAAACCTCTACAGCACTAGACTGGAAGTCACATGGTTCCTGGAAACTTTGCATAAGGTCTCTCATTTGCAGTAGAACCGATGAACCCTAAGAATCAGGACAGACAAAAGGCCAGAACGTCACTTTAGGAAAAAGGACACTTGCATACTAAAGATACACAGTTAAAATTGGATAAATCAGTTAACTAAAATATCCAAAAAGTTGCATTACAACAATATTCCTACAAAACATGCTTGGCCCTGCCTGTGAAAGCCCAGCTAAAGTTATTGTAGTATGAAGAACGTTCAAAATGGTCATTTTTCTTAGAATGAGATTTTCCATTTTTAGCTTGGTTTTCACAGGCAGGATCACATTTTACTAGAAATGTGTTTTAAATGCTATGTAAATGGCTCAACTGCAGAAATGTGCAAATGAGTTTAATATAAAACAGTCAAACACTTGTTATTCACAAAAATAAAAGTAGTATATAAAACAAGACAATATTCAAGTTGCGTTTCTTTGAAAAAGTAATGGTAACTTTTTGTGAGAGAGAGAGAGAGAGAGAGAGAGAGAGAGAGAGAGAGAGAGAGAGAGAGAGAGAGAGAGAGAGAGAGAGAGAGAGAGAGAGAGAGAGAGAGAGAGAGAGAGAGAGAGAGAGAGAGAGAGAGAGAGAGAGAGAGAGAGAGAGAGAGAGAAAACGTGACGTGTGGCCCCAAACTTGAATTTTTTCAACACACACACACACACACTGTAAACACACACACACACACACCTTAAACACACACATACACTGTAAACACACACACACACACACACACATACACACACACACACACTGTAAACACACACACACACACACACACACACACACACATACACACACACTGTAAACACTATGTACACACACACACACACACACACACACACACACACACACACACACACACACACACACACACACACACACTGTAAACACTGTACACACACACACACACACACACACACACACAGTAAACACTGTACACACACACACACACACACACACACACACACACACACACACACACACACACACACACACTAAACACTGTACACACACACACACACACACACACACACACACACACAAACACACACAGTAAAAACACACACACTGTGAACACACACACACACACTGTGAAGATACACACTGTATACACACAGACACAGAGAGAGAGAGAGAGAGAGAGAGAGAGAGAGAGAGAGAGAGAGAGAGAGAGAGAGAGAGAGAGAGAGAGAGAGAGAAATAGAGAGAGACGGAGAGAGAGAGACACAAATAGAGAGAGACAGAGAGAGAGAGAGAGAGAGAGAGAAAGGGAGGCAGGTAATTTCCCTTCTGATCTGGAGTATTTCAGCAGGTGTTCACTAATATACTATATCACCACTTATGTTTGAAAAATTCCATCTGACTTCACCCTCAGCATTACCATAAATTGTATGCAGCCAGAATTTTTCATAAATGCTGTCGATGACAGATCTCCCACCAGAAGCCCGTTGGCAAATGCACGGCGCCAAAAACAGCGATGCAAATCGCACACGGTGCCAAGCAATAAATACATTACACTGTGAGATTTACTCAGAGATCTTTCCCCAAAGTCATCATGTGGATTTACATAGAAGGGACCCCTCATTACGGGTCTAAGAGCCAGAACGTGGGACAATATTTAACCAACTACAGGGCAACCAACCAACCAACCACTCTAAACACCCTTAATGCCAGATAAGCCAACAGATACAATGTCAAGTGTGTCATTTCAATTACAAAGCTCTGCACCAGAATTGTTCTTGTGTTAAAGTATTCATGTTTGATTGTAATTTTGCATTTTTTCCTTCTGTTTGTGTTTTCATTCACGCACAGCGCAGCAGGATTAGATTAAAAAACACAAACTTCATCAGCATCTGCAATGTTCTGTGAAATTCACCGCAATTCAGCACAAGGCCGCAAGGACACACGCTGATTGATCTGTGATCTGCGCGTGTAGGTGGAATATCCAGTAAACCAAAACAATAGAAAAATGTCCATTCACATTTCTGTGACTTTGGATCTTACTCATACACACTGTCCAACATCTGCAATGACTTCAGAAGATGAAGAGTTAAGGCGTTCAAAAGTCAAAACAAGTGAGTTCGGTAAAGACACAAGTGACTTTCCCCACACACATCACTGCACTTTACCAGACTAACCGTCAGACGGATGCTTCATTCTGAAAAGTGGATATTTCTTTATTCTATGACGTTTTTAAACACTTGCATTGAACGTTTGTTGATTTTAAACTCAAATGTAAAAAACCAAAGATTCAAATTTTACGACTTGATTTTCTTACCTGGCAGTCTTTTATTTTCGCATTGTTCGTTCACAGAAAAGATGCAATGTGGCACGAATAAAAAAAAAAGTCTGTGGATGTTAAATGTAGAATATTGATTGTATAATTGTATGGTTCATTCTGAGATTATTGGCCTGATAATAAAGTGAGTGATTTTCTTGCTTTGGCATAACACGAAAGAACATATTTTGAGGAATATCGCATTGCTTTCGTGACCACACAGTTAAATTGAAATGTAAGTTTTGGGTTTCTAACTTTCTTCAAACCTTCTTTTGTGTTGTGCAGAAGAAAGTCACGCTGGTTTAAAATGACGAGAGGATGGCAGCATTTTTCATTTTAGTTTGAATTATGACTTTACCTCATTGAACTCTCTTCTATATGTCTCTTGCATTTCACTTTTCATTTCTGTAGTTTAAACCTGGCCTCATCCTGACTAAGCAAGAGCTTTAGTTTGTCGTGAAACTCACATGTGATCCTCTGTGTATAAGTGTTCAAGAATCGTCTGAGTCAGACTGAATGTGTGGAAGACATCCCTCGGTCCAATATTACTGCTGAATTCTTACTCATTTTTATGCAGGATTTATCTAAAGGTTCAGGAAACAAAGGATAAGGAAAAAAACGATTATTATATAACCCACACACAATGTAATACACTACATAAAGCTTTCCAATCTTTGAGAATATCAAACATATAAATAGTTTACTTTCAAAACAAGATAAGTAAATGAACAGAGTGAAATACACTGAAAAACTGATACACAGACATATAAATGCGGCGATAACGATCAATTATAACACTGATGTCTAAAACAACAGTTCCATGAATCATTGATACGGTCACTGAGGTGGTCTCACGATGGAGTTCAGCCCGAGCTGTTTGTGTTCAGATCTGCCTGTTGAAACCAAACAATTCTCGGAGCAGCACTCGATGGCACCAAACCAATGTGTTTTTTTTCCCGCATGCGCTTGGAGAAACAGGGTGAGGAGCAGATTCTGACAACCGCCCACGTGAGAAACATGTTCTGCCAAAAAGGCCCATTTTAAGAGCCTGGAACTGCTAAGCAGAAGGTCAGACATTTGATGAAAGCAGCTTTGAGACTCAAACCAAACCTGGTCTGCCCAACGCTGACCTGACAAAAAGGCCTAAAGACAGAAGAAGAAAAAACACAAGCAGCCCACTCAGATCTGCTGTGAAGCGTTTAAGGATTCGGACACTTTTTTTCACACGTACAAAGTGTCATTGCATTAGACATTTCAAGCCGGACATTTTATAAAAAAAGATGTTCGGGAGGATTAAGTAAACAACAGAAAAAATACTGTTTTTAAAGTTTTATGTTATTCAAGCTATTCATATGCTCACTGTTAAAAATAAAGATGCCATGGAAGAACCTTTGTCAATATGGTTCAATAGAAAAAACACAAAGAACATTTCAAATTACTAATTTAGATTATAAAAAGCTAAGAAAGAGATGGTTTTAAGGAACGTCTGGTGAAAGTCATGGAAATTGTGATCTGATTTAACCCATCCCAGTGCACACACACAGTAAGTGGACACACACAGACACTGTGAACAGACACACCGGAGCAGTGGGCACCCAGGGAGCAGTTGGGGGGGACTCAAGGGACTCACCTCAGTCGTGGTATTCCTGCTGGTTCCAAGTCTCAAACCAGCAACCTTCAGATCACGGGTCCTAGACTCGAACCACCAGGCCACGACTGCACACAGTTGGACTGAAAGGTTCTTTTTGGCACCCGAAATGAAAGCATAGATCCTAATCACATTCATTTGTTTAGAATGAAATACGTGCCTTATTTTAAAACAAACAAATAAAACAAAATTCCTACAAGATAAGTCGCCCTAAATGAACATTCATAATTTCACAACGTTCTGACTTTCTCCTTCTGCACAACAGAAGATATTTGAAGAATGTAAACAACTTGAACTCCGCTGACTTGCATCACATGTACAAAAACCACAAAGTCATTTCTCAAAATATGTTCTTTGTGTTTGCCACAGAAGATTCGTACTTGAATAAACTACAATATGTTGAGAGGCCGAAAAACTAACGGAAATTGCATGGGTCACACAAAGCTTTTTGGAAAACTGGGATCTTAAAATGTTTACTTCTTGTCCGTTCCTTGTTATTTCAACAATTCGAATGCAATTAAATTCAAATGGATCCAAAGTGTTGTATCTGAAAAATAAGATTTATTTTGATGCAACATTTAACATGACCAGGTAAGAAATGTGCCCGCTCAACAGACACCCCGATCATAATACAAAACAAATATAATTTACCACATCATGTGATAGGACAAACTCAAACGAATAACATCATACAAACATTGCAGAATACATGTGAGTGTATTAATATGAACAAACTGTAAACAAGAAATCCATTGAGATGCCAGCATCAGGAAACAATGGAGTTGATCAGACAGCCCCCTCTGGTGGCATCTTTGAAAGTTCAGCACAAATGTCTAAAAGTTCAATCTTATTCACGCTCAGTTAATCTGAAAACAGTTCCAAGAGTTGTTTTTTAAAAGAAATGATGCAGATTAACACCAAATCCGTCCAAATCTTCTGTCTTTTTTGGGGGAAGTTTGCCTCCATGCAGCAAATCCCTTTCCCACGCCGAGCGACTCTATTCCCGGATATTTCCCAAGAACTCTCGGACCACAGACACAGTTTTTAAGAAATAGAAGTCGTGGTCTGATAAGAAGTCTCATCCTCTGTTTATTCTTCTGCTTCCAGTGGGTTCAGTGAGGCTGCTGTTTAAAGGGACCTGGGATGTCGCTCTCGGGGGTTTTGATGCTGTCCGTGCGGACGATGCAGGTGGGTCGATGGAGGTTCAGCATCACTATAAGTTGTTGTTTCTCTGACTTCAGACCTTCAATCTGAGACTTCAGATCCGAGTTTAACATCTCCAGCCTTTCAGACTCCTAAATGGACAACAAGAAGTGCTTGGTTAGATTGCGTCATCAGACACTTTAATGCGTGACATTTTTGCTTGTTTTATTTAAAATATACAATGTTTACTGTTCATTCTCTATTATATATATATATATATATATAAATAATATAATAATATTATTTTATCTTGTTTTCTTTACAGTACAATCCTTGAATTTCTGGTTTTATTCTGCATTGCACAAATATTTTCCCCAAACAAACTTTAAATGTGTTTGCTGTGATATTATATAAAAGTGTAAACTATTTTAACAACCTTTACTGAAATCTGTCAATGTCTTTAGTATTAATATATTGTATTTTTGCTCACCTGCTGCAGAAAGTCTGTTCTTTCCTTTTTTCTGTTTCGACAGCGAGCGGCCGCAACTTTGTTCTTTTCTCGTCTTCTTTTCTTTCGTTCTTCGTCATCATCATCAGTCTGTGGGTCAGAATGTTCAATTAATAACATTATTCATTCATGTTACATTACATATTTTTAAACACAAATAATAAAGTTACAAAAACTAATACATGCAAAGTCAATTTAACCTCTGTCCACTTGGTGTCACTCTTGAACAGTTAAAACAACTTCACAGGATAGTTTTTGAGGATTTACAAACACCAGAACATTGCTGTGTAACATCATTGTTGATATAATCTAAAACATATATATTGTTGATATAATCTAAAATATATAAAGTGTTGATATAATCTAAAACATATAAAGTGTTGATATAATCTAAAACATATAAAGTGTTAATATAATCTTAAACATATAAAGTGTTGATATAATCTAAAACATATAAAGTGTTGATATAATCTAAAATATATAAAGTGTTGATATAATCTAAAACATATAAAGTGTTGATATAATCTTAAACATATAAAGTGTTGATATAATCTAAAACATATAAAGTGTTAATATAATCTAAAATATATAAAGTGTTAATATAATCTAAAATATATAAAGTGTTAATATAATCTAAAACATATAAAGTGTTAATATAATCTAAAACATATAAAGTGTTAATATAATCTAAAACATATAAAGTGTTAATATAATCTAAAACATATAAAGTGTTAATATAATCTAAAACATATAAAGTGTTAATATAATCTAAAACATATAAAGTGTTAATATAATCTAAAATATATAAAGTGTTAATATAATCTAAAACATATAAAGTGTTGATATAATCTAAAATATATAAAGTGTTGATATAATCTAAAATATATAAAGTGTTAATATAATCTAAAATATAAAGTGTTAATATGATCTAAAATATATAAAGTGTTAATATAATCTAAAACATATAAAGTGTTGATATAATCTAAAATATATAAAGTGTTAATATAATCTAAAACATATAAAGTGTTGATATAATCTAAAATATATAAAGTGTTGATATAATCTAAAACATATAAAGTGTTGATATAATCTAAAATATATAAAGTGTTAATATAATCTAAAACATATAAAGTGTTAATATAATCTAAAACATATAAAGTGTTAATATAATCTAAAACATATAAAGTGTTAATATGATCTAAAATATATAAAGTGTTAATATAATCTAAAACATATAAAGTGTTGATATAATCTAAAATATATAAAGTGTTGATATAATCTAAAATATATAAAGTGTTAATATAATCTAAAATATAAAGTGTTAATATGATCTAAAATATATAAAGTGTTAATATAATCTATCAATTTCTTAAACTGACAGTTAAACACTTTTGTAATTTTGAGAAGCAAGTTTAGTACAACATGAAGTTTAAAATAACTGAGTTCAATAACAGTAGTCTTGACACAAGAATAAAATTCAAAACAATTACCATTGCATGTTTTATTGTTAGTTTTGAACTCACTTAATCTTTATGAGTGTTAGCAGTAAATGTAGTGTTCTCACCTCGCTCTTACTGATGCTGAGCTGTCTCTTGCCGTGTCTGTTCAGGATGAGAGGAGATAGGACAGCACCGAGGCTGTAAAGTTCCGCCAGTTTCATTTGGTCTGTTAAAGTAGTAGCAGGAATACCAGCCATTGGACCGAGGCTTGGAAGAGAACCGGCCGTGACCATGGGATCAGGGATTTGACCAGGCATCACTGATTTAAAAGAAAAGAGAGACGCTATTATTTCTGCACAAGGGTTTTAAAGACAAGTGCAAGCATTTCAAGTAATATGTATCCAACTAGGCAGAAGTTTAACAAAACAAGTTTTTCCCTGGAAACAATGAAAGACTGAGAAGCAAATACGAAGGTCTTCTCACATCACAGCGGAAACCCACAGAGAATAGTGAAATCTCCACGAGAGGAACGTAAACATTCTTTATGTAAATCTGCTTCTGAGAGTAAAGCTATAGGAAAACTTCAAGATTCCCAAGCGCACAACAACGCCTACGCACGTTAAAACTGAGACTCCAAACAGAACGTGTAAGATCTGAGAGGGCCATTACAGGATTATGTAAGAGTCAAACATGCTGCAAATTCTCCAAATGCTTCTGTCCTGACAAACTATGAACTAAGAATGAATGCAGCCTGCAAAAAAGCTCAACTGCAGGCTCTCTACTTTAAATACTTCCAGTCTTCTTGATCTTCATTTATAGTCAACTAAAGTTGTCATCCACACTTATGAATATGTTCTTCTACATATATTATTTATATGATCAAAAGAGCTTTTAGAGATTAAACAAGTTTCGCTTATCAATATAAACAATGCAGGGTAGTTGATAAAATATGTACTGTGTTTTTTTTACATTTACATATATACATACACACACATGTACATACACATATATACATATACATATATATACATACACACACATGTACATACACATATATACATATACACACATATGTACATACACATATATACATATACACACATATGTACATACACATATATACATACACATATATATACATATACATATATATACGTATACACACATATATACATACACACACATGTACATACACATATATTACATATATATACATACACACACTTGTACATACACATATATACATATACACACATATGTACATACACATATATACATATACACACATATGTACATACACATATATATACATACACATATATATACATATACATATATATACGTATACACACATATATACATACACATATACACACATGTAGCTTAAACTTGTATATCTCACAATTTATTCAATTATGAGATATAACAGTCAATAAAGTGTTATCACACAATATACATATACAAATACATAATGTGATAACACACGAGACTGTAATATCTCACAACAATCTGATCATAACAATCTGAACATTAACTCTATATAAAATGCTGAACATGAAGAATAAAACCATGCTGTAGTTGTGCACAAACACTCTGAAAAGCTTTGAACTTGTGTACATTGTGTTGTGTTGTGTTGTGTTGAGTTGTGTTGAGATGGATCTCCACACCCTTCCATAACTGCAGCAAACATCTGCAGGCCGGATGGAACTTCTTCAAATGTTACAATGTCTTCAAACACATCCTCATGTTTACTGTCCGGACCTCATCTTTACTGTCTGTGTCTCGCGCCGGATGTGCTAACATAAAGGTGCGCGTGTGTAATGTACAGTATGGAGGTAAAAACACTTACTGGTGCTGCGCTCGAGCTCCCGTCGGTCCGTCTGTCGGCTCTCGTTGCGTCAGCGCTTTAAGTATCGCTGGGGCTCTGGAATGCGGAACCTATGACGTCAGCACAGACAACGAGCTCTAGGCTCCGCCCATCCTAGCAACCGAAAACACAAACACAGCAACGAGAGGGAGTCCCTCTTGTTTGACGGGATATCCCATAAACACACAAACAGCCCAAAATAAACACAGATCACAGTTTCAGTGCGAATGTTTGACATTCCACAGTGCTTGGAACACACATGATTTCTGAAACACACACACATGTAATGATGAAATATGTTATTTTTTATTTAATATCATTTGTATGAATTTAGGAATTCATGTATTTGATGTGTTTGTGGTATGTAGAAAATGTGTGATTTTCCTATTTTGTGCTGAAATAAACAATAAGTTTGGTCAACTCCATTACACATTTATACAAATAATCTGTAAAAATGTAAAACCATTTATTTCATTATTTTTGTGTAATCTGTGAGTTTGTTTAAATGCTTCCTTGGTCATGTGTATTCATATATTCTATTATATTATGTTATGTTATGTTATATTATATTATATTATATTATATTATATTATATTATGTTATGTTATTTTATGTTATGTTATGTTATATTATGTCATGTTATGTTATGTTATGTTATGTTATGTTATGTTATGTTATGTTATGTTATGTTATGTTATATTATATTATAATATATTTGATTGGATTAGATTAGATTAGATTAGATTAGATTAGATTAGATTAGATTAGATTAGATTAGATTAGGTTAGGTTAGGTTAGGTTAGGTTAGGTTGTGTTGTGTTATATTATATTATACTATATTATACTATATTATATTATTTTATATTATATCATATTATATTATATTGTATTACATTATATTATATTATATTATATTATATCATATTATATTATATTGTATTACATTATATTATATTATACTATACTATATTATACTATATTATATTATATTATATTATATTATATTATATTATATTATATTATGTTATGTTATGTTATATTATATTAGGTTATGTTATGTTATGTTATATTATATTATATTATAATATATTTGATTAGATTAGATTAAATTAGATTAGATTAGGTTAGGTTAGGTTAGGTTAGGTTAGGTTAGGTTAGGTTAGGTTAGGTTAGGTTAGGTTGTGTTGTGTTGTGTTATGTTATATTATATTATATTATACTATATTATACTATATTATATTATTTTATATTATATCATATTATATTATATTGTATTACATTATATTATATTATTTTATATTATATCAATTTATATTATATTATATTATATAATATTATATTATATTATATTATATTATATTAGATTAGATTAGATTAGATTAGATTAGATTAGATTAGATTAGATTAGATTAGATTGCCACTGCACATGTAAGATATAAGGCAACAAGATGCAGGAAGTATATAAATGCATTTTTATGAATAGTGTATGTTTTTAAACATGTTATATTTTAAACATATAAACATTATTAAAACCTAAACACACTAATGAATAAATAAATACATAAATAGTCATATTTAAGTACTAATAAACACTTAAACATTTACTGTTACAATATTTTATGAACTAACACACCTAAATATAAACACAGAAACATGTAACACACATGAAACCCATTTAATTCTGTATTTAAATACCTATGTAAATAATACAATACCTACATAATGTAATAAAACACACCTGGATGATCATAAGGACAACCGTTGACATATAGCCACTGTTAACAAACCTTTGATCGACATTTGAAGTAATCTTAGTTTATAACTGACTGTCTGATAAGTTACTGTGATACTCCCTAAAACATACAAATAGAAATTCTGCCACGAATTACTCAACCGAAAGTTGAATATCCTGTTAATTTCTTTGTTCGGTTTGCATACAGAAAGAAGATATTTAGAAAAATGTTAGCAGCTGAAAGTTTTAGGGAACATCTGGCTATCTGGCCATTATATAAAAACATGGTCCAGAGGGCTCACGTTGCTTTCCAAGATATGGAACTTCCTGGAACTGTAGGAAGACTTTTTAACAGACGTACATACAAAGACATTTATTTTACTTGACAACATAGGAAAATATGAAGTCATCACCTCTTTACGTCAGGGTTTATATTACGATAATGACAGTCTGACTATACATAATCTCTGACTTATCAGAGTCATGTGGGAGAGGCATTCACCTATAAAAATGCTTTAATTATCATATGTACATCTCTTCTTCAGATTAAATTCAAGTGACTTGACTATTCTGACAATTTCAGACAGACGGCAGACAACATCACCTTCAGTCACAGACACACTTCCTCTTCTATATCTGTTATCCGACAGCTTTATTGTATCATAGGTACAGTCATCAGGATTCATGAAGTCTGGGATTTTCAGTCTGAGGTTATATGTAATTTAGGAGAAGTTCATTGCGTAGTTGAAATCTAGGTCTTTGTCACACAGAAGCATTTAAACATGGTTCAATTTGTTACCTGGTGTAAAATCCCTGCAATGTACGGCCTTGGATAGCTCATTCCCAGCTTAAATAGCAATAAAAAATACAGCAAAGCGACAGATTAGCGACACTTTTCAGAACTTTATCATATTTGAACACGTTTGGTCAGAACTGAATGTTTTAGTACTTTTGTTTTATGACAGGAATATTCCTGCATCTGTGGAAGTATATTCATGTTCAGCACCTGATGAGCAATGCTGACTAAGACACTTCTGCATCTGACAATCGTATTAATAAACCCTACAGAATCATGAACATCTATTTCTGATCAACAAAAAAAAAAAACAGACGTTCTTCCAAAAAACGCTTTTCGGAAATATAGCATAATCGAACACACAGTCATTTGGAAATGAGCAGGACATTCTGACTGGTTTATATTCATGTATTATTCAAAAGACAAACACTTTGAAAGATTATCAGTTTCTATCTTATCATAAAACTTAACAGTGTTTATAATAAACATACAGAAGATCTTACATTGTATTATGCAGAACACACGCAGTAACTCTCACTGATGGGAACATTAAGTACCCGAAGAGATACACATAAGAATGTGACTGTAAACTGAATTATAACATAGACCGTTTCAGTCCAGGATGATGATAAAGGGGTAGAACGGTGTCTCAATAAAGTATCTGTCTACCATTCTTTCATATTAAATAGATAGAAAATTAATTTAAATTGAAAACATCCCTTTTGTATGTGTGTACAATAGCTGTAAATATATATCGTATGTACATCATAACTCACACTTATTTAAGGGAATCGTGTTATTTTACATTCTGAATTGTCATGAATAAAAGGAAGGCCTGCAGTGTAGCCATTTTAACCCATTAAACACAGCACATGTTGACTAAGACACAAACATAATGTATATATACAGATGTATATAAAATTATAAAAATGATTAAGTATGTACATACATTTGTACAAATGAAAACTGATTATATATAATTCTGCACTATTTCCGGGTCACTTTTCAGACCAAATATGTGACACGGACCGTTGAAGCAAGCATTGAAGCATCTCAAATCATGATCGGATAGCATGGATCACCGGGTTCCGCTCGTATTTGGGCCTTCTTGCTCTAGTGATTTCTGCTTTTATAAAGGATCAGACAAAATCTTATAAGGTATGAATAAAATGTACAAATTATATGTTTAGACATATAAAAAAGTGAATGAAAATGGATGCAACAATTGCATTCAATCATTAAACCGGTAACCAATATTTGAAGAATAGACACATAAATGAACATTAAAATGAACTTTAATAGCTATAAAAGTTTTCTACATTTTCCACAATAGTTTAATGTAAGAATCTGGACATGTGTGTATTTAAGAGGCTTACACTTTTTTAAAGTTCAATTAAAGTTAATTATTTTATAATGTGAATGTAGTTCAAGTTTAACGTGAGTTTGATAATATTGATAACAACTGATAATTAATAATTCAATAAATACATGCGTTGTCACTACATTTATAAACTCAATGTATTTGTATTTATTTATAGAACAATAAATACGAATGCATAAATAATCGCATTGTCCATTGTTAAAAACTTTAATTCTTAATTATTTACATGTTTCTACTGCTTAACTTAGAGCTATTGCGCAGTTCCAGTAACTCTCTCTCTCTCTCTCTCTCTCTTCCGGAAACCCTGGTGAAACGAGACACTGTTGTTTCCATAGCGACCGAACAACAGCGCGCGTCAGTTCCAAATTTGGGCAAGGAAACGCAACAGAAAAAAGCCGCGTGCCCACGAATACGCAGTGACGTCACGCGCTTTACGTTACGTCCCAGGCGAAGAGAAACATTCCGACCGTGACAGCGGTTCTGTATCGACGAATTGTTGTCTCAGAATGAAACATTTAGGCAAACGAATAAGCTTTCGCGCGAAAAACGTCGTGACGTCAGCACGATCGGCGTGCAAAGGCGAAGGTGTGACATTAAACGCACGTGCAGTCATTCTGTTCTGCAATCACACATCATGTGAAAAATCAAGCAAGGGACGCATTCGTTCACACATTTTCTCTTATTTTTATTCGTTCTTTGTTTAATAAGAGACATGCGAGACCATTGAAGGGAAGAGCATTATGCATAAGGATCATTTTTAACAATAGCACAAACACAAGCTGTTATTCAGTAAGTCACACACAAACACTGTGTAACACACTGCACAATACAGCACAACATCACCTGATACAGTAACACGTACCCACGGGTACAAAAGTGCAGGAATTCTTTTATAAGCACGTCTGTCAAATAAACACTTCGAACATCTGGAAGCAACATATTTGTGCACGGGTGACATGTGGACGTTAGGATAACATGACATTGTTTTATGTCTTTACCATTTTCTGTGTCGAACCCACTTCTACATCTGGGTTCTGATCGGATGATTGACAGCTGTCTCACATCATTGACACGTGGCCTTTTGAATCTCATACATTCAGTAAGATATCTTTGGCGGCGTCCGTCTTGCTCAGGCCTTCTTCGCGTTTTTCTACATCTGCATTGTTGAAGCTGAAGACAGGCACTGTGCTGCTGCTACAGGTGGGGCTGCATGTCGGAGAGGTGATGGGTTCTAGCCCGCCGCCCATTGACATGTACAAGGTCTCCCATTCGCTCAAACCCAGAGAGCTGGTGAGGTCGATGTCCGGCACCAGCAGATCCATGTCATCGCTGCTGTCAATCACGTCGCTTATGTCATCCATGGAAACATCCCTCATGTCGATGTAGGGTTCCACCTCGGCGCCTCCCAGTTCGGCACTGGAGCACAGCAGGACGTCGGAGTCGCCGAAAATGGCAGCGCTGGGTGGGTCGGGTTGCTGGGGGGTGGTGGGCACCTGGTTGTGTTCTGGGGTGGCGTTGGGGGACTGAGGAGGTGTCTGGTCCTCCTGGGCTCGGATCTTCTCCTCTGTTTCTGCTTCTGTCTCTCCTTCTGTCTTCTCTGGGATTTTACAGCGGGGCTTGTGAGCAGAAAGAATGAGTTCCAGGCGTTTTTTCTCCTTGAGCAGACTTGCGATCTCGGACTGCAGAGCTGCTTTGTCTTCCTCGAGACTGTCGGTTTCCTGAAAACACGTGTTGTTGGACAACGTCATGCAGACATCTCAAAGGCTATCTGAGAAGGTAACCACACACACGTTGAATCGTAAACTTACCGCTTGGAGACTGTCGGTTAGTTCTCGCCTGCGATTTCGACACTTGGCAGCCGCGAGTTTGTTCCTCTCTCTTCTGATCCGCTTCCTCTCCTCTTCTTCTGGAGAAAGCTAAACCAAACACACAAGCGAGAACCGTTCAGAAAGCTGACTGTGAAATCCTGCAGAATTGCTTTAATAATATGCAACCTTCAAAAATGCACGTTTACCTGTTCTTTACTCCCCTTTTTCCGGCACGTCTTTCGAGAAGCCTTGTTGTCTTTGGAGCGAGATGTGCTCGGTGGTCCTTCATCTCTGACGGCGCTGCAGGGCGACACTGAAGAGATGTCAGTCGACAGGACCATCCACTTCAGGTCTGGAGCTGAAGCAACAGCAGTGACCGTGGGAACAAAGGGATCATCGGCTGCCCCTTCGTTCAAACACCCATCCTTCTGAACACCTACCTTCTAAAACATAGGCAAACACGCTCCATCAAACAAAGACAACCTAATCAAAACGGCATTTCATCCTTTCATTATACTAAAGCATAACATGTTACAATCAGAAATGGTTAAGGGAAGCCAAACTTGATTTTACCTGCGTGTCCTTCATCTGAGGGTCTGATGCATGCAGCTCCTCTTCTGCAGACACCTGAGAAACACTCCGACATGAGGATGCGTTTTTAGGCATCACTTCTATCAGACCACACAAAGAGAAGATGACAACGAGATGAATGTGACTAATGTCACCGAATGCAAGGTGTGCTGGCTTTCTTTCAATCTAGATGTTGGTTACTACGCCAGGAGGCATCAGCCATCAGCTCTGCTTCTTTTTATAGTGAGGCTGATTTTTATGAATGAAATCTGTGAGACGAGACTGTACCACTGATGCGGAGGGGAGACATCCAGCATCCCAATTGCATCCCTGATGCATTTCCATTCAACATTTTCATTCATTTCGTCATCAGACGTTTGCAAGACAGTATCTACATTTGGGTAATGATGTCAATGAATACACGTCATTTCAAGTGTAATATGCTTCCTATACATCCCATGATATCATGTGCATAATGCAGGCATGCACATCTTAACATGGCATTGAGACACTCGCACGTGACATCATCAATTAAAGAAGATGCTATTTATAAAGCACGTGTTGGGAGATAAATTAGGCATAAAAAGAGGTTTAACCGCACCCTCGCTATTAAAAGTATGATTTGTCCTCCATTGTCAATTATAATGATGGATCTCCCACTCAAAGCGCTCCAGCAACAACCCTGTCGCGAACGCGGGCAGCCAATCAGAGAGCGCCGTGACGTGACCATATTTGGCGCATCCGGTGTGCAGCCCGTAGCTGCGGCGCTACTGCGGCACATCCTATTTATATCAAATCGCGCTTGGTTCAATGACACTCTTATGACGTCACAATCACCAAGCAGCTCAGATGAGCAAAGCGTGTGTGTTTAGAATAAAAGCAGCAAAACTCGTTGCTGTTTAAAAATAACCATGCAACAATGTCGTCCGAATAAAACAAAGCTCGTGTGAAAATGGCTATTCATAGTGTGGATGACGTCATGCCGCTTTGACACGAGGGGCGTCCCTTCTGTCGGCGGTCCGAGTGTTTCCCATCAGGTCCGCCTCTGGATTCTGGTCGGCGTGGCCCGATTATTAACGGACAACCCGAATTGTCGGGAATATGACATAGCACCTTTGTCCGTCAACACCAAAAGATTTGTCGTTTTAAATAAAGTTCACGGTGTGTTTGTTGTTAACTGGCGTCCGTTGTTTACACGTGAAACTGCACCGTGCACGGGTTTGGGTAGCAGTGACGTCAGTGGGAGAGGCGTCGCTCAGACAACGCGGAAGATCAAACAAAACACGCAGCCGAAGTCGAGCAGTGGCGGTGACGTCACAAGGGAAGGCTGATTGTGCTGTTTATAGCCGTTAATTAAGCACAAAGGTCATTTGAGTAATGTTTACTTGTGGGTAAAAACTATTTTTTAATGTAGGATTTAAAAGAAAGTCAACTAAAATAGTGAAGACTCGACAATAAAGTGTTCACATAAATGAATTTAAATATTTAAATCACCTTGTAACTTTATAACGTGTTGAATGACGCAAGATCAAAACACAAAGTCAGCATTCTGGTTACCAGGGAATCCTCAAAACCTGCTGAGGCACTTCACACCAAACATTCAGCCCACGTGTGGGGGTCAAAGTTCAATCGTGACATGCGTCAGGTGTCTGCCTAGGGCCATGAATGTCGTGTGTGTGTTGTGGCGAGAATGAACAAAGTGCTTAAACACATTTTTGAGGAATCGAGCTGTTATCCATTACCTTTGTGTAAAATGCTTTGATATTATAATAAAGAATACATTCATATCATTGTGACCTATATGGTTGTCAAGAGTATCCAAAGCAGTTTGTTTTGTTTTGGACAACACTCGAAGTATTCTCGAAGTATCTTTACATAATGCTGTTCACTGCACAGAGTATTTCCCATAAGTGCTCCTCCTCTTCAGGATGCTTTCCATATAAGGTGAATGACGTCACGGGATACCCTTCAATGGAACTTCGTGTTTTGAGTTTATTTATTAAACCATTCGTGTTTTAATTACGTTTTTAGCATTTTCAAGTCGTCAAGGTGATATTGGAATAACGTGTTTGTTAAAATGTTTTATTAATTTGCTTAAAACGCAACGTTTTGTGTTTAAACACGTTCGCTGGAACATGTTCGCCACGCCCCCTTTGACGTCAGTCGAGAGCGGTATAAATAGCGCTCCAGCGCTGAACTCTCCAGTCAAACTTTGGGCACCGACGGAGAGGAGCGAAAGACGAGAAACTTACACGCTGCGGATATTATAACGCGGATATTTTACTTTATTTGTGCTGGATAGATTTCCTTTCTCGACTTTTGACACGATGATGTTTACCAAGCTTAACGCCGACTGTGACGCGTCATCCCGGTGCAGCACCGCGTCACCGAGCAGCGATAGTGTCGCGTATTACCCCGTCAGCCAGACTCAGGTAACATTATATTTAAATAAATATTTTTTTAATTAATTTTTTTAATTATTGTAAAATTATTCAAATTATGTTGTTGCTAGTTTAATTATTGTTAATTGAATTTCAAGTTATTTATTTGTATAATTGTTTTATATTTAAAATAATAGTTTGTCATATTTTTTTTAATAAAATTAATTTTTAGTAAATTAAACACGAATTTTTTTCATTTTAGGAGTTCACAGATCTAAGTGCCTCTTTCGTACCAACCGTCACGGCGATCTCTTCATGCCCGGACCTGCAGTGGATGGTCCAGCCCATGATCTCATCTGTGGCGCCATCCAATGGCGGAAGTCGGTCCTACAACCCGAGCCCTTACTCCAAAATAAGGGTCACTGGAGGGAAAGCCCTGGGTTCAAACAAGAGAGCCAGAACTGAACAGGTGAATATTGCTTTTTATTAAGAGATCATTCACTAATGTGTTTGCACATTTGTTTCCTTGTGCATAACTGTGCCGAAGTTAAAAAGTTCATTTCATTCATTTTTAGCTGTCAGCCGAGGAAGAAGAAAAGAAAAGGGTCCGTCGTGAAAGAAATAAGATGGCTGCGGCTAAATGCCGTAACAGAAGAAGAGAACTCACCGATACGCTGCAAGCTGTAAGGATCTCTTTGCTTTCTCAAGCCTATCCACAGAATACAGCGCGCTGTCTATGAAACGTCTGACAATCTTTCTCTTTGCTCCAACAGGAAACTGACCTTCTTGAGGATGAGAAATCTGCCATTCAAAATGACATTGCCAAGCTGCTTAAGGAGAAGGAGAGGTTGGAGTTCATCCTCGCTGCCCACAAACCCATCTGCAGGATCCCCTCCGAGATGGCCGTCAGCTTTCCCGAGCCGTCGGTTTCTCCCGTCACCTCGGAATCTGTCCCTGAGATTCACAGCGTTACTACCTCAGGAGTGTCAACGCCAGTCACAACCTCTTCCAGTACCTCGCTGTTTTCCAGCACCACATCCACTGACACCTTCGGCTCCACGGTGAGGATCTCCGACCTGGAGCCCACCCTTGAAGAGTCTCTGGAGCTCTTGGCCAAAGCAGACCTCGAGACGGCTCGCTCGGTCCCAGACGTGGACCTGTCCAGTTCTCTGTACACTCAGGACTGGGAGCCGCTCTACACGCCGGCTAACAACGACATGGAGCCCCTCTGCACACCTGTCGTCACCTGCACCCCGGCCTGCACTACCTACACGTCTTCCTTCATGTTCACGTACCCAGAAAACGACGTCTTCCCCTCCTGCGGGCCTGTTCATCAAAGGGGCAGCAGCAGCAACGAGCAGTTGTCCGATTCTTTGAATTCTCCAACTCTTCTCACGCTTTGAGATTCCACTATAGACTACTCGCATTCTGACAGCTTGATATAAAAAGGCATCGCAGGGCTATGGAACTGACTCTAACAAGCAATCATTATTGCTTCCTATATTTATCGAAACCATACATGCCTGCCAAATGTAGCAAGATAAGCATGGATTAACTCATTCTACATTCATGACCTAGTTAATGTTAAGTTAAACTAATATTATAGTCTTGAGTTTGGTGCTAGATTGAATTGTTGTATTAGTGTACTGAGCAATAGAGAAGAAACTTGTTTAGCCTGTACGGTTGCGTTTGAATGTGTGAATCGTGTGAACTTTATTTACTCAAGTGTGTGCTGCCTCACCATTGCATTAAATGGTCTCCAATGTCAAAGTATGAAGTTTTCTGTGAAAACGTAGTCTCTTTCATTTCTGGGATTTTTATTTTTGTACTGAAATGTGTGAACGTGCGAATCGTTTGCAAAACTAGACAATAAATATTAAATGTACTATATCTGTTGTTGCATTTGTTTTACTTTGACAGTAAACCTGCTCTATGGTTTCAACATCAAAATGTCAAATGTAGTGTGATTTTTTTTTTTTCCTTTTTTTTTTATGGTTAATTAATTTGGGGAAAGTCAAATGTTCCTGTAAAAGAACTGCATAGTTTCAAAAATGGGCCAGGAGTGTGATGAAATTAAAGAGGAAATGACGTTGTTAATGTGCGTAAGAGATTGTGATGCAATCCTGCTATTACATGTTGGTCACTTCCCTATTCATTCGTACAGTTACACCCATTAAAAAAAGGAAATGTTGTAAAACTTAATCAGCTCCTTATCTTCACTCTGTCTGAGAGCAACATACTTGTGTTTGAAATGTGATGCAATTGCAGATTAAACACTTAGTCTTGTTAAGAAATGACATTCTAGGGTATGGAATTCAAAGGAAAGCAGGCAGAGATGTATAATAAAATGAAAGAACGGAAGCAACATCAGATTCTTAAAATATGAAAGAAAAATGAATAAAGGTGTTGTTCTAAGTTACCGCTCTTCTTCACACAGCCAGTCAGTGTCGGTTGTGGCTGTGACGTGAAATGACGTAGAATGCAATCATTTTCTGTCTATTAATACAATTGTCAGGCCCCTGAGAGAGGCAGAGACAGAAATAGCAGGTGTGCTGCCTTCACCATCAGCATCAACAGCAGTAAAATTAGAACACGGTGACGCCAACCTGCGTCGATGCTGCAGCCCAGGGGAGGAAACAGGCAGCCAACGTATGCTGGAGAAGAGAAAAAAACAAGAAAAAAGGCAGAGAGAATCCAAGCTAAAGATAGACCATAATGGATTGCACCCTCACTAGATGGAGAGACACAGTTGGATTGCAGCCATTTCAGGATGATTATCATCTAACTAAGCCATGAGAAAAAACATTTCTAAGAGAGATAGGAGAACCCTCCTTTATTCTAGACATGTATCATGACTTGAAGATGTGTTGGGTTGTAGAGATGTTCTTATAGAGACTCTACTGTTCTCTGAGTACTGTTGAATTAGTGTGTTAGGTAGTAAGATCAATAATGTAAATCTCATTCACCCCGAGATAATGTACAGTAAAAAATAGCAGTAAACATCTGTATCAAAATAAATAAACTTTATCAAGAAAGTTTTGGCCACCTTACACAGAAAATACATATGTACAAATTATGTACATTACTATTATTATTATTATGGTTATGATAATTATGGTGATGATGATTATGATGATTGTTATTATTATATTATAATGG
>CM065658.1:20961357-21343857 GCA_033220385.1 Triplophysa yarkandensis
CACATTGGGGGTTAAAGCTGTCATATATCATTCTAACATTAGGACATGGATTTACTATTTTTATCTCTTTTAGGTTGGGAGGTTGCATCTCTTTTTAGTGTTTGTGCCTGTAGAATGACTTTAATGGTAAAGGTTGAGTTAATATATCGTTTTCTTTTTTGTTGGCTAAAGTTTCTCCACAGATCCAAATAAAAATTCAGTTAAACAGAACTTGCAATGACGTTGCGGTTAACGGTGATATAAAATGCCAGTGTTGACATTTATCTAATACTTACAACAGGTTCTACTTGCGTTTTGATAAAATTCAGCCCATGCAATAACTACAGGTAGTATTTCCTCCAAAAATTTGTAATGTATTTATGGAATAGTGGTTACACACATTTGGGGTGGAAAGTTTGGATCCGTTTTATTCCCAGAGGTTTCATGGATTTGATGTAATTCCCGGAAGTTTCATGGTCCAGTGTTAAATAATTTTCAACAGCAAATGTTTTCTTTCTGATTCATTTTGGTGGAAGTGGATTCAAGTAAAATTATTGGCTTCTCATTCAATAAAAAATATTAATAAAGGCTTTTCAGAGTGTTTGTTAATGATCGGTTGTTATATACACCTGATTACAAAAATCACAGCAATATTTAGTAATCATTTGGAGGATTATTAATAGAAAAATAATGTAAATATATAGAATTTGTCTAATTATAAATATGAATAAAATAAGATTTGAGAGTCTAAAAAACAATGTAAAAGTAAAACTATTAAATAGACTCCAATCTAAACTATGGAATAATTATAACTTTGGAAATCATGTTGTTGCTAAAATATAAATAAACAAAACTGTTTGCTTTTGTCATTTTATCCACGTGGGCTTATTTTAAAATAAAAAATATATTTAAAAATAAAATATGTTGGTTGGGGTTTCAGTGTAAAACATAAAAATATTATTTAATATAAAAGTGTATTTTGGATTAGTCTAAATAATAAAACATACACAAAATAAGACTAGAAATTGTAAACAAAAAATACTGTTATTTTTTACCTCATCTCTTATCCAACTTTTGACAAATAATTTCGATTTTACATAAAAAAAATGAACTGCTCAGATTAATTTTATCATGAAAGTATTTCATCAAAGTATCGCGAGACTAACCACAATCGTTCGTCTCGTTCTCGCGATACTTCAAAGTTTACGCGCAGATCGGACATGCATGAAGAAACCGAGTAACCCGGATGTGCTCTGCGTATTCACTTCCGTCGTTGAAGTGTCGGTCCTGTCAAATCAACATCCGGTTACATCAGCGGAGTTTGTTAAACAGAAGTGAAGATGCCGGGAGGAGATAAAGAGACGGACCTGTCCGAGCGGATCGAAGCTTTCCTGGCGGAGCTGAAGCGCTGCGGCAGCGGCACCGGATCTCTCCGAGGCTCCGCTGAGACTGCCCGAGAAACGACAGCTTTACTCCGCAAGATCACCGCGCAGGCCCGCTGGAGCAGTGCTGGTGAGTGACGACCAGAACACAGGAAGATCCAGGAGAACCAGCCCGATGTCTCTGATGATGTTCTGGATAAGAGAACTGACGTGGAACCCTACAGCTGTTCTGGCCATAGGAGATCTAGAACTGATGTTCTAGATGCATCAGAATCAGAGAACTTATTGGATGTCAGAGATTAGAACCCACCTGATGTTTCTAGAACAAGAGATCAGAACCCACCTGATATTTCTAGAACAAGATCTCAGAACCCACCTGATGTTTCTAGAACAAGAGATCAGAACCCACCTGATGTTCCTAGAACAAGAGATCAGAACCCACCTGATGTTCCTAGAACAAGAGATTAGAACCCACCTGATGTTCTAGACACTAAAGAAGATCTTTATGATGTTCCTAGAACAAGAGATTAGAACCCACCTGATGTTCCTAGAACAAGAGATCAGAACCCAAATTATGTTCCTAGAACAAGAGATCAGAACCCACCTGATGTTCCTAGATGCATCAGAATCAGAGAACTTATTGGATGTCAGAGATCAGAACTCTCCTGATGTTCTAGACACTAAAGAAGATCTTTATGATGTTCCTAGAACAAGATCTCAGAACCCACCTGATGTTCTAGACACTAAAGAAGATCTTTATGATGTTCCTAGAACAAGAGCTCAGAACCCACCTGATGTTCTAGACACTAAAGAAGATCTTTATGATGTTCCTAGAACAAGAGATTAGAACCCACCTGATGTTCCTAGAACAAGAGATCAGAACCCAAATGATGTTCCTAGAACAAGAGATTAGAACCCACCTGAGGTTCTAGACACTAAAGAAGATCTTTATGATGTTCCTAGAACAAGAGATTAGAACCCACCTGATGTTCTAGACACTAAAGAAGATCTTTATGATGTTCCTAGAACAAGAGATCAGAACCCACCTGATGTTCTAGACACTAAAGAAGATCTTTATGATGTTCCTAGAACAAGAGATCAGAACCCACCTGAGGTTCTAGACACTAAAGAAGATCTTTATGATGTTCCTAGAACAAGAGATCAGAACCCACCTGAGGTTCTAGACACTAAAGAAGATCTTTATGATGTTCCTAGAACAAGAGATCAGAACCCACCTGAGGTTCTAGACACTAAAGAAGATCTTTATGATGTTCCTAGAACAAGAGATTAGAACCCACCTGATGTTCTAGACACTAAAGAAGATCTTTATGATGTTCCTAGAACAAGAGATCAGAACCCACCTGATGTTCTAGACACTAAAGAAGATCTTTATGATGTTCCTAGAACAAGAGATCAGAACCCACCTGAGGTTCTAGACACTAAAGAAGATCTTTATGATGTTCCTAGAACAAGAGATCAGAACCCACCTGAGATTCTAGACACTAAAGAATATCTTTATGATGTTCCTAGGACAAGAGATCAGAACCTTCCTGATGTTCCTAAAACAAGAGATCAGAACCCACCTGTTGTTCCTAGAACAAGAGATCAGAACCCACCTGATGTTCCTAGAACAAGAGATCAGAACCCACCTGATGTTCCTAGAACAAGAGATCAGAACCCACCTGATGTTCCTAGAACAAGGGATCAGAACACTCCTGATGTTCCTAGACACTAAAGAAGATCTTTATGATGTTCCTAGAACAAGAGATTAGAACCCACCTGATGTTCAAGACACTAAAGAAAATCTTTATGATGTTCCTAGAACAAGAGATCATAACCCACCTGCTGTTCTAGACATGAAGGAACATCCTTATAATGTTCTTAAAACAAGAGATAAGAACTCACCTGAAGTGTCATGGGAATAATGTAAACAGAAAGTTTTGGTTCCTTAAAGATCCTAATGATTCTTTTATGTTCCAGGTGAGCTGATGGAGATCATAAGGAAGGAGGGCAGACGGATGACAGCGGCGCAGCCATCCGAAACCACAGTTGGGAACATGGTCCGCAGGGTGCTGAAAATCATCCGTGAAGAATACGCCAGGTGAGTCTTGCACATGTTCAAATGCATCTCAACCTTGTCCTGAAGACCTGCACCTGGATGAAAGACATCCCAATTCAGATCCAATGATCTCATGAGTTAAATCAGGTGTGTTAGATGGACATACCTCAAATATCCAGGTCAGGCTCCAGGACGTGGCTTACAAGACTTCTTTTGTGTAAAATGTGTGTGTAACAAATAACTTAATATAGATCTTGCATCTTTTCTAAGGTCAAGAGGCAGCAGCGAGGAGACGGATCAGCAAGAATCATTGCACAAGCTTCTAACGTCTGGAGGATCCAGCGAAGACAACTTCAGACAGCACTTCCCCCATCTCAAAGCCAATGTCATCGAAGCCATCAATGAACTGCTGACAGAACTGGGTGAGAATCCAGACAGGCTTTTTTTGGTTTGTGTGTGTTTAGGTCCGTGTCTAACGAACGTTTCTGTGTCTATAGAGGGAACCACAGACAACATCTCCATGCAGGCTCTGGAACACATCCACTCGAATGAAGTCATCATGACTATCGGACGCTCCAGAACAGTGGAGGCTTTTCTTAAAGACGCCGCGCGGAAACGCAAATTTCACGTTATCGTTGCGGAATGTGCACCCTTCTGTCAGGTCAGTTCTTTATTTACCAAAAATTTTAACCAAAAAATCTTTAGATCTTTCACTGTTCTGTAGAAATTGTTGAATGCTTTGGGTTTTTTTTGTCCACAAATTCCACCTTCAGGGTCACGAAATGGCCACGAGCCTTTCTGAAGAGGAAATTGAGACGACAGTCATACCAGACGCTGCAATCTTCGCTGTGATGTCACGGGTTAATAAGGTAAAATAAAGATTATTGATTTCCGGAGTCTGTTAATTTTATTACGTTTGTCCAGTGTAGAATTTTGTGTCTCACATTGAGCTTCATTTTAATGTATGCATGTGTTTTATTTGTTGTTTAGGTCATCATTGGCACACAGACCGTTCTGGCTAACGGAGGTCTGCGGGCTGTTAATGGCACACACACATTGGCTCTAGCTGCCAAACATCATTCGACCCCTCTCATCGTGTGCGCACCCATGTTTAAACTTTCACCGCAGGTATCAGACACACCGTTTTCATTTGTGCTCAAAGATCACACAGTAACCATCTCTCTTAGATCCGTTAGACCATAGCAGATATTTTGCCTTTGGTTTAAGAGTCTCACCTCTTTTTCAGTTTCCTAATGAGGAGGACACTTTCCATAAATTTGTTTCACCTCATGAAGTTCTGCCTTTCACTGAAGGTATCATCATACATGCATGCATACACACACACACAAACTTTCTCCAAAACATTCAGATGATTACCATTACATGACATGAAAACTCTTGTTTGCAGGGGAGATCTTGTCCAAGGTGAACGCTCACTGTCCAGTGTTTGACTACGTGCCTCCAGAACTCATCACACTTTTCATCTCCAACATCGGTGGAAATGCTCCGTCATACATTTACCGTCTGATGAGTGAACTTTACCACCCTGAAGATCACGAACTATAGACTTTCAATAAAGCATCTCTGAGTCGCATGTTACATTTGGCTTCCTGAATAATGCAGTAAATATTTAGAAGACGGAATAAATTTTATTGATCTATAATTTTTTATAGAGTGAAAACAACACTTTTTGCATGTGTACTGGTGCTGTTCAATGCACCGCATACATTATGCAAATAGCTTACAGAAAGCTACAGTTTATAAAATAACTTGATTTTACAATTCATCAATAAAACAAACAACCTTAATACAGTGAATTGGGACTAATCAAAGTCACAGACGAGGAAGCTCTGTGTAGGAGTAGAAACACGTTGTTGCTCAGTTTCACCCACGCATTCAGAACATTGATATGTTTCAACTGTGGATAAAGAGAAAAAAAACATGCTGTCAGCTACAGATAATACATGAAACATTTCATTGTAAAAGAGAGATTTTGTAGCACCTGCTCTCTGTTTTGGTCCATTTCAGAGCACTTCTGGGCGGCACAGCGACAGTTGGGTGGTAGAAGGTGCAGTCAGGACGCTTACACCCTGTTGAAAATCTACATGGCTACACCAAACAAGAGAATAAATGTGTATTTGACTTCAATTCAAACAAGTATATTTAACAAATAAAATATTTAATGCAGCACACAAAATCTTCAAAAGGTTAAAAATGTCATGAAGCTGAATATGAGAACTTATACATGATAAATTAACTTTAATAAAGTAAACAAAAGTTAACCATTAGAACAAGAAAACTAATTTAATTGACTTCAAACTCACTTTGGGGTGATAGAAAGAACAGTCTGGTTTTATACACTCTGGGAAGAAGCGACATGTGTTGTTATTTGGTGCTGGAGCTGCAGGGTAACAAGTCACAGGTCAAGTTTCAACATTATCATCAAAACCGAAAATTCTGTACCTTCCTATGCATTTTCTCCTTCACACACACCTGGTCTTGCCGGTTTGTTGTTGAGTCGTCGGCTCACGTGTGTGAACGGACAATCTGCTTTGGTGCATTTTGCATCAAATTTACAGTTTGGATGGATGAACAGACATTTATCGCCAAACTTACAGTTGGGAAACATTCTGCAAAAGAACAGATACAAAAACAACAGAAAGCAGGTTTTAGAGCAAAACTATGTCATGATTTGCAGGTATACCAAAAGGTTCTGTTTGTTAACATTGGTGAGTGAAATGACAAACATGATCTCATTTGATGCTTTAATTTAACTGTATATGAAATAGTGCAAATAAATATTAACAACAGATAAATAGATGGTTCTTTAGAACTATTGTTAAATGAAATAACCAATATTAAAGAAAAAAACTCAATTATTTCGTAACAAAAAACTAGTATGACATATTTCTATTAATTTTGTGTTGTCCATAATTATATTGAGAGTTGAATATTCCTATTATCCTAAATATACAAGAATCATGTTTATTTCATGTAAATGTTGCCATTTAAAATAAGTGCTGCATCTCTATTGACACTTTTAAATGGAAAGGTTGCAGAATTTTTGTCTGTGTGTATTTTGTGCGTTTCTCACTTGCACTGTGTGTGTGGGTGATGGAACAAACAATCATCTGCACTCTTGCATGTGGGCCAGAACTTGCAGCGTTCCAGAAGTTTCTGTCGTTTGGTTTGATCTGGACATACATCCATGTCTTCCACTTCATTCATTTCTCCATCTGCACGATAGACAGAACAAAAGTAAACAAGAAATAAAACCCTCTGAGATTTCCATAACACGAACATGCAGAATATTCCTCTTACTGTCAACATTCATGTTACTGCCAAGTCTGAGATGGACAGCAGGTTTAGGTTTGTCATGTAGTTTAAGGTCAGAGGTCATGTTTAATTCATCCTCAGGCTCCATCTCTTGGTCCGTACAACTGGCTAATGGACTGGGAACACCATCCAATGTCACAATAAACTTTGGACTCGCTCCACCCATCACATCCGCTCTCTCTCTGGAGGAAAACAAAGACATCAGTGTATCTGAGATTCAGATGTAAAGAATTCAACTTGATGGTATTGTTGAGGATCATCACACCTGGACTGCACCATTCGCGATGCTATAGGTGGGTCTTCGGTCTGACTGACAATGCCGAGCCGGCTCCTGATTGGTGGATTTTGATCAAGCTCTGGTTTTCTTACAATGAAAGACCGAGTGTCAATGGCTTTGAGTCTCGCCACCTCTACAACATCCAAGTCTTTATAAATACAAAACACACAATACCACACAACCATAAATGAAACATATCAAGATCAGTCTAGAGATAACGATCAAAAGATTACAAGATTTTGTGTTGTATCAAGACTTAAATCAAAGAAACCTTGAATACCAGGTCAGATCACTCACTGTATTGATCAGACTGTTCTCTGTTTTCCTGCTCTGGAATCTCAAGCTGCAGGCGAGAAGATAATGCTCTGGACTGGGCTAGAAAAGACAAAGAAAAAAACAGGATAAAATATTTTACATATTAACAGTAATTATGACACAAAGCAGCATTATATCTAAACCTGTGATGTCATACTGACTGCGGTGCAGCGTCTCCTGAGGTGTAAGAGCTTGCAGATGTTCCTGGACCAATCGAATCGCTGCATTTTTGATGTCGTGGCTGGCTGAACGTGTCCGTGGTGCAACTGGAACCATCTGACGCTGGGGTACTGAAACACACACAAATCAATGTCAGGTAACTTAAAATATTAACTTACTCTATCTACAGATGATATTATATTTTATTGAAACCTGTGTATGCTGTGGTCTTATTGATGGAATCCTGAGCTTCTGAGATGGCTTTGAGTATGAGATTTTTGTTGGCTTGTTTGGCTGGTGGAAGTGAAGGCCTGTGAAAGAACACAAATTCCTGTAAGTATCAATAAATCAATCAAGCAAGATTTTAACGTTTTAAAGATGTAGTTTCCAGAAGTACGTACTTGCGCTCTGATTTAGCAGGCAGCGACACTTTGCTGGCAAGACCGTAGTCCTCCTCATCTTCATCCTCCTCCTGGTCTTCACTCTCATGCCCGCGGTCATGACCTCTGTGAACCCGAACAACCGAACTGGCCACGGGAGCCTTTCGTTTCCGAGACATCTCCTGCTACAAGAAGAACATGAAGCTTCAGGCATACAAATTTAAGACTCTGAACATATTTTTAAATAAAATTGTGTAGCAAATCAAAACAAAACAAATCAAAAAGGTTTCTGGTTTAAATCACATGTAGTGCTGGGAAATAGTAAAAATGTGCAACACTGATTGCAGAATAAAACCAGACAACATGAAACTGGAAAAACTAAAATTGTTCAAAGGTAACCAGAGTAAACCCCTCACCCTCATTAAGTTTATGGACCTCTAAAAAGCCCATACTGCACAATCATTTCAGAGACTGGCACATCAGAAGAGTTGCATGAGCAGACTTTACATCGTACCTACTGGTTCTTATTTTTTTGACCAAACATTACAAACAATAAATGTGTGTATAACCTGCTTGTTGTACCACCACCCAGAAAAAAGGAAACCAAAAGGCTTTCAAATGAATAAACAATGACAGAATTTTCCTTTTTGCCTAAACGACAGTTCTGCGATATGGTACAAATCACCTCATCACTCACCCTGCTTATATCCGCTGAGCTTCGGTAGTCACGGCCATGACTGGAACTTGACCTGTCCTGACCCCTAGGGATATCCGAGGCCCTGTACGCCTCTGCCCTTCGTACTGATTCCTGACCGGAGGAAACCACCGCTGGCCTAGATCGTTCCGCAGCCGAGCGGCTGTATAACCCTCGTGTGCTACTGGAGCTCAGGCCCTGCTCCAAGGGGTCATAGGTTATGAGGTCATCATCTAGGTCAGGTTTGATGTCAATCACAGCTTCAGCTGACGCTTCGATCAGAGGTTTGACAGCAGATGTGAGTCTAGAAGGACAATACAACATGAACACAACGTTACTTAAATATAGGAAGCAAACTTCAAATAAACAAAAGAAGATACTATGATGTTACCTGGCATGGTGCTCGTGGGCAGAGCTAGACACTCGACCCTCCAGCTTATCGATGCGTGTGCTGGACACGGCGAGGATGCGATGCTCCTCCCGTCTCCTGACGTTTGCTGTCGGGACATCCATCTCAGTGTGAGGAACAGGTGGGTGGACCGAGGCGGGCTCTGCTAGAGACACATAAAAAAATATTTAAAAATAACCAATAGGAAAAACTGTTTAATACTCCGCAAATGAGCTGAGACTTGTAGTACCAGCTCAAAAGGGTAAGAAATCTCTCTCTCGAAAGTTCTCTGCTTCAGTTCCTCGATGGTGGAATGATCTGCCTCTGGCTTCACGCTTGTCAGACTCGGTCTCTATCTTTAAAAAACTCCTAAAAACTCATCTTTTCCGGCTACACCTCACTCACTAACTTCTTTTCTAACTACTCACTCTATAAAAAAAAAAAAAATAATAAAATCTTTTGTAACTTCGCTCTCTGTGTAACTTGGTAGCATTGTTGTAGCACTTGTTCACCTATTGTTGTATCGGCTATTTACCGCTTCATTGTCTCCTCGACTATTGTAAGTCGCTTTGGATAAAAGCGTCTGCTAAATGACTAAATGTAAATGTAAAATGTAAGTATAACAAGATCAGCAACATCACACATACCAACTGCCACCGATCTCAGCTTCTCCAGAACACCATGCAACCTACAAGATAAACAAAAGACGAGTTTTAGTGTGAAAATAATAAACAAACATGTGTATATCCGAGACCTGTTTTACAACAGTTGCATATTGAAATGCTTAACCACATTTTTTGTTTCCCTTTTTAAATGAAATCATGACAGGATTAAGAAGAAGCGATCGCATACCATACAGTGAACGTAATGGTGTTGTTGCCAAGAAACAAGGACAGGTCCTCTGCCATCTGCTCCAAGCTCTTCTTATTGGCCACCATGACCATGATGTAATCCGGGAGCTCCTCGTCTAACAGAGACAAACAGAAATATGTTAAATTGACCTTTCAACTTTTACAATGTTCATTTATCATTGATCTATTTTAGTATTGTGTCTCATTGGATCTTGTGTTTGACTTTGAGATCTTACCAACATAAGCTCCCAGCTCCTGTAACTTCCCCTTGATAGCAGCCTTGAAAACAGGAAGTGACGTCATTACAACTTCATATGCACTCAAGCCACACATACACTAACTACAATAAAAACTCATAATATACAATCTGATGTACAATAGTAACATAATATTGATAGAAAGTTATAAACAATACTGTATTATTATCACCAAAGTATATAAATAACCTTTATTTACATAATGATTATATAAAGACACAATAATACAAACTGCACTCCCAACATACTTAAAAACACATTAAATAAAATATAAACTGGTTTAAACACAATATAAAGAACAAACATCAGTCAAACACACTTGAACAACAGACAGACATCTGAACAGTTGGTGTGTGCCTGAGGTAACACTAAACACTCGCAAATACTAAATATTATATAGTTTTTACCCGTATTTTCTTGCTAATTTCAGTTCCGATCTCCATAATTGTGTGTTTCGAGGTTATCCCCACAGAGGAGATTATTTAAACATATAAAACATTAAAGAAACACGGAAGAGTTTAATGGTGACTAGGCCTCGCGCGGAGCTGATCTGTTCACACTGCGCATGCGCAACAGCGCAGGCCATAAAACAAGAATAAAAATACATAAAACTAAAACTAAAACTAATAACAACTTCAAAACAAATACAGAAAATTATATTTTATTTAAAAATGTAACCTAAATTGTGCGCTATTAATATTGTCTACCGAAGTTCGTTAAAGGAAATGAACATTATTACTAATACTTCTAATAATAATGATGATAATATAAATTAAAGTGCATTTTTAAAATACATGTACACATAAATGAATAACTGGCGCTGTAAAACTTAGCACGTATCGCTTCAACGTCATTATAAAATGCGCATCTTATTTTATATTTTTTTATATTTAGATATTATAAATTTAAACATGTATAGTTATAAAACACTTTATTTAATTTTTTATTTATTTTTTAAAATTGCATTAAAATAAATAAACCTGCGATATTCCTCCGGTCCAGCAGGGGTCGATGATGATCTCACGCGCACGCGCACACACACACGCACGCGCACTCATAACACACAGGTACGCGCACGCGCTCTCCTCCGTCATCAGCTGTCAATAGACACGAGTGGATTCCTCTCACGTGTCAGGTGTGTAGATTAAATAAATAAACACATTCGTGTCTGTGTTCACGTCAGTGACGTCAGATGTGATGGTACCGAAGATGAGCTGGTTCGGCAGAAACTGTCTGATCGGTGTCGGTGTGACGGTGAGTTCCGGTCTGATCGCGTTATTGATCATTAAAGAAGCTCTGAGGAGGAGAAACAACAGTGTGAGTTCAGCACTGATCAATGCCACAGGTGTGACATAAACACAAACTCTCGTGTATTCTGTGACGTGTGACCCACATGACGATATAACTGAGTTGTGTGTTTGTGTGTTCTGTGTTTGTGTGTTGTGTGTTTGTGTGTTTGTGTGTTCTGTGTTGTGTGTTTGTGTGTTCTGTGTTCTGTGTTTGTGTGTTGTGTGTTTGTGTGTTGTGTGTTTGTGTGTTCTGTGTTTGTGTGTTCTGTGTTTGTGTGTTCTGTGTTTGTGTGTTCTGTGTTTGTGTGTTCTGTGTTGTGTGTTCTGTGTTTGTGTGTTTGTGTGTTGTGTGTTCTGTGTTTGTGTGTTCTGTGTTTGTGTGTTCTGTGTTTGTGTGTTCTGTGTTTGTGTGTTCTGTGTTTGTGTGTGTGTTCTGTGTTTGTGTGTGTGTTCTGTGTTTGTGTGTGTGTTCTGTGTTTGTGTGTGTGTTCTGTGTTTGTGTGTGTGTTCTGTGTTTGTGTGTGTGTTCTGTGTTTGTGTGTGTGTTCTGTGTTTGTGTGTTGTGTGTTCTGTGTTTGTGTGTTGTGTGTTTGTGTGTTCTGTGTTGTGTGTTCTGTGTTTGTGTGTTGTGTGTTTGTGTGTTTGTGTGTTCTGTGTTTGTGTGTTCTGTGTTTGTGTGTTCTGTGTTTGTGTGTTCTGTGTTTGTGTGTTCTGTGTTTGTGTGTTCTGTGTTTGTGTGTGTGTTTGTGTGTGTGTTCTGTGTTTGTGTGTGTGTTCTGTGTTTGTGTGTGTGTGTTCTGTGTTTGTGTGTGTGTTCTGTGTTTGTGTGTTCTGTGTTTGTGTGTTCTGTGTTTGTGTGTTCTGTGTTTGTGTGTTTGTGTGTTCTGTGTTTGTGTGTTTGTGTGTTCTGTGTTTGTGTGTTTGTGTTCTGTGTTTGTGTGTTTGTGTGTTCTGTGTTTGTGTGTTCTGTGTTTGTGTGTTTGTGTGTTCTGTGTTTGTGTGTTCTGTGTTTGTGTGTTTGTGTGTTCTGTGTTTGTGTGTTCTGTGTTTGTGTGTTCTGTGTTTGTGTGTTCTGTGTTTGTGTGTTTGTGTGTTCTGTGTTTGTGTGTTCTGTGTTTGTGTGTTCTGTGTTTGTGTGTTCTGTGTTTGTGTGTTCTGTGTTTGTGTGTTTGTGTGTTTGTGTGTTCTGTGTTTGTGTGTTCTGTGTTTGTGTGTTCTGTGTTTGTGTGTTCTGTGTTTGTGTGTTCTGTGTTTGTGTGTTCTGTGTTTGTGTGTTGTGTGTTTGTGTGTTGTGTGTTCTGTGTTTGTGTGTTCTGTGTTTGTGTGTTCTGTGTTTGTGTGTTGTGTTGTGTGTTCTGTGTTTGTGTGTTCTGTGTTTGTGTGTTCTGTGTTTGTGTGTTCTGTGTTTGTGTGTTCTGTGTTTGTGTGTTCTGTGTTTGTGTGTTCTGTGTTTGTGTGTTCTGTGTTTGTGTGTTCTGTGTGTGTGTGTTCTGTGTTTGTGTGTTCTGTTTTTGTGTGTTCTGTGTTTGTGTGTTCTGTGTTTGTGTGTTCTGTGTTTGTGTGTTGTGTGTTTGTGTGTTGTGTGTTTGTGTGTTCTGTGTTTGTGTGTTTGTGTGTTTGTGTGTTCTGTGTTTGTGTGTTCTGTGTTTGTGTGTTCTGTGTTTGTGTGTTCTGTGTTTGTGTGTTGTGTGTTCTGTGTTTGTGTGTTCTGTGTTTGTGTGTTCTGTGTTTGTGTGTTCTGTGTTTGTGTGTTCTGTGTTTGTGTGTTCTGTGTTTGTGTGTTCTGTGTTTGTGTGTTCTGTGTTTGTGTGTTCTGTGTTTGTGTGTTCTGTGATTGTGTGTTCTGTGATTGTGTGTTGTGTTGTGTGTTTGTGTGTTCTGTGTGTTGTGTGTTCTGTGTTTGTGTGTTGTGTGTTCTGTGTTTGTGTGTTCTGTGTTTGTGTGTTGTGTTGTGTGTTTGTGTGTTCTGTGTGTTCTGTGTGTTCTGTGTTTGTGTTTGTGTGTTCTGTGTTTGTGTGTTCTGTGTTTGTGTGTTCTGTGTTTGTGTGTTCTGTGTTTGTGTGTTCTGTGTTTGTGTGTTCTGTGTTTGTGTGTTGTGTGTTTGTGTGTTCTGTGTTTGTGTGTTCTGTGTTTGTGTGTTCTGTGTTTGTGTGTTTGTGTGTTTGTGTGTTCTGTGTTTGTGTGTTCTGTGTTTGTGTGTTCTGTGTTTGTGTGTTCTGTGTTTGTGTGTTCTGTGTTTGTGTGTTCTGTGTTTGTGTGTTCTGTGTTTGTGTGTTCTGTGTTTGTGTGTTTGTGTGTTCTGTGTTTGTGTGTTCTGTGTTTGTGTGTTCTGTGTTTGTGTGTTCTGTGTTTGTGTGTTCTGTAGATGCTGGGAGAGGTTTATCTCCAGAGCAACACGTGGAGCTGAGGAAGACTCTGGATGACGTCATGAAGAGTGTGTCCAGCCTCCGAAGTGAGATTGCTGAGCTCAGAGAGGGACTGAGGGACATCACCGTCACCATAGCCGAGGACGTGAAGTCAGTGAACAGAGATGAACCCTTCCCTCTGTGGTGTCTCATCTGAGTCTCTTTTGTTGCTCATCTGAGTCTCTTTTGTTTCTCATCTGAGTCTCACTGAGAAGTCTCAAGTGTGTCTCGTCTGAGTCTCTTTTGTTTCTCATCTGAGTCTCACTGTGAAGTCTCAAGTGTCTCTCATCTGAGTCTCTTTTGTTTCTCATCTAAGTCTCTTTTGTCTCTCATCTGAGTCTCTTTTGTTTCTCATCTGAGTCTCTTTTGTTTCTCATCTGAGTCTCTTTTCTTTCTCATCTGAGTCTCTTTTCTTTCTCATCTGAATCTCACTTTTATCTGTAAAGTCTCAATGCTCACTGCTCAAGTGTCTGTCTGATGGTGTCTCATCTGAGTCTCACTGTGAAGTCTCAAGTGTCTCTCATCTGAGTCTCACTGTGAAGTCTCAAGTGTCTGTCATCTGAGTCTCTTTTGTTTCTCTTTTGTTTCTCATCTGAGTCTCTTTTGTTTCTCATCTGAGTCTCACTTTTATCTGTGAAGTCTCAATGCTCACTGCTCAAGTGTCTGTCTGATGGTGTCTCATCTGAGTCTCACTGTGAAGTCTCAAGTGTCTCTCATCTGAGTCTCACTGTGAAGTCTCAAGTGTCTCTCATCTGAGTCTCACTGTGAAGTCTCAAGTGTCTGTCATCTGAGTCTCTTTTGTTTCTCATCTGAGTCTCTTTTGTTTCTCATCTGAGTCTCTTTTGTTTCTCATCTGTTGGTCTCCAGGTGTCTCATCTAAGTCTCTTTTATTTCTCATCTGTTGGTCTCCCGGTGTCTCATCTAAGTCTCTTTTATTTCTCATCTGATAGTCTCCTGGTTTCTCATCTAAGTCTCTTTTATTTCTCATCTGATAGTCTCCCGGTGTCTCATCTAAGTCTCTTTTATTTCTCATCTGATGGTCTCCTGGTTACTACATTTATTAATTTGTCAGATGCTTAATGCAGCAGTCAATCATCACTGCAGAGTAAACAGGGGTAAGATGTCTTGCTCAAGGACACTTCAGTTTTTATCTGCTGATACTGAGATTCGAACCTACAACCTTCTGCTTACAAGTCCAACTCTCTAACCACCCGACCACGACTGACCCATGACGTTCTAGCCTTGTCTGAGTGTCATCGTTTGTTTGTCCACATCGTTCTCATTTTCATCTGAATTTTGTTGGTGTCTTATTTATTTTCTCTCTCGGCTGCCTCATCTGTCTGCCCCTGTCTCATTGTCTCATTTTGTCTGATCCTCTTTCCTTTCTCATCTGAATCCTCCCTTTGTCTCACCTGTATCTCCCTTCTCAGGAGGGCTGTAGAGGAGAGCCGGAGATCCAGGCGTCGACGTGTCTGGCAGTCAAGAGAGCGTTCTGAATCAATGAGCTCCAGCTCCATTTATTTCACTGCCAGCGCAGGACCTGCCAGTCTCTACGGCGACAGTGAGGCTGGGTATGTCTGCTGTTTAACATTGCCCGTCTGTGTGTCAGGATTCCTGTTTCCATGTCAGCAGTGATGATGTCATTCACACAGATACGCCACGGCCTACTCCAACGCTGAGTCTGACTACACGGATAGAGAGACGGATAAAGACCCCGAGGACGAGAGAGACTCGGATGAGGAGGAGAGCTGTGCCACTGTGCTCACGCTGAGACAGGAAGATTCCCAGCCGGAGGACGACGAAGACGTTGGGTTGATGGTGGACTCTTTGTTGGAAGTTCCCAGCGCTGAACTGGCCTTTCTGCTCGCCCAGTCTGATCTTCTTCACGCAGGGGATTCTGGGAAAAAAGCGGAGGGCTTTCAGCTATTGACAGAGAATAGACCTCTAGTGAGAAGCGACACACAGATACTGCACTACATCTTTAAAATCCACACATTCCTTTATTAATTGAGATATTTGGATATTGTGCTGATATGGCACATTCTCATAAACGGCACTGAAAAGTGAAAGTGACGTGACATACAGCCATGTATGGTGACCCATACTCCGAATTGGTGATCTGCATTTAACACATCCGAAGTGCACACAACCGTGAACACACACCCGAAACAATAGTTTTCTGTATAGTGAATGTTTAATGTAATTATATGATAACAGTGATATGAGTTGTGTTTGTTTATTGTGTTGTCAGTATGGTGATAACTTGGAGTTCATGTGGCGATTTGCGCGAGCCTACAAAGACATGTGCGAAACAACAGACTGCAGAGAAGAAAAGAGAAACTACGCTGAACAAGGTCAGACTCACTTCTGAAGTTATGAAACTTTTATGAACATCCCCTGCTGAGTGTACAAGGAACCAAGAAAACCACATAGGGACCACAGATTTATATTCACTGACACTGAACTTTTGACTCTAAAGGTCATTATGAAGCTGAGGCGGCACTGAGGAGGAACGGATTGAGCGCTGAATGTCACAGATGGTATGAAAACAAAACGCACGAATGCGTGCCCTTCATCTCTATTATACGAGACGCTCCTGAGATACTTTCTTTCTGTAACTTTCCTTATCGCTTGTTCAGGTTTGCGGTGTTGGCCCACGTGTCTTCACAGCATGAAAGCATTCATGGAAAAGTAAAAAGCAGTTGTGTACTCAAGGTGAGGCCGCCCGTCTTGTACACAACGAATCAGTGTTTCAGATAAACACAACATACATTTTTCTACGTGCATATGTTAATAATATTTGTTGAATATTGTTGCAGGAGCATTTGGATCGAGCCCTGGCTCTATGTGACGATGATCCCATCTGTTTCTACCTGCTAGGCCGCTGGTGTCTGGAGGTCCGTTTCTTTTTTGAATTCATCTATCTCTCAAACTATCATTTAATTAACTCGGAATGTAAGTGCTAATAAGACATGAAATGTATGTTTGAAGATGAGTTCTCTGAGTTGGTTGGAGAGGAAAACCGCTGCAACGTTTTATAAATCTCCTCCAACAGCTTCGGTGAATGACGCTTTGGAGAACTTTCTTAAGGTATCTCAGACATTGTTTGGGAATAAAACAATTATGTTTCTTTTTTAACCATTGTGTAACATGTTTGTGTTTGGTCTGATATCCAGGCTGAAGAGTTAAATCCGGGCTCCTCCAAAACAGTGAGGCTGTTCATCTCAAAGGTAACCATTTTCTTGTGGCATGTTAAAGAAGCTTCAACCAAAAACGAACCTTATTGTTCAGAAGTGACGGACATATATGAATAAGTAATTACTTTTGTTCGGCAGTGTCATAAGGAGCTTGGAAACATCTCTGAGGCCAAAAACTGGGTCCAGTTGGCAATGAGCACATCAAGTGAAAGTAATGAGGTGAATCACGTATCCATGAATCCTTGTTCATTTGGAAATACTTTTAAATGTGATGTTTAAGTGAATGTTATATTTCTTTAGGATACTGAAAACACTGCTTTACAGGAGGGGCTAAAGGCTTTGATTGACAACACAGCTGACCTATCAACACGCAGTTTGAATAGTTAGGTTGGGAGTCCTCCAGTCATTCTTACATTTCACCCGGCATTGCTTGATCTTAATATTTCGGGTTGTTAAAGCTGCTATGACTGTTTGTGATGATGTGCATTGTTATATTTTCCATGAAGTAACCAAAAACTTAGTATTTAATACAAAATAGACATTGATATTGTGCCGGTATAATGTATAAAAACATTCTTAACAACGCCACATCTGACATGGCATCCTACATTTAATTTATTTTTAAAAAATACTGAAGGGAACATTGAAGTCATTCCTTTTTTTTAAATATTTAAACGTGCTTATGTTAAATGAAAAATATATGTTTACCTGATGTTTTGTTCACCTTTGATTTTTTGTGAATCCCTGAAATATGACAATACAATACCACAAATATTTCTACATTTCTTGTTTTTATTCTTCACTGCTCCTTTTGGGTAAAGATATAAGTAAAGCAAAGAAAAGAAAGAGTTCAACAGTTAAAACACTTGAATACAGTGTAGTTTATGTACAGGAAAATGTTCCAGACAAAAGAAATACGACGAAACACAAAAGTATTTACCACAGCAGACTTCAAATAATTACACAAGCTCAAATGAATCAGCTTTGTAAAGCTGTACAGAAATAAATGAAACCCCCAGTCACACAATGCTGAGAAGACTGATTTTCACTTTTCATTCTCCAAGATCTTCCTAACATCTTCGGGCCAACAGGAGAAACCATCACATTTATATAAACATCTATTAATAAAGGTTTCTCTGACCGGCATCCTTTCTCAGTCTTTGGCATCGCCTACTCCATCTGCATTGATGGCGAACATGGCTTCAGCCTCGGGCAAACACGGAGAGTCGTAAATCTTACAGATCCTAGTCTCGCCTCGACCCTTCCGCAGATATAATCTAAAAACAAACACCAGGATTTATAGTGATCCGAGTGTAAATTGACTCTTTACAAAGGCAACTCTGAGGTTTACCTAGTGGTAGATGCGTGTGCCAGAATGTTTCCACCAATCGGCTTCTTGGGATCAGCAGAAAACATGGCCGCTCCATCCACCTGTGCCACCACCTGGTTGGTGATGACGACAGCTACACCAAACTACCAAAAAAGAGAAACGTTTCCATTATTTGGACAAGTACCAGACATATTTCAACACTTTGATATCTCATACTTTACCTCATCAGCGAGACGGAGCAGCATGCGAAGAAACCGTCCCAGATGCCCCTGACGGGCAGACAGCTCTCCTCGCCCGGAGTAATCTGTCCTGTAAAGTGCTGTGGCGCTGTCTACTATCAGCAAAGCATATCTGGAGAGATTTACAATAATCTACTTAAATTCTCTTTTATTATTTTACAAAGAATCTAAAGGTCTGAAGGATGAAGATATTTAAACAAACTATTGTGTGTTACCTGGATTCAGTCATCATGGCAGAGGCTTGATACAACAGCTGTGTTTGATGGTCTGTATTGAAGGCTCTTGCATACGCTACATTATCCAGCACATCGCTACCAACCAATCCATATCTGAACCACACGCATAAAGATATATTTCATGTTAGTCACAACAGAGAGAAACTGAGAAGAGTTTATGAAGCAGTCCTGACCTCTCAGCCACGGCCAGAAGTCTCTCTGGACGAAACGTTCCTTCTGTGTCGATATACATTGCTTTTCCCTCCCCACCACCCTGATCGATGGGCAGCTGAAAAACACACGAACATCGCAAATGTTTACTTCTACTTCTTTTTGGATAAAACCTACATCATAACCTACACAACAGTGCAGATCATATTTATTTTATTTTATTTGTTCTGCCAGAGCTAAAGACAACAAAAATGCATGGTTAAAGTTCAGATTCAGTGTTTAGACTTTAACCTGGCATGTGACAGCCAATGTGTGGCACAGCTGTGTCTTTCCTGTCCGAAACTCTCCAAACATCTCAGTGATGGATCCCGTCTCAATTCCTCCTGGAGAACACAGACAGAAGAGATTTCATCAGAAGGTTGTTATATACTGAGCTTCTACTTACACTGACTGCCTAAAGTACCTTGCAGGAGTTTATCCAGTTCTTTGGATCCAGTGGAGATCTGGATTATTTCAGCTCTGCGCTGATGGAACTCTGTCGCTGTCGTAAATCCCATGGGAACCATTTTAGCAGCCTCTGTCTGTTTGGTAAAAATCAAGACGCATAAATATGTTTCCTGAGAATTATTACGATGAAAAATGTGTCAATTTATTCAGCCTGCTGTCATTTCAAATCTATATGACTTCTTTTCTACCACAAGACACAAAAGAAATAATTTTGAAGAATGTTGATCACATGCGCCAATCAACTAGCGTTGGTTTTGTTTCCATACCATACAAGTGAATGGGTGCCACTGCCCCTCGGTTATTAACATTCTTAAAAATATCTAAGATGGTGTTCGCGATAGAAAGTAACGCATACAAGTTTGAAATTACATAAATTGCATTCTTGAGCGAACCATAATTTAAAATGTAAACCAATTTATATAGAATGCATTTAGTGCCAGATACGATTTCCACCAGTTTTCACACTCAATCGTCCACCAATATTTAAAGCTGGGGTCAGTTGTGATTTGCTGGTTAGAGAGTTGGACTTGTAATCAGAAGGTTGTGTACTCGAATCCCAGTGACAGCAGACAATAACTGAAGTGTACCAAAGCAAGGCACCTTACGTCCATTTGCCACTGCATAATACTTGCAAGTCGCTTTGTATTGACAGCAGACAATAACTGAAGTGTACCAAAGCAAGGCACCTTACATCCATTTGCCACTGCATAATACTTGTAAGTCGCTTTGTATTGAAGAGTGTGCAAAATGAATAAATGTAAATATAAGTTACACCATTGCCAAACAAACAAAAACCATGAAGAAATCATTTCAGTACACTGTGTGAATGCATATTGCACACTGCCTTATGTTGAAGTCTGTATGATATGTTACATGTTAACTGTTCTGCAATTTTTCTGGAGCAAGCTCATAAGAACTTCACTCACCCGGTCACATGTGCAGGTGATGTGACAATACAAGTGACTTTGATTTCTGTGATAAAAACACATGCCCAGGTTTTTCCTTTAAAGTTTAAAGTGAAGGTCAAGGCACACACTGTAGTGAAGTGACGTGACGTATTACCACACACAATATGTCACACACTGCACTTTAACGCCAAGTTTAACACTGGACAATAGTTACACACTGCACTTTTAAACAACAGTCTACCTCATCCTATACACAACTTGTTTACATTATGCAGAACGTGCACACTCTGTGTTTAGTGTTTAATGTTTTCTCATGCTAAATGTATGTATGTTGAATGTTTCGACTGTGTTTACTATAGTACACTGTGTGTACTGATTATATGTATGTGCATATTGCACACTGTCTTATGTCTGCACTATATGTTTCATGTTACATGTTACCTGTACTGCGCTGTTTTTGGAGCAAGCTCCTAAGAATTTCAGTCACCAGGGCACATGTGCCGTGGTGATGTGACAATAAAAGTGAATTGAATTGAATTGTATGGTGTTCCATACTTGGAATTTGGGCTCTGCATTTAACCCATCCAGTAAGTGAACACACACACACCGTGAACACACACCCGGAGCAGTGGGCAGCCATGCCACGGCGCCCGGGGAGCAGTGGGGGGGACGGTGCCTTGCTCAAGGGACTCACCTCAGTCGTGGTATTCCCGCTGGTTCTGAGTCTCGAACCAGCGGGATCACGAGTCCAAGACTCGAACCACCAGGCCACGACTGCCCACTTGGGATTTTAATACTTGGGATGATGTGTTTGTTGAAGTTCTCACCAGGATCTTGTCTGCTTTGGCTTCACTGATTCCCTTGATGTTCAGCAGTTCTTTCTTGGGTGCATACGCCACAGCCTCAACAGTGTGAAAGCCAGCCTCTTCCAGCTTTTTGATGTCACTGCTACTGATGCCAGATTGCTGCAGGATGACATAAACCACATCATCATCATCATCATCATCATCATCATCATCATCTGAGATCATGTCCTGTGTCCTTCGACGGTCATACCTCCAGACGGGCGACAGGTTGTGGTCCAAAGTTTTCCTCCTCCTCCACCTCAGCTTCCACCTCCACCCGGGATGCATTTCTCATTGCCATGGTTACTGCTTCCTAATGCAAACATCACATCATGATTATATACAGGAAACATACATTTTTATCTATATGCTTATCATGTACTTGACATTTTCCAGGTTTATCCTTCATTGTGGTTAACCCAAGACACACAACAGACTCCCATGTGCTTTTCTGAGGGTGTATTAACATATCAGATGAAACAGTATTTATCTGTCACATTAGTTGTGGTGATCAACATTAGCAAACATACTAAAGTAACAAACTTATTATAAATATCATGTCATGTAAACACAGTAAACACTGTTTATGCTATGTGTTATGCTACAAACATTCTGCTAATGTCCTAGAAACGACACAAACTTACACAAATAGTTGAAATATAACAATTCACAAAGGTTTTATTCATTAAAAACGACAACAATCTTTAATATTTTAGTTTTCTGTTGTTTATGTCGCTCACCCGCTCAGCTGCTTAAAGCTCACTCTTAAGTTTCCCGCGTGCCGCAGTCCGGACACGTCACCGACGTCATGACGACATCGCGCCGCTTACGTAACAAAATAAAAGTATCGTTGTTTTTTATTTATTTATTTATTTATTTTTAGTTCTGTGATTATAGAAGAAAACTCTGTCAAATTATTTGCTTTTTCATTGTAAAATGTACACATAATAAGCTTTAATTTTATTATGTTTTATTTTATTTTTTATTTATTATTAATTTTATTACGTTTGCTAGCAAAATATTTCACTCAATAATATCCACCTTTTAAAATTACTCCACACTTTTATACAGTTTATGCTTATTTTTGGGGTGACTATAAATATATTTTATTACTTTTTAGATTTTCTTTTATTTAATATGGTCTTATTTAAACTTTAATCATTATTAATCATTATCATAATTATTTGTTCACACATCCTAAAAACATATATCCTGTAAACACTTAATTTTTTTATTTGTATTAATTAAAAAAGTCCAAGAAAAAGCCAAGTTGAACTCAAAGAATAATCAATTTAAATGTGTTTATATGATTTTAATATCCAGTAAAAATAATGCAAATAATTTGCTAAAATGATATGCTTAAAATACATTCTGATACGCTTCTATAACATAATCTACCTTTTTAAGTACCTTATCAATACAAACAGTGAATATTGCTCTTAGTAAAGTGTAAAACATATGAGAGTATTGATGAGAGTAACAGTTACTTTACCAAAAGCAAGATAAACATATATAGACATATGCATAACGTAAAACAATGTTTGGTAATAAAAAACAAATAAACAGTCTAAAGCTACAGAATTTAATATATAATATGATAATATGAATATAATATGTCCACCTATATTATTATACAGCACAATATATGCTATATAGAGATAATCTGGGAAGGCCTTTCATAAAACACTTCCATTAATGAATGGTAGCACAGAAAAAAGAGTCGCAAGATTAGAAAGAGATAAATGTATTACAGAAAACAAGTTAATAAAATATTTTTAAAAAAATTCGGTTGCTGTTTGCAATTATTCAACATATGGGTTTTCTGTAGTGATGTCTTCAGATGTTTGGCTGCTTTCCTCGGGTACAGCATCTCCAAACAGGGCGCTCGATTTTATATAGTATACGAAAAGAAATAACCCTACGAGACAAAGCCATTTCATCAGATTCAACGTGTGCAAAAACACCATCCGTATGGAACATCAAAAGTATCAATGTACATTTAAACTGCTGAGTTTGCTTAGTATAGAAGTCTTGGAGACATCCCATCCTCTTACCTTGGAAAGAATTCAGGATGGTGAATATGTAGTACGAGGGCAGGCGCATAGCCCCGTAACTGAAGAAACTGAAACTCCAGGTGAGTCCCAGCAGACAGCAGAGACCCATGATGGTGGTTATGTCACCCGAGCCGGTCTTGGCGCCCTTCATCTTGCCCATGTTGCTCCATTTTTTCTGCCTCAGCATGCAGATCCATCGCAGAACAACAATGAATGTACTAAACGTGAAGATGAAGATGAAGCAGTAATAGCCGATGTTCACAGCATAGTGCAAGGTGGAGTCTGTAATCCAGCACCTGTGGACACAACGAGGGGATTTGGTGAGACCATTAATGGGAGGCGTACTAGCTGAAATTGTGGAGTGACCGTAGGAGTCACACTTACATCGTTCCATTGGTGCTTGTGTCGGTCTGTATGGTGTTCTTACCGTATTTGCCCAGGAAAAAAAAGATCGCCACTATAAGAGCAGGGGGAACTTGAAAGCACAAACAAAAAAGAAATGTAAGAACAAAAAAACAACGGTTAAAAAACACCATTGGGCAAACTGAACATCTGTTCTGCATCCGTTCCTGGATGGTGGAACCATCTGCCTCTAGCTTCGGTCTCCATCTTTAAAAAAACACCTAAAAACTCATCTTTTCCGGCTACACCTAACCCACTAGGAGTACCTGCTTTCCTAACCTACTAACTATATATATATATATATATATATATATATATATATATATATATATATAAAAACACCCCTTAACCTCTTTCTCCCCTACAGGTTTTATCTCACTTTGTTAAACTTGGTAACCATGTTGTAGCACTTGTACGGCTTCATTGTCTCCTCGACTATTTGTAAGTCGCTTTGGATAAAAGCGTCTGCTTAATGTCTAAATGTAAATGTAAATTTAATTTATCTAACCCAACATTCAAAATATTGAATCATTTATAAACCTTCACGTAAATGAAACCAATGTAAGAAATCATACCCTAACACAGATGTTTCTCCGATGTCGTGATCAAGATACTCAACAAAAATACTTGTATAGATGTTTTCATCAGGGTATTAACACATAACACCCTTAAACAAATTACAGATGTTGTTTGAAAGTAGAAGGGAGACTTCAAGATCAACAATCAATGCATGGGAAAGACAAGGCATCACCAAACTATTTGACTAGGAAGAGCTATCGACAGTGATCACTTCAATTGTTATTCTCACTTTACGGTTTATTCTCTTCATTCACATGTGTGAGAAAGCTGGTTTGAAGAAATAGTATGAAGTTTAACTGTTGATATATTCTGGGTTCATTTCCTCAACGCAACAATGAACCTCTTCATTCAGATCTTTTACAACTTCTTCATTTCATACACCTGTCTGACTTTCTTTTACAGAACCCAAATGAAGGTTTTCTGTTGACTGTTGGTGATTTAAGAGCACTCCCATTCACTTTCTTTACATGGATATAAATCCCAAATACATTACTCAAATTACATTTTTTGGGATCAGAAGAAAGAGATGCGAACCACACGATAAATGGCGATTGAAATGTGTAATTTTTGGAAGAAACGTCTCACTAAAGATGCTCTAATGACTGTAAAGATTGGCCCTGTAGACCTCCAGCATGCATTTATTTGGAATCCAAAAATTGAACTCACCCCATCCAACAACGGAAATCTTCATGATGTAATGGTCGATGGTGACCGTGGGTTTGGCCATCTGCAGGCAGAGGTGAAAAGCTTCCACGGCAAACCAGGTGAAGCTGGCCAGCATGCAGTAGTGCATGAAGCCGGCAATGACCCGACAGGTGGGATCGTTATTCATGTTTGCAACATACTCATTGGACAGAAAGGTCAGATTCAGCAGGAACAGTGCCACAAAGAGATTTATTAACACGTGGACTGAATTACTGGCCTTCGCTTTTCTGAAAATTACAATGCCAAAAATCAACAAACATTCAAGGCTTCCTTTCTCTCCCCAGAACACAAAAGAAGATATTTTAGAAAAGTCATTACTTGAACAGCGGTGGCACCCAATAACTTCTTAAGCGTGGTAATGAAAGCAATGGAAGTAAATGGGTGCTGGTTCCCGACATTCTTCAAAATATCATTTTTGTGTTCCGCGAAAGACAGAGTCAAACTCATGCCCACATCTTTATATTCGGGACAGATGTCTCACCTTAACAAAAAGTGCATGAAGAGACCGATGCCCAGGAAGAACATGGACAGGCCGCAGCCGATATAAGTGATGTAGGTGAGAGTTTGAAGGTCTTTAGTGGAAATGGGTTCAACTACAGGACTCTATAAAAAACAGAGTATTGCTGATGTTAGTTTTCATCTGGCCGTGATTTGAGATAAATGATAAAACTCTCCATATTCTCCTATGCTGAAACACCAGAGGGCAAGTATGTGTAAAGTCCATGACCGAAGAAATACTGAATCGCAGAACCTTACCATGAGCACAGCGAAGAACGTCAAGTGATTACATGAACAGGTTATCTTATTATCATCGTAAGAAGTGTTACACCCATCAGTGACCCAGGTTGGCTTGCTTCCTGATAAGATTGTACAGGTTAGTAAAACAGAGATAATTGTGTCAAGATGGCATTCTTCACATGGATAAACAATACAAAAAAAAAACAAGATCAACACAGACCATTTCCATTCCATGAGACACATATAGGAAGAGTTTTACTATCCTAAAGAGGTAAGAAAAAAAAATGCATTTCATTAAATCAAGTTCCCAGAATGTTATTATAATTTCTGAAAAACAAATCTTCATGCAACTTATGTGCATTAACGCATTAAACGGACACTTGCTTCCTAAAGTTTATTATTGAAATACATTTGATGAGAATTCCACAAGGCCAAAGGATCAACATTATATTACCAGAGTATTGTTGAAGCTTAACCGGATTCTTTCAGTTAGATTGCTGATCTCTGTCCCCATTTCAATTGCAAAAACATCATCATTCAAAACCTTTAAGTTATTTTCATCCTTAAAGAAAGGTAGAAGGGATAGTTAAGAAATGTACAACCTACATATGAAGAAAACAAATAAAACCCTTTGGAGCAGACATTTTTATTTACCTTTGTCATGTTGGGAAATCTGAACACACCCAGAAGAGCGGTGCCATTGGTTTTATTGAACGCATACCCACTGGCTTCTTTAGGAATGGTAAACGCATCAGGGAATTTTTCGATTTCATCCATGTCCTTTAAAATCTGTAGATATTGAACTCACTGAAATCTGATGCATTGTCAACATGGCACATTGGTTTGTTATGGGATGGTTTTTTCTTATTTATCTGATACATTTTTTATAGAATTCTAATTTATACAAGTCAATTACTAAGCAATACTGTCTATTGACTAAATAAAGAGCTTTTTGGGTTAAATCTACTTACAGAGAAGCCTTTTACCGGCGAGTATGTGAAGGTAACTTGTGGGATAGCTTCATTTATTTTTTTCAAAGCACCACGAACATTACCCATACACACACATATTTCAGTCATATTCTGCATGAGAGGAAGCAGTGTTTGGAGATTCTTCATGGTCTCACTGTATGAGAAACAAGATTCTTTTTACTAACCCTTTTCTATATGAGGTCATGCCTATACATAAATTACATTGAGTGAAAATATTAATTTGATGTATTTAACGTTAACATTTTTGGTGTAACTTTGAAGCATGTTTTAACATGACACTTTGGATTTCACATAACTGGGGAGAAAAATAACAATGGGATGATTGAGCTCCCTAAAACAGATTCACGTTCATCAGTTCTTTATTTTTTTCTGTTTTTATATACGTACAAAAATCCATAATTATCAAATCAAATCTTTTTTTTTATGTAAAACTTCAAGTTTACTTCTTGAATTCTTGCAATTTAAGTAACTGCGGTTTAAAGTGTTTGTCATCAGATTCCTCTAATGTTGCATGTAAAAAAGTTTGATTTTTTAAATTTATTTTTCAAATTTACTCAATTACAATTGTTTTACAATTTTATTTTACGAATTCTTTTTTTTAAATTGCCTTTATTAATCTACAAAAGGAAGTTACTATCTAGATCAAGGGTGTCAGAGATATACAGTAACGTCATATATTAGAAAGAAGCAGTTAACTATGTTAGACAAATGTTTAGTGTGAGTGTTTGCTAAAAATGAGAAAAATTATAAAATATAATATTTAATAATGGGTTCAAATACAAGTTAAGTTGGTTGTATGGTTTTAATTTAATGGATCCTTTTCTGTGGACTTTTATCTGTGATAAACATAACTGATGTCAAACTAAACAATTGTTATAAACATTTATTATTCATTTGTCTTTATTTCTTTAAGATTTTCTGGGCATCCCTAGAACTATTTGGAGGCCTCCTGGGGTCCCCGAGCCCCAGTTCCAAACCTCTACTATAGATCATAATCAAAATAATGTACAAAACAAGAACAACATATGACTTGACATTTCAAGTAATTCATGAGGAATATGTTCAACAATGCCACTTGGATTTCCACCGAGAAAATCATTGTTACACCTCACACAATAAAACTAAAAAGAACTTAAGAGAGACGTGACGTGACCAATTATGGTGTCCCATCCTTAGAATTTGTGCTCTGCATTCGGCATGTGTGCACCCTTCCAAGTGCACTCAGACGTTAAGTGAACCTGGTGCAGTGGTCTGGTACAGAGTATCCAACCAGTTACCTCGTTAAAGGGTCATGAGGTCATTCACGTCTGCCCCCCTTAATAATACATATAAGAGATTGTACTTACACTGCCCTCTCAGCCTTCACCTCTGTTCCTTGAAAATCGGTTGAAGTTATATAAACTTCCTTCATCTTTTGTTCAGGACTTCCACACTTATAACAAGAAGTGGTACCATTCGGATGAATATCAATAAAGTTTACATTTTCTTGAGCTGCATTAAGATACACAGACACAGCACAACTGTAAAACAAATTCAACGGGCAAGATATATTTGTTTTGAATCTATCACTCTTACTGTCGCAGACTCTGTATTTTACATGATGACATATGTTTGTTGGTTTCAAGCAGATAATATTAGTCTCTAACAAACAAAACACACAAAAGAACAACATTAAGAACTCTGAAAGACGGGCCCTTAAATAAAAAATTTAAAAAATCAGGAAGCTGGAATCAGTATTGTTAGAAACGGCATATTGGAAATTTCCAAAAGAGATTCTATTTTAGGTATCTACCTTGTATGCGCTGTGAAGAAAATGATGTTATACTTACTGTTGAGATCATGTAATAAGCTTTTGTTATTAAACATCTCACACGCTTTGACAAAGAGAACAAAGGGAGAAAATGACATTTTAGAATAATCATGTATCTAAACCTTTTGAATAAATACCACATTCCAGACATACCGATCCAATGACTTCAAATCCATTTGATAAATAATTTAACTTGTACAACGGGATTTAATGCTACACAAACAATTTTAATAATTGCAATTTAAAAAAAAAACTTTCTTACGGAGAGCCTTTCTGGAGTCAATTGTGTTACAAGCTGCAGGATTGAGATAGAAAGGGTGACACATTCAATACTTTTCAAATAATTTAACTTGCACAGCAGGATTTAATGCTACACAAACAATTTCAATAATTGCAATTTAAAAAAAAAAACTTTCTTACGGAGAGCCTTTCTGGGGTCAGTTGTGTTACAAGCTGCAGGATTGAGATAGAAAGGGTGACACATTCAATACTTTTCAAATAATTTAACTTGCACAGCAGGATTTAATGCTACACAAACAATTTCAATAATTGCAATTTTAAAAAAAAAACTTTCTTACGGAGAGCCTTTCTGGGGTCAGTTGTGTTACAAGCTGCAGGATTGAGATAGAAAGGGTGACACATTCAATACTTTTCAAATAATTTAACTTGCACAACGGGGTTTAATTCTAATACAAAAAATTTTAATAACTGCAATTAAAAAAAAACTTTCTTACCGAGAGAATTTGTAAAGCTACTTGTGTTACAAACTGCACAATTGAAATAGAAAGAGTGTCACATTCAATACTTTTAAAATCCATACAAGCAACAAATATATTACAACACATAGCCTAAAACAAAAGCTGTTTTCTTTACCCTCTGTAGACCATGTCTGTCCTTTAATGAGACAAACAACATCAGGCTCTTCAGTTCTGGTGACTTTCAGCGAGTACACTTTAGAATCGTTTGATGAAAGCACATGACAATCTGAAAAGCAATGAGTACGAAGCATGCTTTAAAATCATAAATATGAGTTATAAAAATGCATAGAAATAAAAAACATGATATTTTGCTCCTCCAGAATCATTTCTCTCACCATGACTGTTATTTCTGTTCAATGAATTATTTGGCATGTATAGAACATTGCTGTAAGCTGAAATGAAATAAAACAACAATTTAAGGCAAGATATTGTGCTATTGCAAGATTTTTGGTATCCAGTTTTTAACCGTCTAACCTCACAAATCAATTATTGAATTTATGTGACTGCATTTACCTTCATTTATTCGTCCCACGAAACCGTCAATGCCCAGTAAAACAATACTGCCTTTAATGTTCACTGTTTTTTTTGAACCTACAAAAATAAGCAGTACAGGAACATGACCACAGAACACAATCTTTCGAGTGTTTACCGATTGGTGTCGAATGATAATCACTTCATTGATTTTATTTGTTTACTCGTGAATTAAATAAGATGTTGACACAGAGTCCTTATGGAGTACACTTACAGGTCTCTTGACAGGTCTGATAATTACAGTTGACATCATTTGTTAAAGCAGCAGGTATGTAAACAGCAAGCAGAACGACCCAAAGTTCCCAGGTTTTCAGCTTCATCTCTTCGAAATCTGGATCAATAAAATCTAAACAATCATAAAAGTTATTTGAGACACCGAAAAGGCCCTGAAATATTGTACGGTTTATAATCAACTTTTCTTCACTGTATAATTATGGATTTTTCCATCCGTACGTTTTTGAACATTCTCAAAACTATTTTGCAGTTTTTATATCCTGTATTATTCAGACAACCAAAGTGTTCTTACCTGATAAGGAGTGTGTCCAAATGCAGTGTATCTGTTATTACATCCGTCACAAAAGATACATTATTTTGCATGTAGCATTTCCTCTCCGTCACTGTGGTTTTCTCTTTTGTTAATCACATCGGACATGCAAATCATCTGTTCAGCAAACAGTAACACATTCTTAACAGTAAGTTAGACGGAAAAAGGTCGAACATTCGAGTCATTTAATGTTAATGTCAATAACAAAATGTCTAAGCAGTCTCCCACCAGCAGAATTTGTTAATGAAATATAAACGAAAGAATAAACATTGTGGGCAAGCTTTCTCGCGGGAAATTTATCACAAAGGTGATATAATACAGTCTTTCATTTTCATTGGCTTTGGGTTATATGTTGGCTTGAACATGTATTAATGGACATGACAATAATGAACTGTAAATGTCTGTAAATAATGAACTGTCTGTAAATATAATGTGGAGAACATGAACTGTATCCAGTCAAAATCTAAACAAATGATGTTTCCATATAATGACCGCAGTGTGGCAAATACAACCTCATCATCTGTTAAACAAATGAGATGTTCCACCAAGGTTTACATCAGAAACAAACAAAACCTTGAACACTTACAGCACAATAAACAGGAACATCTTAAACTAGATACACAAGATATAAAATAACATAGAATATTACAGCATTATGATGACACAGCCATTAGTAAAGTACAGTCTTACAATTGAAGTAGAAATTTTTCCAAATGAATCTCATTTAACATTGTGACAATATTTCATTTGCTCCTTATTTTATACAATAACTCATTCCTTAATTTCTTTCTTCCGACTAATTCAGATGTGAATTGTTCAGAGTCATAAGTCTGTTGAGTTTATGCATTAAATGTATTGTTTTAAAACTCACATGTAGATTTTTTGGTAGTGAAATGTTTACAATTTGAGGCTATGTACAGGAACACGAAACGACTATGCATTGACATCATTGTGTTAATTACACAGAGTAAGGTAAATTAAATTTGTGACTCTTTATTTGTCCAGTTACATAATTGGTTCATAAACAGTAAATTAATCAATCTTGTCCTGTTTTTCAAAATCTGTATAAAGTGTTCAGAAAAACACAAGATAATTGGACAAATGCGTCTAACCAAACAGCTTTTGCCGTACGTCGACTACAAAGGTGTTCTTTCAAACAGAGAGACATTTTTTAGCCAGAATTGTATGTTTAGGGGAAGTTTCCCTTTAAACATGACTGATGATCAGGTGGCTAAGCATCGCCGGTGGAGGGCAGGAATGCGAATGCAACAAACTGGTTTTCATCCCTGTATGACACAATAACATATACTTTTCATATGAACTATGTTTTACGTATGCGTCATAGTATAGATTTTTTGATAATGCCTATTTTTGCCTATGTTTCAGTTTTTTTGCAGAATGCTTACTGTTGAATGTTCCCAGAATCAAGTTATTATAATTAAAATACATATATTATAGATATTCCTTTAAAAGTGTAGCTTAATGTAAACGCATCATGAATCATTCCTCATACGCTGACTCATACATTTGAAGCATCTTATGTCACGTTTTATGTGTGCTGCTTAGTTTTCTATTTTTAGCGCTCAGGTAAATGTCGGGTTTTATTATGACGGGACATATGTTCCAAATAAACACTCACAGGTGTGTAGGCAGCAGGTGGCACACAGGAGATCCCAGGAGACCCTATTGGATGCCAGGCTGCAGTTTGCTGACATCACCTGTCACCATCTTCCCTTCGGGTATCGGATGAGGAGTCTCCGCCGGTCCAGAGCCGATGCTGCTGTCATCATTTTTGGGCCTTCTGCAATGATGTCATACACACACAGAGTAAATACTTATACCCCACAGATCACTATATGGTTTGGATAAGACCCCACAGTTTCGACGACCAATAACACGGAATCCAAATAGAGATAGCATTAAACATACAAAGTGTGATTTATCCAACTTTTTACTTAAAAAAGGCCTTTTGGCTTATCTGCAATATGTCTCTAAAACGTCTTCTGCCAGATGTCGTATAGACGTCTAGATGTTTCTACACAGCAGATGTTTAGCAGACATTTTACAGACGTGTCTGTGCTATCTGGGATTTACGATTAACGTTTCTTGGCGTTTGTTTGATCTGGAGGGAAAAATTTCGAATGCATATATTCTTATTTGTACTTAAAGTGACGATGACGGCAGAAAAACTTTAATAAGTTTACTTATTATTTTGGCTGAAGTTCAAGGGTTTAATACAGGGATACACATGGAGTTTAAGGTAGAAGTGCAGGATTGTGGGATTCAGGCGCAGTTTTTCCATAGAAGAGAATAGAAAAAAGAAAAATATTTCCCATAGAAAAAGTCTCTCGCTTCAGAAGATAATAAAAATCGAAATTCAGATATTTAAAAATAAAGCGTACAACAAACTCACGATTGATTGAATGACTTATTTGTCTGGATGACATTTACACCACTGATAGAACGTTTTGGATCACTTGAGTGAAATGTGCTTATTTTAAAAGACATTTAATTTGTAAGGTCTGTCTAAAATGAGATCAATATACAAAAATAATACTGAGCAAACATACAGGACAAAACTTTTTTTTTTATAAACATGTTTTTGAAATTGACGACATTGAATATCGAAGAAAGAACAGCCAATATGAGCGCAGAATAGATGGGGGCTTCTTGAGAAAATGACAAAAACATTTCTGCAAAATCAATCGGTGAGCACACTAAATCAAATGTCTATTTATATTTTTAATTACATAATCCCCTTAGTTAAATTGGTTTTATTTGTTTTATTAGGATCAGTTTGTTCTAAATTCTAAATTCATAAAGTGTCATAAAACTTCTGACCAGAAATGTAGATTGTCAAAATCATTTTGCTGTCTGTACACAAGGTGGTGTCCTATAGTACACACCATAAATATTAAGTGCTGTTGTATTTATTTGTTTTCATACAACTGAAAAAAAACAATGTTTAATGCATCTGACCAGCAACCTGTATTCGCAACTCCGATGATAAGATTACTGAATGTCATCAACATAATAAATAAATATAGTAAAGAATTAAAAGGGTCATATCGATTCCTGATTGGTTCAGCTTCAGATCTGACACATTCAGATGTTTTCTAAAGCATGATGTCATGCTGTCTTACTGCCATGATGTCATCTCTGATTTATCAAGTGCAGTCATTTGTCTTGAATATATAAGACCGGAACACACAAATAAAATCTGTAATTGTAATAAAAAGCGTGACGTTTGTGATGCACAAACAACGAAAAACAGTTGACAACTTCTTTTAAGTTGACAAAGTATTTAAAGACATGCAATACAAATAAGCGTTGTTTTACCAACTTAAGAGTTTAAAGTGATTTAAAACATATATCAAAGTTTTGCATAAGTAGTTCGCCATCATTCACTCGCTTTTTGAATATTACAATATGATTTATGTTGCATCCTGGCAAGTGTGTACCCTAATGTTCTCACTAAGAGCAGAACGGCAGCAACAACATCATGTTTGGCCGGCACTCGGATGATTGACAGACGTCTAACCACACCCCTTTGTAACAATTGCGGTTTGTTACTAGGAGTCCACGTTCCTGCTCAGCCAATCAGGATGAAGAGAAGCTGACCTTCTGCTGTGGGCGTACCACTCCCGGCCAAAGGAGAGCAACTACAAAACATATGAATGACTGAGAGATCGTAACGCTTCGGCCAATGAGGACCGAGCACACAACCCACCAATGGGAGGCCGTCCCTGTTCTGCCGGACAGTTACCAAGTCACTGTTACTGCCTGGGTTAACCAGGGCTGTCTGCCATTGGCTGAGAGTGAAGACACCTCAGTGCGTGATAGGCCGAATAAAGAAACGCCGTTGCTAGGGACCCGCACCAATAGCAGCGGGGCAGATGTCAGCTGTTTGGTTTCTAGGCAGGATTTATGTGGCGAGATGTTTTGGCGGGAGAGCGGTGGGGACGGTGAGGGGTGTAGAGGGAAGTGGAGCATGTGATCTGTGTGTTTGGCTCTTCCTCTTGTACGATCTTTCTGATGCAACATGCATTCGTAACGGAGGCGTCTCTTGTGCTTTTATTTTTTTGAACACATCTTTACTATGAAACCAGAACCAATGATGTCGCTGTTGCCACGGAGGCAGCGCCGGAGTTTGTTGTGCCTCTGTTCTCATCTCCCGTACCGCCCCATCCACAGTTACCGTAGAAACAGAGTCACTCCGAGTCTATTTCAATCCTCCACTTCTGGTCGGTGATTTGCTTCTTCTTCATCTCAAACACTGTCGGGAACACTGGAATGCCCGCAGGCCAAAAACATTATATGTGGCACAACACGTCAACACGACATCATTCTTCCAACTATCCCCAATGTGCGTTTTGGCTTGCAAGCCAGCCGTCGGCTTCCTAGCGGTTTTAATGCCGAGCACGGGTTTAGAACCCCGGCAACAGTGCAGGAATGCTGAGCGTGAAGGATGCCAGAAAAGATGATGTCATCGCAACCGACGGAGAACAGGAAGATGTTCATGTAATATTCAGGCGACTCACTGTCCATTAACAACACAAGGGCACTTGACATAAAACGGAGAAGTGCGCACCGATAACAAACGGCGTGTTTAACAGTGCAAGAAATACATGAAAAATCCTGCAGAACACACGAGAAGATATTTCGAAGAAAGTTGGAAACTGAACAGCGCTGGCGCCCGCTTCTACGCATGGAGACCAACGAAAGCGAATAGTGGCCGGTTACCATCATTCTTCAAAATATCTCCTTGTGCGTTACGCAGGTTTAAATGACGGGCGAGTCATTTTAATGGGTAAAATATAACTTCCGAAAAGTTGATTGATTCGGTTCGTCGACAGCTAAATATTAGAACTTCATTTAAAGTACTTTTAACTCCTATGGGGGTGATTGACAGACCAAAGTTCTACATATTGATATATTCTTCAAAGAAACTCAACGGGTTTGATAAAATCAAAAGTGATCAAAAGTTTTGGAGACCTATGTGAGGTTTCTTTCAATGCACAAAGCTGTAATCAGATTAATATTCTGGTCTGTATTTAAGAGCAGAGTTTCACAATCTCAACACATGAACCCTAAACTGACCTCGTGCTCCAACAACACTCGGCCCCGCCCCTCACTGAGAACGATTACCTTATCCTGTGATGTCATCGCCGACGGGGCGTGGCTTCGGCTGAGCTCGTGTCAATCGACTCGCACCGAAACTGTGTTAGTAAACACGAACATGTCGAGAAGTGAAGACGGATTTAATCCACATTGACACAAATTACGGAATAAAAACACCTCTGACACAAACATTCGCATATTGGCGGTGAGAGTTGACTTATTTGCATCTGTTAATGTTTATGATTTTATCACGTGTCAGTGATTTGTGCTTGATATTCAATAAAAGTGTAACGTTTGATTATTTAATACACAACAATTATTTTTAGTAAAAAAACAAACTGCACAATTTTTTAGATCTATTCATTTTTTTTTCATTTAATTTTGTTGACATTATGAGTTGTTTTTTTATGCATATATTTTTTGATAAATATCTTTATTATAAATATTAAATCATCGAATGAAATTCATTTTTATTGTTCTTATTTATGGGACTTTTATTATGTTTTATTATGTCTGCAGATGTATAAACCCTCTTAAATATCACAAAAAAAAAAAAATAACAAAAAAAATTATATTTATATATGTAAATATGTACATTTGTATGTATATATATATATATACATATATATATATATATATACAAATAATTAAGTCAAATTTGTATATATATATATATATATATATATATATATATATTTTTTTTTTTTTTTTTTGTGATATTTAAGAGAGTTTATACATCTGCAGACAATATATATATATATATATATATATATATATATATATATATATATTTTTTTTTTTTAACTATATATATATATATATATATATATATATATATATATATATATATATATATATATATTTTACTATCTATCTATATATATATATATATATATATATATATATATATATAAATGAATAAATAATCTTAAGGCTAATAAACTTGTATATATTAATAAACTTGCCATGTCTGTGCTTGTGTCTTGTTATGTAACTTGTGTTTTAACTTCATTGTATTGAACCCATGAATCTGATGTATGTAAAGCATCACAGATTTTTTATGCCTCAGATTTGAACCGTAACCCTTGAGCGGAGGCCTGAGTCTTCCCTTTATTCTGATGTCACTTCTTAAAGATTGTTGTGCCTATCTCTGTGATCTCAGCCCACTTTGATTCTCAAAGTTGCGCTGAACATCCGCCGTGAGAACATTTCTTACCAAACCATTTGTTCTTCGTCGAGATCCAATTGACATTTATTCATTTGGCAGACGCTTTTATCCGAGTATTATGTAGTCGGCAATTAGTGCTGCAGAGCAATCGGGCTGAGATGTCATGCTCAAGGACACTTGGATCACTGCTGACACTGGGATTCGAACCCACAACCTTCTAACTCTCAAACCACCGGACCAGAACCGACCCGTCACTTTAATTGACAATAAGCGACGTGTGATTTTTCCCTGCAGTGTGAACGCAGACTGACATTGTTTGATGTTTTTTAGGCGGTTTTGGTGCGTCTGATGGAGGATGATGAAGAGGAACAGCTTCCTCACTGCCGTGAAACGCCACTGAACAACCAGAGCACAGAGAACAGAGACGCCACTCGTGGACGAACCGCTTCCAGACGTGGATGGTCGGGAACCAGACCGTCGCAGACTTTGACCTCAGCGAGAGCTGGAGAAATGGCGCCGTTCCATGGTCCTGAAAGAGGAACATCATCTCACTACGGACATGTCCAGGCCAGAACCGCGTTTAGAGTGAATTGTGGCTTCGCGTCGCTCATGACGGCCCCCGGGGTCCCGGAGGGACCACGAGCACTTTTTCACGGTAGGGAATACGATGCGAATCACATCCCTTGTTGAGCACTCGTATGGTTTAGTAAGGAGGTCATAGATGTGGTTTATAGTAACGTTAATCATAATTAACGTGTTTCTTTATCTTGAAGGCAATGCTGGCTTTCGGGTGCACTTCCCCGCCCTGTTCGAACCCGTCCCGGAGGGAACGCCGAGCTCGGAAGAAAGCGAGGTGGAGGAAAGGAGGCCGGAAGACAAAGACGGCGAACATGAGGCAGCGGCCAGCGTGGAGGTTCAGATCGGCCGGAAGTTGCGGGAGATGGGCGACCGCTTTCAGCACGAACACCTTCATCTGGTAAGAATGACGTCAGAGCGGTTGAGATTCAAATGGTGGCATGTGATTTGAGAAGGTAAACAGGTGCTTGAACCGAGACTGTGGTCTACACCGCAGCGGTTTCTAAAGTGCGGTGACATCATCGCCTGTTGTTACTGCTCTGCAAAATATGCAAATGCAGCAAGGAACCAATGACATCATGTTTTTGTTTTGGTATTGTTTACACGTGTCCTCTTTTCAAGCGGTTCACCCCCCGAATAAAGACATGCATTTCCAGTACGATACCAAAGGATCTGATAATGAAGTCACATGAGTGTTGATGACATCATTTAGAGGATCGGTGTTTGTTAGGATTCATTTCCAAATGTTTATCAAGGTACATACAATGACTTTATAGGACATGTTACATATAGCCGTGAATATAAGATACGTGCTTGATTTTGGAGTTAATGTAAGACATGGATGGAACAGTACAGTAAATGAAGTTGTAAAGTTAAGAAGAAGATTAAAGATGTTTGTGACTTAAGAAAGTTAACACATTATTTTAAAGAAGTCAGAAAGAGTTTCTCATCGACACCGGCCGGCTTCAGTTTGTGTTTGTGTTCAGAAAAAGGGAAGTGTGTGTTTATACCAGTGTCTAAATTTAGATTCTGACTCATCCTCTACGTCATCAAACACGTGACCACAGTATCAAACACATGTTACTGTAACACTGTTTGTAACACTTCTATATGTTATCAAACATGATGTAAGAGGATTTTATAAACACTCAGGATGAATATTTCAATTAAAATGTCAATTATCAAATAATTTTAAAGGCAAACCAATGATGGTTCATAAAAACATATCACTAAAACATTATTATTTATTATCATTTTATAATTTAAATTGTAAAGTGACGTCATTCGCATTGATTATGACACTACACATAAAAATACACATTTATAAACATTAATGTGGATGTAACAACATTCGACTCACATTTATCCGAGTTTAAAGTTTTGCAGTCGCTTACGCAATACCTTGCAATCACCGGGCTGAATTGTGGACGCTGATTGGTCGCTTAAGCTGTCCATCAAGTAGAAGTGAGAGGAGGCGGGTCAAAGTGATACCCGACACCATGTCGCCATCTAGTGGCAGACACAGCAAACAAACCACAAGAAAAGTTATAATTAAGAATAAGAATGTGTTATGTGCATTCACTTGATTTACATCTTGTTTTCTTTATGCAGTTTACACAGCATCAACAGAACCAGATGGGTTTGTTCCAGCTTGTGACATCACTGTACAACTTCCTGTTCCCACGAGAAGGACCCCAAAATGCAGGAGTGCAGAGATGAAGGACCATTGGAGATCTAACACTGCACCGGGATCTGGATTACGCGGCTTCTAAAACTGCTGGAAAGTCGCTGCTGGTCGGAGGCTTTCCTGCTTTTCCCAAAAGTCATCCTCAGAGCGGGCGATGGAGCACCTTTGACTCTTTCTGCAGGTTGCATATCAATGTTAAGACCTTGGTGATCTGCCTTATGAATCATTTCCACATGAGTGACTGCTGATCTGAAGACACGCTCCAGGAGAGATGTTGAGCTTTCTCTCTGGCTGTTACAGGTGTTACTGAGATGAAGCAGTTTCTTCTTTCTCAACAGATGTTTGATGTCTCAACATGTACAAGACTGGTTTCCAGAGGCCAGGAACGTGCTTCATAAAGGACAGATGCACACAACTGAATAATGTTAAAATGTTTTGTACCTAAATATCAATATCGAGCCATTTAACGAGATCAAGAAGAGAGAAATATGGATTTTGGTATTAATACTGATGTTTGTCTTTGCTGAAGAGGATGTTTTTTAATAGGGGTTAATGTACCACTCCATTTCATTTACACATGAAATTTATGCCAACTTAATATTTAGCATTTGCCTTAAAGCATTCCTCTATTTTGCATTTCAATTCTGCTGTCATATTGCATACGTGTTAAGTTACATAATGATGAAATGAATTCAGGCACCTATATTCAGAGGTATAGGTTTAGAGACCCGCGTTTTAAACCACCTGTGAAATGATTGATCCTTCGCTGTGCCCCACGATAAATAATGAAATAGATCAATTTTTATAAGGGAACAAATGTAAGGACATAGAAAAGGGTCAGTTGTGGACAAACCATAGTTTAACCCAAGCGATACATGCAATCATGATATTTATGTATATTTGTACATAGCCTCACTGGTTATAATGAAGAGCTTTTATGTATTAGAGGGAACTTGTCCTTTTCCATAAGGCATAAATGTGCTTTACCTAAAAACAAGGACAATAATGAACTCAGAGGTATAGATTTCTTCTATAAGCGCCCAGTGAAACGGTCAGATTTCATCACGTGCCTGGCTTATGATCTGGTGTTTGTTAATATTTTAGAGTTTGTAAATTACAAGTAATTTATTTATTTTCCATATCTTTGTAAACCTATAATGTAAAGTGAAATAAATATAAATATGAGATTAAGTTATAAAATCTTTCCATCTGCGAGTTCTTATATGCTTTTCTTTGTGGTACAATCTACTGAGGTGCCTGTACTTTGCAGTTTACAACTTTATATTGTTAGCTTGTGCATTACTGATAAAGGGATACAGTTTATTACATATTTATGTCCTCAATTGTCAAGCAATTATTTTTAATTCCAGAACATTTTGTTTCCTGAAAACATTCCATGGAGGTTATTTTCAGCGCTGTTGATAAACTATTGCCCTGTTGTTTTTTTAAGGGTGTGCCTGTAATGCTTGTGTGTTGATATCAACAACATTCACAGACAATCAAACAGCTGAAGGTGCCTTAACAGCAGACCGGTGCCATCATCACCCTCAACAGATCCAAGCGTTGTGAGCTGGTCTGTGGGTCGAGGACTCGAGGCAGACTGAAAAAAACCTGCCTTGACCTAAATGACGGGACTCTAAGATTTCTGTGGCAGGATCTCTCGGTCACCTGATCCCTACATGAAATGCTGTTTAACATGCACTTGCTTTAGAAAAATAGTTGTCTAAAGTGATAAACCTGATTTTTATTTGGAATGTTTACCAACCTTTTTTAATTTTGGTACTTTGTCATACTCGGAGAAATGCAAAATTCTTGTATGAAATGCTTTTATGAAAATGTCTTTTTTAACATGCATCATAAATGCTGTCGTATAATGCATTTTTGCAAATTTCTGCATTAAAGTATTTATGGATACTTATTTGGTTGCTTGTGTTCTCTTTTTCTGAAAATGTACAGTGGTTTTTGTCTAACTACTTACAGCTCTCGCATATGTGGTCATTTAATGGTACCTATTGTTTTTTTAAGGTTATGTTTTATGAAATTTGAAGATTGGGAGAGCTACAGACCAAAATCGTGTAGGGGCATTTATGTCAATACAGTTGAGACAAGTTGAAAAATATTAAAATATTTTAATCATTACAATTCACCACCTTAATTAGGTCAAAATACAAAACAAGCAAACTATAAAATAGCATTTTTATGAAACAGTTTTTCATAATTTATATTACTGCATAGGTTCATCTGTTAAGAAAATGTATCCTTATAAGTTCTTAATAACACTGATACTGTCTGAATTCTTGCGGATTATAAAAGAAAATGTTACCATGATTACTTAAAAATCAGCATTTGTTATAAACTAAGCAATGAGATGATATCCTGAGATGATTAGACATAAAATATAATCATGACGTACAGACATACTTAAACTGCAAAACAACACATCTGTGTTTAACTGAATGCGGATTCAACACACACACACACACACACACACACACACGCGCACGCACGCATACACACACACCAATCTCAGTTACAAATTTGAAAGATAAATAATCTTAATCTAAAAATTATATCCTAAAAAAGATCAATTCTGTGCTCACATTATGAGGGACAAATATGTGCACGTTTTAAAGTTTGACCTCATTTAAAACAGGAGGCTGTGCAGTCGATCCCTCCAGATGATCCTATGAACCAAACATATTACAGTATTAATATGACAGTATGTAAACAGCAGCCCACACCTGTAGCACACATCTATAGTTCACATGTGAGATGAAGACCCAAGATTGACATGTATGTAGAGCTCATGACAAAAGCTATATATATATATATAGCTATATATAACTTGCAAAGACATGCACAAAGCCTGTGTGAATGAGGGCAGAAGCCATGATCAACATGTTTCATTAACTGTGATTAAATGGAGCAGATTGAGGGGTGTCACCAATACCTGAACCACATTGTGTGATAAAATCAGACAGTGTGTGATTGATCAGATGTGTGAGGATGGGAGGAGAGAAGTGCTGCTGACATCCTTAACATCTGACATGCTCGTTGTTGCCTAAAGACACATACATTGAGGTGTGATCAGTGATTCAAACAAGATTAGGGAAAATAGGAAACAGGATGTGCAGACACAGGAAACAAGATGAGCAGACACAGGAAACAAGATGAGCAGACACAGGAAACAAGATGAGCAGACACAGGAAACAAGACGAGCAGACACAGGAAACAAGACGAGCAGACCCAGGAAACAAGATGAGCAGACACAGGAAACAAGATGAGCAGACACAGGAAACAAGATGAGCAGACACAGGAAACAAGACGAGCAGACACAGGAAACATGATGAGCAGACCCAGGAAACAAGAGTTTGGGAAACAGAAAATGGTAAAGCATAACAAGAAGCGCAAAAAAAAAAAGAAAACGTGAAGAGCAGAAACATGAAATGGGAAAAGCAGAAACCGGAAACATGAAGAGCAGAATCTGGAAGAGGAAGCAAAGAAACAGGAAATTGGAAGAGCAAAATCAGGAAACAGAAAGAGCAGAAACAGGAACCACAATTTACAGAGAGAAAACAAAATGATCAGAAACATAAAAAGCAGAAACAGGAAGCAGATGAGTGACAACAGGAAATGGATTATAAATGCAAACAAGATGTGAAGAAAAAGAAACAAAAGTTGTGTAATTTTCCATCATCCAATCACACATAGAATCATTACAATCAAGTCAAAAATGTGCTCTGCTGAACATCAGGCGGAGCAGCGATGCGACAAAGATGTTCAAACTCCTGCTGTGAATTATAAAACAAAAGCTAATAAAATCAAAAAGAGTTTTAAAGGACAGATTTACACCATTGACTGAAGCTCTAGTCACAGCAACACAGCAAAAATTGTTGTAAATTGATCAAACTGTCAGGTATGTTTACTGCTTACAGCTGTCAGTGTCTGTTGGTTTGCCATCTGTCTGCGTAGATCTGCTTTAATACAACCTGAAACAAACAAACAAACAAACAAACAAACAAACATGATCAAGTCATGGAAATCTGATCCAATCTACTTGATCAGCTTTACACGAGATTGAATATATACCATGCGACCGTCATATAGTTTCACTGAAAACTAAACATAACATTTTGTTTAAATAAACTGACGGCAGTCCCGGCTGAGCCAGGTGGCTTTTCTGTGTGTTTCTCAGCGTGGGTCTCCTCTGTTTTCCACATAGAAATCTATTTTTTCTTTGTGCAAAGCATGCATAAATTACAGATCTCGTGTGAATAGGTAAGATCACATTCTGCTCTTTGTTTAAGCCCTGAGGCATTCTAGCTGTAACAACATCAAAACAATATTTTCCGTGCATTTAATAGCTCATACATTAACTGAAACATTCAAATGTATGCGCATGAGTGACATTATGAAATATTGAAAGCATTCTGAGAAACCTCGTGACGGTTAAAAGCAGTTATACAATGACTAAATGAAGTGGAAAACGTTCTTAAAAGGTCAAGATATTGATCATGTTCACCTGTCATGATGGTTCCAATGAGCAGGAAGACACAGAGGAAGAGATTTCCAGCCAGAATATCAAATGAGTCTATAATTTTCCCTTGAGAGATTGTGAATATAATCCCAAACACCTGCAGTAAACACGAGAAAGGAACCTTAAAGGATTTGGATTGTAGTTTTGGAATAATCTGTACGACTTTCAGCCATGGAACATAAAGGAAGTTATTTTGAGTAAAGTATTGGTTCCCATTGACTTCTCTTGACAAAACCAATGTAAGTTAATGGAGACCTTAATTTTTCTATCAGCATTTTTCTAAATATCTTCTTTGTGTTCTGTAGAAGAATGAAAGTTGTACTGGTTGAAAATGTCAAGAAATTAGTAAATGACGACAAAGTTTTTATTTTGGTATTTCTTTAAAAAATCAGTATTCATCTTATACAGTACATGTTGGTTAAAGCGTTACACTTAAATATCAAATTCACACACATAGAAACAGAAACACACACCTGTGCAGAACAGTTCAGCAGGCCAGAAGATGTTCCCTCAGACTCTGGGTAAGTCAGTTCAACAGCAAACTCAAAGCCGAGAGGAAGATATCCCGTCATAAAGAACCTGCAACAAACATCAAGTACCAAACCATCAAACACACAAAATGTTTCATTCTAGATAAAATAACACTTATCGCTTTTAGTGTGGAACATATGACAAACATTTTATTGTCATTTTCAAGGGCAAAAAACACAAAATATTTGAAAGATTTTTATAGAAATTCTAAAAAACATTAGTTGTTATATATATATATATATTGTATATATACAATATATATTTATACAATATTGTATATTGTGGCAAGGTAGATAATTATTTTCAACACAAATTACCCTAGAGTTCCTGCCGTGATGAAAACCACCCACAGGTGACCCTGATTTAAGGTGAAAGCAAAAAGTACCAAACCCAGAAAAGACATCAGATAGACGGCCAGAGTCGTCTGTCTGCGTGGAAATAAAAAAAACGTATTACGAATAACTCTTAAAGCAGCCCTGATGAGATGATTTGACCACAACATTCTCACAACAGCTGTAAATATACACTGAGACACAGATCAACATCTGCATCCACTATGACCTTTGAAGGAAACCTGTGACATTTCATAAACACATAAAACAGATAATCAAATTAAATCAATATAAGTTTCGTAGTGTGTGTGTGTGTGTGTGTGTGTGTGTGTGTGTCACACAGTGTTTTGTGTAAATAAAGCATTTTGTTGTCCATTCTGTTACAAAACAAAAGAAACATTATGATGATGTCCTGAAGAGGAAGTCATGGTGTGCCAGGGTCAGACACAACGGGTCACGGTCACTAAGGTCAGAGAAACACCTGACAAAACACATTCAACTAAACATATGAACAGAGTAACAGCAGGGTGAACACAATAACAAACTTATCTTCTGCTGTGCGATCGATGATGAATATTTTATGATGACTAAAGGTTATTTCAGGAACACACTTGTTTGCGGTCGCTTACTTGTACGTTTTGGATCGGTCTAACCATATACCGCAGATGAGAGAACCCACCATGCCGGCGATTATGATGGTAAGCCCGATCCGGCCTGCATTCACTTCCTCTCCCTATAGGAACAGCAAACATCACACGTGTTTATCATCCACATCTGTCACATTCGTATAACTACACTATTGTTGACGGGGACTCACGGGATAGAGTTCGATGATCATTCGGTTGAGAAGGGTACCGACGGCATAAAAACAACCAACGTTCAACCCTGAAGAGAGACAGATAAGATGTATTTCAGACGAATGACTTTCCCTAAAAAATCTTATATGTAACAAAATCTTTTTATATCTTTATAGCCGATATGCAGACCTGTCAATGTTCAGCCAGACTCATTGCTGGCATCATTGTTTGTGTGCGTGTGTGTTTCTAGATCATAAATGTACTAAATATTGTTCTACAGGCATTGCTTCTGTAGCTGGACAAAAACGCAGACTGATTATAAAAATGTCTCCAAAATGCAGATGTCAAAGTTTACGTTGAGATTGAGGTTATGAAGTTTCAAGCAGTCTGAGACATTCACCGTAAGAAATGACGAGCAGGATGAAGGCTTTGTTCCGGAGCAGCCTGACAATGGAGGCGGTGTACGAGTAGCTTTCAGGAGAAATCTGCCGAGCCGTGGCCTGTGCGAGTGTGGGGGGGATCTCTGGACGGTCCTGAAACACTGACCACAAAACCACAAACTCATGCAATCACCAGCCAGACAGAAACACCACATCACCTTCATAAAACCTCTTTAAAACGATAATAAAGCTTATATGTTTTGTGAACAGGAAGGCATAAAAAAACATTCTGACATCTGGGCTGTTTGTGTTGAGTAAGAATTGAACATGTTGTCCTTAAAACTGCAGGTGACCGAACTAAACTGAACTCTGTGATGTTTGCTTTATCAAACGAGCTTTAGATAAAACCTCAGAACTGAGGAAAAACATGTTGTTTCCCATTTTTCTTGTTAGAGGAAAACGGATTTTACGTGTTCCTCAAAGACATGACATGCTTCCTGTAGACTGCTTTGTGGTCGGGTCGAGAAAGAAAACATGGAAGCTCAGCATTTTATCAGCATGAAAAAAGGCATTTAAGAGATGTGTGCGAGAGAATGATTTGTATTGCATTTGTTTTTCAAACCAACTTTCTTGTCGAAAAATAGACAAAAGAAAAATACACTCTGAAGTGCGGAACATTACAAAACACCAAAACTGTATATTTTAATGTTGAAGACATTGACTACCAGTGAAGATTAACAGTAGCGTCCTATTGCATCACAAGGCCAGTTTAACAGAAACACGTTCTTCAATCGTAGCTACTATTACCGTGTTCTTACCAATCAGAACCAAAATGAACAGCAAAGTGGCGACACCGGCCGTGATGTAGAACATGGTTCTGATGCGAGTCGCCAGCTCGTCCATATCGTCCACGTTGGGAACCAGGATGGGTGGCACGAGGAAGCCAATGGCAATCCCCAACTGCGGAGTAAACAGTCAAGACATGAATAAATTACTCAAGAACATGAATGTTAATGCGTTAGGTAACAAGCCAAATGTCTTTTCTGCCCCCGTGAAGAGAACGACAAGAGTAGGAAACTATTCTGAGTGGAATACCAACTGAGAATTAACAATGAAACACTTAACAAAGGTCAATTTCAGACAATGGTCCCTTTATGAAAGTCATGTTGTGTTGCTAATCATGTGATTCTTGAAACACCAATTCATTTTGAACTAAACTTTAGCTCAAATACCCATATTAGTTATCTATATGCATCCAATTCCATACAATACCGGAGCTACAGATTTAAGTTAAGATGTGGATTTAATCATGAAAGGAATTGTAAAGAGAAGAATTTCATATTAAACATGTATGACTATTCATGTCTGTTGGACTAAAATCCAAACTTTGTACAAGGCCAAAGTTAACGCAGACTCCCAATAACGCATGGCCAAGGACAACTCATGACACTAAACCCAAATAAAACGACTACTTTTTATAAAAAAACAAAACCTTTGACTGTATCTGGCAATTTGACCTTAAGGGAATAGTTTACCCACAAGTGAAAATGTCGTCATCATCTGCTCCCATTATTACATGTATTGCATATATAAATTGTCTTTGTATATTTAAGTCCTTCTTACATTTCTCTCTGTTGATGAGCACATGAGGATATTTTGACAAGTTAAATTTTGGGTGAACATAGTCTACTATGGGAGTCAAAGGTGACCCCGCATGACTTGGATTGTTTGTGTTCTGCACAACGAGAAATATAAACAGGTTTATAACACCTTAAGGGAGCAAAAAATATACATTTTTGGTTGAAATATGCAAGTGTGAGGAAGTTACTAAACCTAAGTTAGAGTTGTCAGGGTTTGATAAATGAAAATATATAGTAGATTCATTTTTCATTACACTTACATGTATGCACATGTTTTTAACCCTTTACAGGTGACATTTTAGTGTAGTTACTGTATTAAAGAAATATGTATTGTAAGTTATTAATACATTGACAAACCCTTGACTGGTTCATTTTGATGAGCTCGTCGCTTTGGGTGTTTCTTGTAGCAACAGGTTGATCAACTTATGGCCTACTGGTTGAATAGTTTAGACGTCTATGGTTGTGGGTTAAAGTCTCTGGCTGGCAATATCATGACTAAGGTGCCCTAGAGCAAGGCACCGAACCCCCAACTGCTCCCCGGGCGCTGCAGCATAAATGTCAGCCCACTGCTCCGAGTGTGTGTTCATGGTTTACGTGTACGTTCACTACTGTGTGTGCACTTTGGATTGGTTAAATACAAAGCACAAATTCTGAGTATGGGTCAACATACTTGGCACCACATCGCTTCAAAACATGTATTTATGAAGAACAGGATAATCATGGTTTTAAATGTCTTTGCAATGCCACAGCCACTTTTATTTTTATCAATTATATGCCACTAATGCAGTCTATTCATTTATTGGACCATTGGCTAGTTCAGAAAAACTTATGATGTCAGCATTGTTACTTATAAAGTGGATCAGTCGTGGTCTGGTGGTTAGAGCTGGACTTGTAAGCAGAAGGTTGCGGGTTTGAATCCCAGTGTCAGCAAATAATGACTGAAGTGTCCTTGAACAGGACATCTTACCCCTGTTTACTCTGCAGTGATGATTGATAACTGTATAACACTGTTAGTCGCTTTGAATAAAAATGCCAGATGAATAAATGTGAAATGTTTTAACGGTGACCTGAAATTAAGTGACGTGATATACATCCAAGTATGGTGACTAATAATCAGAATTTGTGTTCTGTGTTTATCCCATCCAAAGTGCAAACACACACACACACACACACACACACACACACACACACACACACACACACACACACACACACACACACACACACACACACACACACACACACACACACACACACACACACACACACACACCACCCTAATACGATCCTAAAAAGAACAAAATCTAATTCCATATATTAATTCTGTAGCACTTTTCATCTGTCATAAACAGTTCTTTAGTGAGAAAATCTCAACAAAAATAACCAAAATATAGATTTGCGTTTATTTAGATTATTTAGCGTTACAAAAATTCATTCGTCCGCATTTCTTTAAGATTTTCTAGGAATTCCATGGAATCTTTTGCAGGCCCCCTGGGGGTCCCCGGACCCCAGTTTAAAAACCCTCGTACTAAAGGACACTTCAATCATTGTCTGCTGGGATTTGGATTGGAACCCACAACTTTCCAACTCTCAAACCACAATACAACTGACATCATGTCAAGAACTTGAAAAATATGAAAGTGCTTCATTTATAAACTTATGATGTCACCATCAATTACATCCCAATGGCAATTTAACATCTCATTGTTACTCATATCAGATGTGAACAGGTCAACCAAACACACTCAACATCATTTACATTTACATTTATTCATTGAGCAGACTATACATCTAAAGTAACTCACAGTATTATACAGCTGTCAATCATCACTATAGATGAAACAGAGGTTAGATGTCTTACTCAAGGACACTTCAATCATTGATTGCTGGGATTGGGATTCGAACTCACATCCTTCCAACTCTCAAATCACAATACAACTGACACAATGTCAAGAACTTAAAAATTTACATTTACATTTATTCGTTGAGCAGACTCTTTCATCCAAAGTAATTTATAGTATTGTGCAGCTGTCAATCATCACTATAGATCAAACAGAGGTGAGATGTCTTACTCAAGGACTCTTTAATCGTGTCTGCTGGGATTTGAACCCACAACCTTCTAACTCTCAAATCACAATACAGCAAACACAATGTCAACTTAAAAATATGAAAGTGATTTATTTATAAACTCATGATGTCACCATCAATTACATCAAAATGCCAATTTAACATCTCATTGTCACTCAGATGTGAACGTTTACATTTACATTTATTCGTTGAGCAGACTCTTTTATCTAAATTAACTCACAGTATTATACAGCTATCAATCATCACTATAGATCAAACAGGGGTGAGATGTCTCAAGGACTCTTCAGTCATGTCTGCTGGGATTGGGAATCGAACCCACAACCTTCTAACTCTCAAATCACAATACAACTGACACAATGTCAAGAATTTAAACATTTACATTTACATTTATTCGTTGAGCAGACTCTTTATCTAAAGTAACTCACAGTATTATACAGGAACCCACAACCTTCTAACTCTCAAACCCCCAGACCACAGACACAATCTCATGTCAGATGTGAACATTGACATTTATTCATTGAGCAGACTCTTTATCTAAATTAACTCACAGTATTATACAGCTGTCAATCATCACTATAGATCAAACAGGGGTGAGATGTCTCAAGGACTCTTCAATCATGTCTGCTGGGATTCGAACCCACAACCTTCCAACTCTCAAAACACAATGTCAAGAACTTAAAAATTTACATTTACATTTATTCATTGAGCAGACTCTTTTATCTAAATTAATTTACATTATTATGCAGCTGTCAATCATCCCTAAAGATCAAACAGGGGTGAGATGTCTCAAGGACTCTTCAATCATGTCTGCTGGGATTCGAACCCACAACCTTCCAACTCTCAAAACACAATGTCAAGAACTTAAAAATTTACATTTGTATTTATTCATTGAGCAGACTCTTTTATCTAAATTAACTCACAGTTTTATACAGCTGTCAATCATCACTATAGATCAAACAGGGGTGAGATGTCTTAAGGACTCTTCAGTTATGTCTGCTGGGATTCGAACCCACAACCTTCCAAGTCTGAAATCACAATACAGCAAACACAATTTCAAGAACTTAAAAATATGAAAGTGATTAATTTATAAACTCATGATGTCACCATCAATTACATCCCAATGCTCATTGTTACTCATGTCAGTTGTGAACATTTACATTTACATTGATTCATTGAGCAGACTCTTTATCCAAAGTGACTCACAGTATTATACATAAGTCAATCATCATTATAGATCAAAAAGGGGTGAGATGTCTCAAGGACTCTTCAATCATGTCTGCTGGGATTCGAACCCACAACCTTCCAACTCTCAAAACACAATGTCAAGAACTTAAAAATTTACATTTACATTTATTCATTGAGCAGACTCTTTTATCTAAAGTGACTCACAGTATTATACATAAGTCAATCATCATTATAGATCAAAAAGAGGTGAGATGTCTCAAGGACTCTTCAATCATGTCTGCTGGGATTCGAACCCACAACCTTCTAACTCTCAAACCCTCAGACCACAGACACAATCTCATGTCAGATGTGAACATTCACATTTACATTTATTCATTGAGCAGACTCTTTATCTAAAGTGACTCACAGTATTATACATAAGTCAATCATCACTATAGATCAAACAGGGGTGAGATGTCTTAAGGACTCTTCAGTTATGTCTGCTGGGATTCGAACCCACAACCTTCCCACTCAGACCCCAGACACAAAGTCCAGAACTTCATAACAAAGTGTTGAATTATTCTATTATGCCGCCCACCTGGTTCCCGAAGACCCCGATGGAGCACGCCGTGGACACTTCCTCCGAGCCGAACCACACGGACGCGATGCGCGAGGGCATCCCGAGGATGAACACCTGTGCCACCGAGCACGTCAGCTGGCCGAGGAACGAGACCGGAAACAGATCGGGTCTCGCGCTGGCCACCTTGATCCACGTGCCCGCGCAGTTCAGAGCCGCGGCCACGACGGCGATGACGCGCAGACCCTTCTTGTCCAGAACCCACGTCACGGGGAAAATGAGCGGGATGTACGTCAGCATGTAGATCATGGACATCCAGTCGACGGTGAAAGAGTCCACGCCGTAAAAGCGCGTGAAAATATTGTTGATGATTCCGTACTGGATCCATTGATACGAGTTACAGAGCGAGTACGAGCTGAATAAACACACTATGAGCCATCTCTTCCGGTAAAGTCGTGTCGTCACGGGCGGCGAGCGCGCGCTTGTGACGTCATGGTTTACCTCCGTTGATTCGGATTCAGCGGCCATCGTTCACACCGAAACCGGATTGGCGCTTTTCACTCATTCATTCATTGGACGGATGCACACGTGACGTCATGTTTGTGGTTTGTAAACGTCGGTTCGGTTCCGGTCAGTGAAGTTGAAACGTCCGCTGAAAAGTTTCCAGAGTTGTGAAGAACTCGACGGAGAGGTGACGGACTAGGAGAGCGATGACGTCATCACGGGAGTCACTGAAGGGGCGGGGCGTCAGGAGTGGTGCGCTAGTGTGTTACATTCGCATTTACATTTGTTCATTGAGCAGACGCTTTATGTGACTCATAGTATTGTGCATTACTCTAGTCACGTGACATATGGTGTCTCATACACAAACGCACGCACGCATGCGCACACACACACACACACACACACACACACACACACACACACACACACACACACACACACACACACACAGTAAGTGGACAGACACACACACCGTAAGTGAACACACACACACACACACAGTAAGTGGACAGACACACACACTGTAAGTGAACACACACACCGTAAGTGGACAGACACACACACACACACACACACACACACAGTAAGTGGACAGACACACACACTGTAAGTGAACACACACACACACAGTAAGTGGACAGACACACACACTGTAAGTGAACACACACATACAACGTAAGTGGACACACACACACACACACACACACACACACACAGTAAGTGAACATACACTCACAGTAAGTGAACACACACACAGTAAGTGAACACACACACTGTAAGTGAACACACACATACAACGTAAGTGGACAGACACACACACACACACACACACACACACACACACACACACACACACACACACACACACACACACACACAGTAAGTGAACATACACTCACAGTAAGTGAACATACACTCACAGTAAGTGAACACACACACACACACAGTAAGTGAACACACACACAGTAAGTGAACATACACACACAGTAAGTGAACATACACACACAGTAAGTGAACACACACACACACACAGTAAGTGAACACACACACAGTAAGTGAACATACACACACAGTAAGTGAACACACACACACACACACACACACACACACACACACACACACACACACACACACACACACACACACACACACACACACACACACACACACACACAGTAAGTGAACATACACACACAGTAAGTGAACATACACACACAGTAAGTGAACACACACACACACACACACACACACACACACACACACACACACACACACACACACAGTAAGGGCGTCTGAGGCAAGGTCTTTGCAGGGGGGCCAAGTATGGTGACCTATACATAGAATTTGGCTCTACCCCATCCAAAGTACACAAAAATCAACCGTTAACACACTCAAACCGTAAACACACACCTACCGTGAACACGCACACCAATCGTGAACACACACCCAGTGCAGTGGGCAGACATTTATGCTGCGGCGCAGTTGGGGTTTCGGTGCCATGCTTAAGGGCACCTAAGTCATGATATTGCTGGTTTTGACAACTTATAAAACTTCAAGGACACTTCAATCATGGAAGTGGGTTACGAACACATAACCTTCTGCTTACAAGTGTCTAACCACCAGACCATGATTGTTTAAATGTTTACCAAGTAATTTTTCACTTTTTTAAGTTTTGTGATAAAAGCAGTGAAGATGTTAAAGAGGTTTATCGGTGGTTTAGATGCAAGGGGAAAAGAAGAGTTTTAAGGCGTTTTTAAAGATCCACGCTTTACAATCTATACAACCATTTTACAGAAAAAAAGCATTTAACATACATTTTAAAGCAAAATATAACATCCAAATAAATGTATATTTACTCCTTTACTTTAAGAAAATGTCACATGTGTATATGACGAGTCCTATGAAATTATGCTCCTGATGGACCAATCCCACTCATTTGTGGCCTTTCCAACAAAGTGCTCTCTTGTAAAGTTAAAGAAGCGTCTTTTAAACGTAACAAATTTGACCCTTGTTAAACTTTATATAAAGAGGTATAAAGCTAACATTGACCGAAATTTGTCTAAAAATTGTATTTATTTATTTTGGACGTGTCAATATACTGTACAACTCTGGGGAAATGTTGTTTTATTAGTTAAGAATAATATCCACTGAGACGTACGCTTTAATTTCAAAAGAATCATTTTAGGACATAACTAAAGGAACACTTGTTATTTTTTTGGCCTTGTTTTAAATGTTATAATCTCTGTAAATTTAATATTCATAAATGCAAACCACATTTGTAATCAAAATTAAAAATGTAATTAAATACTATTTTGTTTTCACAGAACAAGAAAGCTAGATGAAATATATCATTTTGTAATGACTTGTGTAATGTACTTAATGTTTTTATGCTTTAGACCTTTGATTTATCTTATATTCTTAACTCCATCATTTAAGTTGACAATGTATACATCTGTTTCTGTATATATTATGTGTAAACAATCTGTCAACTCTTAATTGTATTTATAATAAAAAACACTCATTTGTGCATGAGCCATTTTAATCTATATTCTTATTAAAAAAAAGTTAATCATCCTATTCAGAAGTGTAAGCCACGTTCCCAACGAATTTAATAAATTATTTATATTTAAATTTTTTTGATATAAACTTTTCCAAGTAATAAAACTTATTTGACTTTAGTCTGAGCCACAGAGCGCCCCTAGTGGACGTGTCCATTACCACAGGACTCCATCCTGGAGAGGGCAAAATCTATAAACAACCAGAAGTAACCCCCCTAGAAACATCATATACGGTTCTTTGGTCCCTTATAAAACTCAATCCAAAAAATAAATCAACAGAGCAAAAAATAATAATGCATTTAATCACATGTACACGTAAAACAGACCAAACATCCCCTCTTTGCCCTGCTCAACATGGCGGCGCTGGTCGCGCTCGTCCGGTGAGTCGCCGAACCGGATGACGTCATGACGTTCTCAACGTCGCAAGCCGCATTCACGCGTCACCTTCGCCATATTGGAGCGGGCGCTGGTCCCATAAAAACTGGAGCAAAGATGCCAGATTCGTGTGCAGCCTGGGGCTGTAAAAACCGCCGCACCACCCAAAGCAGATCAAGGGGAATTACTTTCCACAAGTAAGAGTGAACAGTCATTTCAGCTCATTATAACACAAAACCCCACAGAGTATGCTAATAATAGCAGCTAGCACGTCAGCTAGCCGAGACTTCAGTGCATAATGTTGATGCATGCTGGGAATACTTTACATGATGTGATGTCATGATTTGAACATGAATCCAGATCTAAATGATCAGTAAAGGTTCATCTTTATAAGAATGACGGACAGGACGCTGATTGGCTGTTTGACTTTTCTCCCACTTGACAGGTTTCCCAAAGATAAGCAGCTGAGGAGACAGTGGGAGATGTCCACGAGGAAAAGTGTAAGTGTGCATGCAGTTCTGTGCAGTGATCACTTCCAAGCGGAAGACTTTGACAGGACGGGACAGACTGTCAGGATCAGGGATGGAGTTCGACCTTCTGTCTTCAGTTACCGGACATCCAAGAAGGTACAAGCACCCACCGGCTGGGTTTGATTGGCATGGCATGACATCCTAAAAGTGTTTTTTCTTTAGCTCAGGAAGACACGGACGTCCCTGAAGGCGATGGAGGAGCTGCCCGTGGATTATTCCCTTAAAAACCGAAAGATCGCACAGAAGGAAACGCAGGAGCTGCCGGTGGATTATTCTCTTAAAGTCCCAACAATCGGACCTTATTCCAACACCCATTCATATTCCAAGACTGTCCCTCCTATCATTGTGAGTCTTTGGGACAGTACACCGGAGATTAACCTCTCATGGCATCCAAGATCTAAATCCAAGATCAATTTTCAGCATGGATGGGTTATATGTCAGCGACCTTATCGATATCGGACGATAAATACTGTTTTAGGATTACCGTTATCGGTCCTATATTAAAATAAGGTCGATGTCTTTAGGCCGATAAGTTAGGGGTTATTATCACTTTCTTTATTTAAAACGCATAGATTTTGCAACTATAGTTCAGAGATCGGTTCCAACTTTTCAGAAGTTTTAAATGGAAATCAGTTGCTTACTGTATGTATTTACATTTACATTTTACATTTAGTCATTTAGCAGACGCTTTTATCCAAAGCGACTTACAATAGTCGAGGAGACAATGAAGCGGTTAATAGCCGATACAACAATAGGTGAACAAGTATTTACTTTCTGTTTCGTCGTTGCAAAAAAAAAAAAGATCGGCTTTTATATCGGCTATCAGCCTCCAAATATAAGAGAGTTAATCGGTTATCGTCATCGACCAATTTCCGTATTTGTGCATCCCTTATTTACAGTACAACCCCCCCCCAACATTTCTAGATTTGTCACTTTATGTATAGATCCCAACATGTTCAAACTTCAAGAAGCACATACATTCATCTAAAAATGACCCGCATGTCTTCTAACGTAAAGCAATTGGTGTGTGATTAATATTTTGAGCAATTTATCAAGATCTTAATTTGTATTTTTGGAAGGAACAAAGTGATATTTTGCTCAAAAATAAACAGTCTGTCCTTATTCGCCCTCTTGTCATTCAAACCTGCATAACATTGTTCCGCAGAACACAGTAGGTATTTTCAAGAATGTGTCATTTTTTTACCTTTACTTTTAAGCTGAATCCAATTTTCTGTCCATTAGGATCACTGCTATGCTTTGCCTTCATCTCCTGCTGTTATAAAGGCAAGACTCCATGATGCCCTGTCGAGGGTGGAGAGTCTGGAGCGGGAGATGAGAAACATGCGGAGCCGTGAAAGGAGGGCAAAGAATTCGGTTCACGAGCTTCTAGAAGATCTGAAGCAGAAGAACTTGATAAACGGAGAGCTGAAAGACAAGCTTAAGGTCTACTCGGGTACAAATTAACTAAATCTTTGGTTATATCCAATTTCCCTTATTTGCGTTACTCTTGCCAGAGTTCTTACCAGTTTGTGTGTACTTAATGCGTTACAGAAATACCCATAGACCTTTTGGTAAAAAAAGGCCATGAGTACACGAAAGACCAGAAGGAGTTTGCCATAAATCTCCACCTGCATGGTCCGAAAGCATACAACTATCTGAGAAAATCTCTCCACCTCAACCTCCCACATCCACATACATTACAAAGGTGTTCTTCTCACCTTTTGACGATTTACAATATACTGCTTCTTACGCAACACATAACCATTTTTTACCTTCACAAAGGTGGATGGGTACGGCAGGTGACAAGAATGGCCCAAACATGACGACAGAGAGTATACGCCAGGAGGAAGACCTGGGTATGTAATTCATGATGCTTAAAAAAAGTGAAAAGCAGGCAAAATGTGTGCAAGTAATAAATATGTTGTAATAATATGTCTGTCACCAGACACAGAGAACGTCACGGTGGTGCAGTCACTGGAGGAACTGGAGGAGCGTGGGATAAGAGTATTGTGGACGATGGATGACCTTCCTTCTGATGTTAGCATGTGCTCCTAACTTTAAAGCTTAAGAGGGATCCTAAAGACCTTTATGCTAATTGCCAAGAGGGTGTTCATAATGACAGGCGCGAGTCGCCTCACGTGTTGAAGCTGCTCGCAGACATTTGAATAACCAGCCGGACTGCCCACATCTACCAGAAGCAAAAGATAGGAGGATATCAAACAAAAAAGTGTTTGATGGCACGGCTGCATAAACACTAAGATGCTCAGTCCCAGTAGATCTGTGTTTGACTACTCGCAGGGGAAATATTGTGAAGAAACAGATGCGTTGTTGAGGTTCTACAACATCAAGTCAAACACTTTGTGTTTCAACCTCTTCAATGTAATGAACAGTCCACATGTCCAAGGTTCTCTGTGTGTTTGAATTGGACCGATAGATGTTCAGTTTCCATTTATGATGATTATGTAATCATCTAAGTTTATTTGTACATTATCTCTTTTATATTTGATGTTTCAGTCATTATTTTGGCCATGAAACATGCCCCGGTGTTTATTTTAATGTGCTTACTTTAAATAAACCGTATTTTTTCAGTGGCACTTCATCATGTTGCTTAAAATGCCGAAATCACCTTGACCAAAGAAAAGTAAAATATACTTATATAATATACTTCATTATAATATACTCCATCTCTGTACATGCACTTCTGTGCATAATGTGGTACCCTCGGCGATAACAAGAAGCAGCTGTGATGCTCAGAGATTCAACTGTGTAAATATAACTTAAAGCACTTTTATGTTGGCCAAACATGACCTTTTCACCTTTAATGATTCCGTGGGAGATTTCACGACTCAGCGCTTACCTGTGAAGATAGGATGTTAGAAACCATACCAGACATTCCTCTAACTCGCTTCGACAGAACAGATGGTTTCATAAGCAGGTGGCAGGAACATGTAGACCTGTTGAACTCTTTGAATCTGAAAAATACATCATTTATAATCTTTAAGGTGAGACAGGCAAGAATCGGACATTAGAAATAATGATGCACGCGCACCCTACATCTGAAGGATCGGAAGTTTCTGATGTTGGGATCCTCCTTGTATCAAAGGAGCACCAATGGAGCCCGGTGCACCTTCACCTAGATCTCAATGAACTCCAAGACCTCATATTTTCCCCGAAAGGACCTTAGGTGTCTTTGCTCGTATGACCCAAATATTTGTGTTTGCTGTGAGAATTAACATGTAACATTGAATCCCACCTGAGAAAAGCAAGCAGTGTGAAGTACATGGACGTCAGACAGTCCCATCCGTCTCTTGGCGACTGGATGAATACCTCTCCTGTTTGAGTTAACAGGTGATGGAGAAACAGCGGTTGATTTTGTTTTAAGGGATTTTATCATCATATTACAAACCTTGTCAATAAGATGATCGGGCCACACTATAATTGGGATATTTTGTTGAACAATAAAGTGATGAAAGATGTCCTTAATGCCATGAAATGAAATATATATATAAAATATTTTTACCATGACCCGGACACATTTCCATGAGATTCACCTGAGCAGTTTGTCTAGACTTTAAGTCTACGGTAGGTTTATAATTGTGAAGCTATTGATTTATCCCATGCTGGTAGCAGACGGCACATTTTAACACGTTACTGTGACACCGCCATAGGCCGTCTAGCTGAATTATGTGACGTGACAGACATAACACTGAACTATATGTCTGAGAGGATGTCTTTCCATTTTTCATTATTAATTCCAGCAAATAATGAACGGACAGGGAAAATACAGTTGAACAAATTTCTAATTTAATAAATTCTCTTGACAGATTATTATAGATAGTGTAGATTATATATTCATAAAGTGTCTTATTATGGAGCAGTACATTTGAGGTTAAACGATATAAGTGAATAAACAATAATGTGGATAACTGGGTCTTTAAAATGTTTGCCATTAAAAGCAACATAAAATACGAAAAGACGGCAATTCAATACAACACAAAACAGATTGATTATGGTTGCAAAGCATTACAAACTCATGCAATAAGATTACACAATAAATTGTAGAATACATTGTCATTAACAATCATTAATGTCTTGAATACAATGGTTATTATTTTAATACTTTATATAATTTAGTGATTAAAATCGGACGGTTTCATCAGGGACCGATGTTCAGAAGCATCATCTGTGGCCTGCGAGGAAGTTTTGTGGATGAAACTGGAGTTTTCCGGTTAAGCCGTCTCAGGAAGGTCTGCTGAAAGCTCCCAAGACCCTAACGAACTGAAATAAAGACTTAAACTTAGACTTTAGGGAAATGTACGCGATGATATTCCTGTGAGAATCAACACTTACCAAAAAGGCTCCGTCACATGCGTGCCAGCATGTTCTGCATTTGCTCCATCTTCTTTGTCACAGCAGCGAGTACAAATAACTGTTAAGGTTTTTTTTTAGAGTAACATGAAGACAAAATGTTTTTCTTCATGTAATAAAGCAGAATGCATTGGGTTTTCAGAAAGGATATGTTTGGTGTTGAGGTCCTGAATGGAGGTTTGTGTTTGTCTCTGGAAGGCCAGTCTAGCTTCACACATGCACGGGTCCTGTATGATCTCCACCTTCACCTCTTCACACCACAGTTAAGCAACAACCATCACAAACAAACCTTGCATGTTGAACGTTGAATGATGTTAAACGATCAGCTCTCAAACCCAGTAAATGTTGTTTTATAAAGTCTATTAGCAGCCATGTAACACTTTGGAAGACAGCTTGTTCAATGTTGTACTTTTCTTGATGTTTTCCAACATTGTGAGAGTGTTACATACTTAAGGGTTCACATTGATATTGAATCTTGTAAATCGATTCAACACGACAAAAATGACAACATACAACAGACAGATGAGATTTCTTAGTCATGGCTTCAACAGATCAACAGACCGGATACTAGTGGCGATTCTAGAGCTATGCGATTCGTTTCAAAGACATACAGATGTATAAAGATGTTTTAAAAAACTACATTTGAAACTGTTCAACATTGTTTCCAAAAAATACCAATCTCAACCATGAACACATAACCAGCATGCAAAAACTAGATTTTGAAATGAATGTGAACCGATAGAATGTGCATGATGTTTTGGTGTGATATTCATGGTTGCAGGAAAACGTTTGTGTTGAACAGTTCCTCTTTGGGTCCTTACGCTTTTTGGCACATGATTTCTTGTCTTCTTTCAACACAAAACCCCTCCGGCATTCACAGCGATAAGAAGAATCGTCGTTCACGCAAATGTGATCACAGTCGTGACCTCGGCTGCAGTAATCCAGACCTGCAATAAACCCATCCCTCAACCTGACAAGTCTTTAAGAACACATGAACTTAACTACTTGATACTACTTATTGACTTTATAACATATATATTTACATCATCTTTTAGAACAGCTAGCTACAAATAACATCATATAATGGTATAAAATATTGAATATACCATTTATGATGGCTAAACTCACTGGCACTACCATCCTGATCACTGGCTCTGAAGCATGATCTTCTGTCCTGCATCAGGACGAAACCAGTTGGGCACGTGCAGTAATAAGAAGTATCACTTGTGACACAAGTGTGTTGGCAGTCATGACCCAACGCACAGGAATCTACACCTAAAACAAGCCATAGGAGCAGTTTGCACGTTATTTCAGAACTTCCAAATCCCTTTAACCATCGATCTTGGAGTCTACATCTACACGACAGACAATAACAGAACCCTACGTTTCAATATGAAAGCAAAGTTGTAAAGTGAGTATTTACAATTAAGTTCTTTATAATCATACATGAATGGTCTGATTTAATTCACATCATGAAATGGCATTTAAGAAGCCATTTATGATTGTGAATCCATTCCACTCACTAGCACTATTTTCTCCGTCTCGGTCGCCACCGGTGTAAGCGCCAGCACTTCTAAGTGAGCACGTTTTCTTATCGCCGTTTAAGATGAAGCCTGCACGGCAGTTGCAGTGATAAGAGTTTCCATTGCTAACGCAAGTGTGTTCACAATCGTGTCCTATTTCACAGGCATCCATATCTGAAACGAGCCACATGCTGTTTACAATGTCAAAAGATATTGTACACAGGAATTAACAAAATAAAAGAAATCCGTAGAGATATTTGGGAGTCAAAAACATGTGTCCATATTTGACCAAACAATATCAAACACCCAGCATGGACGGATTGAAAACCCAAAAGTGGGTTTGTCCATTCTTGATCCAACAATTGGTTGAACCCAACATTTTTAAGAGAAAAAGCTGGATTGTTGTAGCTCATGGTAGGGTCAAATATAGATCCTTTCGACATTCATTTGAACTAAACTATTGAAATTGGGGTTGTTCATATTTACCCAACCTTTGGAAGAAACCAACCATTTTTTGGCGTCAAGTGAAAATGTTTAAACCTGCTTCTAAAGACGATCAGAGATTCAAAAAACATTGGATTTTTTCCGGCCATTTTCAAGTCATCATCTGTCTCTCGGAGCGCCGACAACACACAATGATGTTGCTATAAGTGTCAGTAACATCATGAAGAAAAAACACGTCGGATCATCAGTGGGTGGAAATCCAAATTGAAAGAAAAGTTACATCACACGCATACAGTAAAGCTAAATTATAAAGCGCTGTTTCAAAACCAAGCGAACGGCATTTTAAAAGGATTTGAATTGAAACCAATGAATTCATCTTTTCTATGACAGATTAACTCAAGATGGTGTTCTATTTGAGTGACACATGGAGGACTAGGTTTTGAAACAGACCTTACATTCATCATGTAAATTGTAATTTAGCACACAACAACAACATGGAATAGACGACCTGTATCGAATGATGTCAAGCAATACAATAAGAACACATGCAGACCAGGTAGAAAGCAGGTCAGCAACTGCTAGAAAAAAATCAGTTAGTGCAATAGGATCACAGACAGGAGGGTTAGTGTAAGCATTCTCCGTTACTGAGCATAAATGAGTTGCTGTTAAAGAAAAATCAATGTGTTCGTACTAAGTGTGTCTACTGTAGAGCAGTTAGCACAATCTGCTGACTCTTACGTTTTAAGGAACATGTTTTCTGGTCTTCGTTCAAAATAAAGCCATTCCGACACTTGCAGTAAAAGGAGGAGCCACTGCTGACACATATGTGCTCACAATCATGTCCCATAGCACAGGAGTCCATACCTGGAACAAGCTTTCATTACTCAACTGGAGTTAGGAGACCGCTTGCTAGAACCTAAGCATGCCGGGATTGGTTTCAATTGGGCTTTAAAGGTAAAACAACCAGATCTCAAGGGAGTTCCTAAAAATTTGATGAGGTGGCTTATTTCTATGAATTCGTACAAAACTCCCATCCCTAAACCTAACCATCTCTGGCATGAAAGCAGCTCACTTCTTGCATAAATTCATACGAATTAGCCACTTTAAAATAGTTATGAATTGCCAAGAGATTGTGTCGTTGGTTTAAGGTTATTTTGGAAAAAGTAATTTTACAGCCCAAAAGGATTCCAACTTTAAGGAGGTCTATACTGAGCATATTTTTAGTTGGCAACATGCTTCAAAAGCGTAAGCATAGCGCTTGGTTGAGTCATTTTAATCCACGACTGACTCTAGTCCTGAAAAAGACAAACATTTTGAATTATCCACACACAATCAAATATTCAAGGCTCTGTGCAACAAGAAGGATTCAAGGTTGAGACTACACTAGCCTTACAATGATCGTGAAAAGACGTTGAAATATTAAATAAAGGAAGCATTCCATTTAAAGATCTTCATTCCACAAAAATGGACAGAGAAGCACATATATGAGTGGATTTAAAGCGTTCAAAAGAACCAAGAAATGATTCTTTGAATAAATGTGGCTTATCAACACTCTCATGCTGAAAAAACATTTCATTAAGAATGTTTTATGATCCAACAATTCAAACTTCTGGAAAACAATAAAAACTAGATTAAATGCTACAATGCCGTATCATGATAAAAGTGCTGTTAACTATATATTAAACCTGTTTTCCAGAAAGTGAATCATCACCCACTAACATACAGGACTATTGAAGATATAATCTGAGAAAGTGGAAAGACAAATAACCCATTTGCCCCTTTGGCCTTAACCCTACCGCACAGTGTCTCTCGGAATTTTGAGGTGAGCTTCTCGATGACACCGTAGGTTTCCACGTAGAACACATGGTCTTCAAGAGGGTTGCTGGCCATGAGCTTGAGCGAACGCATATCAGCTCTATCCACTCCAACGGCATAAATCTCAATCCCAGAAGCTCGTGCTGCTGCTGAAACCTCTTCCACCTGGTCTTGTGGACGGCCATCGGTGACGATAATGGCGACCTTTGAGATGTTCTTAGATTTCGGCCGCGCTCCCGACTTTTCTGTAAAGGCCTCATCCATAGCTTTCTTGATGGCCATACCGGTCATGGTTCCCGCTGCCAAGGGTTCAATTCGATTGATGGCTTGCTTTATGGAGTCCTTTGTGAAATGGTTCTTCAGCAGGAACTCGATTTTGACGGTGCTGGCGTAGTTGACCACAGCAACACGAGTGGCTTCCTGTCCAACATCGAGAGTGTCCACCATGTCGGCAAGGAAGATTTTGACCTTCTCAAATTCGCCTGGACGCACGCTACGGGAACTGTCGATGATAAAGACAAGGTCCAATGGGCGGCTTCTACACTGGGAGTCTGTAGCTGAGTTGAGCAGAGAAAAGTTTTAGCGTCTGTACAATGATATAACAGTTTATTATTTTATTGTGAGATTAGCGAGACACTTTAAAGTTGACAGTGTTTGGTTTGTACCCGAAGGAACTGTTAGTCAAGGAAACTCATGCAAGACCTACAGATGTTTTGGAAACGATATTAACACAGATAGTTATTTCCTTTACTTCTGGTACTGATCTGCTAAGAAACCTTTGAAAGCATAAGTGACATCAACTGTTAAGTAGCAGTAAGTATTTCTAGATGGGCGAGTTAATCCAAAACTGCCCACATCTAAAGCGAACGAAGGTCGAACCAAGCAGTGTTATTCTTAGATTTATACCTGTCCCCCCTTCGATGACGATCCTGCTGTGAAAAAGAATCTTGTCCGGTGCTTCTAGTTTAGGAAATGATTCTTGTATCAAAGTAGACATTACTGGCAATCGTTGTGATGGGGTCTTCAGATGTAGCCTGTGTGTCATGGGCCGGGGTGAGAGTTTTTGATGATGAGTGTCTTTGATCTTTGGCAAGGTTTGAGAAGCAGGGCTTTGAGGATTAAGGTCTTCTGTTAGGGATGCTGGAAAGGTGGTTGGAGAGTAAACCTCGGGGGATTCATGGGGATATTGATTGGGTTTCAGGGTAGGTGTTGAAAGCGAGTCTAGAAAGGAACTTTGAGGAGGAGTCTCTGATGTCAAGATGGATGTTGGTAGGGATTCTGGGAAAATAGTTGGAATGTATACCTTTGGTGTCAGGGTGGATGCTAGCAGGGATTCCGGCAATGTGTATGGGGTATTTGAGCTTGGATTGGACACAGACCCTGGTTGGGATTCTGGTAAGGTTCTTTGGGAGTACCTTTCCAGAGTATCTGAAGCCTGTGGGGTTAAGGTGGATGTAGTGAACGATTCATGTAAGGCATTTCTGGAATATTGCTCTGGGGCCATGGTTAGAAGAGATTGCGTTGTGATGTCTTTAATATATGATTCTTGCTCCGAAGCAGAGAGAATTGAGTGGGATTTTGATATGGATAACTGAGGGTAAAGCTCTGATGTCTCAAGGGATGTTGGCAAGACAGATTGAGAGGAAAGAGTACTGTTCTCAGACCGAACAGCTGAACTGCCGGACAAGTTATTTAATGATTGCTCTGGTTCTAGAACAGACTGTTGAGGAAGCGGTGGTAATTTTGGGGTGTCCACAGACAAACCTGCACCATCTCTTAGTTGTCCCATGACTCCAGCTGTTTGTTGCGGATCTGGAACTTTTCGGCAAACTACTGGTGCCCATTCACCCTTCATCTGCTTGTGTGTCAAGGGATAAAATTGGTCTTTAATTGTATCATATTGTTTGGGTGTTGATATATCTTTAAGCAGGTTTGAAACTTTATTTTGAGCTGATTGTCCTTGATAAGCTATGGGGATAGGATGGGGGATACTTCTTCTCTGTTTGTGAGGCTGATGAAGTCCTTTTTGCTTGAATTTACTTTGGTAAACTACCAGAAGTTGGAAGTGGAAAAGGAAATAAGCCAAACAGAATGATGATCAAACAAATACAATTGTTTGCACATGCCATAATAACATATTATGTGTAAAGATATTTTGTAGTGATAGATCACCCAAAAATGTTACTTCTGTCATATTTAACCCTCCTTGTCATTTAAAGCCTGTATGACCTCTCTTTTAAAGTGGAACACAAAAAGATATTTTGAAGAATTTGGGCTATTTGTGTTTATATTATATAAGTGGGTGGATGCCATTGCGTTTTGTTCACACACTGACATCAACATGTCCTGTTTTGTGTTCTACAATAGAAAAAGTCAAAGAGTTTTAAAATAACATGGCACAGTTGTTAATTTTTGGTAACCTATCACTTTAATGTAAAAGACCAACACTGAAAAACACATGCCAAATGAGATTTCATACAATGTTTTTAGTAGCATTTTTTTGAAGTTGGATGCATTTTTCCACAATGCTAGCATAAATGCACTAGACATATTTATAAAAATCTGTGCATTTCAACAAAAATTACATTCATACATAACACACAAAGTTCTATTTGTGGTATGTAAACTGAAGTGCATCAAAAATAATGAAACTGTATTAGTTTCATTTCAGCGATGCATCATAGTAACATACAAAGTTTCTTAGTGACATAAAAATAAAATCCACATACCTGCAGGGTTCAGTGTCCGGTGTGGCAGGGCATTATTTCTCCTCTGTGCGTAACTTTGGGCCAAGACATCTGATGGGTCATGAGGATCGTAGGATCGAGCCAGATCTACCAGCAGAAGAGAGAAGCAATACACCAAACTCCTCAAGGACTTCATTATCTCTCTGTTCTTCCTGAACTTGTTTCTGGTCTGTTCTGTCCTAACGGTTACCTCGCACCAGAGTGCTTCTTATATCATACCTGCCTGCACTGAGACTTGGGTGAAACGTGTCACATTTTTCATCCAATGCAAACACCGGAGGCGTTCTGCAATCCTACTGATCATAAAGTACACAAAAAAGTTTAGTGTTTTGAGATGTTTATTGAATTAGATTACGGAACATGTACAAGAAACAAAACACAAAATAAAATAACATGCATCCATTGATTTAATACAGCACTAGCAGTTTCCTTTTTTTAAACTCAAGAAAATGATCTCTCGTGAGAGGAGAGTTTTCACTCATCTGTCTTGTGCTAAACAGCATTATTCTGCAGTTACCATGACAACACTATGATGCTGCTAATGTGATGGTACACAAGGACTCAATGGATGAAAAACACAATGCTAATTCTATAAACAAGATAAAAGTGCTTCGAGCTTTCACTTCTGAAAGGATGAAAGTCTTACGTTCACTAATAAAGTACACAATGGAAAAAATAGAAATTTTGACCATCACACAGGATTGTCTAAACAGGTTTATACTAGTAAAACAGATTAGCCAATGTTGGTGATTCGAAATGCCCTTTCAAACCACTGGGCAGTGTTCATTTCACAATACTTCCTCTACTAAGACAAAAACACAAGCTATGAAAACATTAAAAATAAGATCTCATGATGGGCGGAGCTTATAGCCAAAGCATCCATTGGTAAAAATTTTAAACGACGATGATCTGCCCCGCCCCCAAGAATCATGTAATTAGCAAACACCTATGAATAACCTATACAATTTTGTCATAAGCATGATTATTGCAGAGCCCGAGTCACGATGGCCACAGGAGAATTGTATCTCGCATCGCGATGCACTGTTTAAAACCAATCCTGCCGCGATAGCTTCCTTTCCCAACCGAGTGCCGCATCAAACGATTATATATGATTTTACAAAAATAGATCTGCAGTGAAGTGTTACGAAAGTCATGCGAAAGAAAGTCACGGGTGAGTCTATGAGACGTGTAAAGCTGCTGATGATAATGATGACATGTGTGGATGCTGGGAGTCTAAACGCCCTCTGTGTGTTGGAATGGAAGGCAGGATCGAAAGGCAAAGATGGGTGTTTGCACTTGCTTTACTGCAGGCGCCAGGCTGGGGAATTTAAGCTGGCATGTAAGGAGGAGGCGGCTCCTTCGCTGGCATCGTCATGGCCATTTCATAGGTGGGAAGGATGTACTATGGGTCAGAAAGGAGAAGAAGATGAATATCAAGACGTTTGTGTAATTGAAACTGTAAAAGCAAAGATGGTCTGCTCCAAACAGAATTAAAGGGCTTCTGTATTGTCCTAGAGTTGGTAAGTTTTGGAGTCTGAAAAAGGTAAGGAGCGCCCTCTATTGTAACATTGTTAACATTATTAAAATGAATTTGACTGAAAACCAAAACCTACCAAATAGACTTACACACTCACTATAAATTCTTACACAGAGTTGGGTGAAAAAACTGTGAATGTCATTTTCTATAAACATATCAGGATTTAAAAAAATAATAATGGACATGTCCTGTGACCACTCTTGATAGATTGTAGGATCTGAATTTTCTTTAAAGCAACCTGTGTTTGTGTGTACTTTGTAAAAATGATGAAATTATATATATATTTATTTAAGTAGAATTTTTTCCTTTCTTCATTATTCTTTCCAAAATTTAAAAAATGTCAAGAAGAACGCTGAAGCTAGACCAACCTGAGGTGGGGTCTCAAATGAAGGATAGACAGCGATTTCTGGAGCGTTCCTGTTGTTTATGTACTTATAGCAGTTCCACACACAGTTAATCAAATATGCCTGAAATAAAAGAAAACTGATCTTATACAATTTTCAGATTTCCATTTTCATTCTCAGGAGAGCTTTAATGACATTTACCTTAAGGACGATGAGAATGGCAAAGAAGACCAGCACAAAGAGGAGAAGACAGCTGGAGTCCATAGAAAGTAAATTGTCTTTGTAGGGGAAGTCAGGCTAAGAGAGAAAATAGGAGTTTTTTAACTGGTGGGGCCTGTGATAAACAGATGGTTAGAGAAATTGAAGTCACTGACCAGCTGGTCCAGGTAGTCTTTGATTCTGGGCAGGTATGTCAAAGAGCTAATAGCTACCAGGCAGCTTAGAGCAAAGTCAAAGAGCTGGTAGCAGAAGAATGGAATGAGCCAGCCATCACGATTCTGTGCCGAACGAAAAAAGAACTTGTCATGTGATCAGTTTAAACAACATTGGAAAATACTGGCAAGCTATAAGAAACTTTGCCAGTTCATTTTCATTCACACACCTGTCAGACACTCCTTAAGATATACAGTATTAAGAGAACATCTTATCAGTATGCGTGTTCTCCAGAAAAGAAAGCATTTCTGGCTTTATATTCCAATTTTAATACTTGATTTCGAGAGTAACAAGCAGATGGGGCTCTGACTCTAAAGGAACAGCAGTATCTTACAACGTTTAAACCTAAAACTATAAAGGAGACACAGTGCGTCTAGCGCAGTTACAGCCTAATGGTCACTGAAAGTAATAGGATAACAAAAACGAAATGTTTTGCAATATCATAGACCCAACCTGTTTCTGATGACATCATCAAGCAAGACTGTAAAATATGGATTAATAAACATGTTGAAACTCTGTACATTAGCACATACACCACCGTTGACTCTTATCTATGTCATATGACTTTGTGTACAGTTACGTGGAAGTTTCCAGGTTTTCCTTGAATTTCCCCCAAAACAAAACACCTTCATCATTTACTCTTCCCTGTTTGACTTTCTTTCGCAGAATAAAAAAAACAATGCAAGTGAATTGGTAAAAATTACAAAAATTTTTCATTTCCCATTTATTCGTTTGGCAGACGCTTTTATCCAAAGCGACTTACAAGTATTACGCAGTGGCCAATCATCACTGCAGAGCAAACAGAGGTAAGATGTCTTACTAAAGGACACTTCAGTCAAGGTCTGCTGGTGGGATTTGAACCCACAACCTTCTGATCACAAGTCCAACTCTCTAACCACCAGACCATGACTGAAGATACTTTCTTAATATCGTCTTTTGTGTTCTGCAGAAGAAAGAAAGTGACACAATTTGAAATTCCAAGAGGAAGAGTAAACGGTGACAGAACTGTAACTTTCGGGATCACTTCAAGTCTTTTATTCAGCGAAAAACTACACAAGTTGTTCGACTATTTTAAACTTACAGTGATTGCTCCATACACCATCATGGCACTGATGGTGAGCATCAGGAGAGAGATGGCGAAGCCCACGCAGGCATTCTCTAAAGACACATAAACCAAATCAAACATTAAGCAGTTATCATACTGAATTAACATTTTTATGTCATTGAAGTGTGCATCATGTTATTGGTACGTACTACAATCAGTCCGTTGCTTTAGGAGATAAAGCAACATCATCTTTTCCGGCTACACCTAACTCACTAACTCACTTCTTTTCTAACTACTCACTCTATCAAAAAAAAAATCTTTCGTAACTTCTCTCTCTGTGTAACTCGGTAGCATTGTTGTAGCACTTGTTCACCTATTGTTGTATCGGCTATTTACCGCTTCATTGTCTCCTCGACTATAGTAAGTCGCTTTGGATAAAAGCGTCTGCTAAATGACTAAATGTAAATGTATGTAAATGTAGATAAACAACAACATACCTGACATCCTGTCTGAGGCAAAGTAATGCTCGATAACCTCATACTGCAGGTCGACGGTCGGGACATTCTCGGGGTGAGTCACCGCCACCGTCAACAGAATACCCATCAACAGATTCACAACCTTGAGACACAAACAATATCAAACACGTGACATTAAGAATCATCAGATCACATCCAGGAACGACTCTGAAAAGAAATGACATTATTTACGAATTATTCGGTATCACGAGGAACAACGAATTCCCCAAATCCAAACATCAGTTACGTAGAAATGGAATTTTCTGTGAACATCAGACCCCCAAGGTGCTTTCCATAATCACATGACTTGAAATATGATGATCATGCACAGCATAAATATACTCACAAATACTCTGATGCCAAGTCACCATGTGAGTAACATAACCCTTCACCCCTTGCCATGTCAAAGTAATAACATGTTTCAATATCACATGATTCATTGGAACAGAAAGCCACAACCACCATCATATTTACATCCCAAACCCAAAGTTTGTTGTTGTTTGTTTGGATGACAGCTCTGCCACTCAAACATAGGCCTCACACAATTATATACCATTAAATACATAACATTGATCACCACGTGACATTGTTATTCTTAAACCACGACACGTCACATTTGATGAAAGTCAACAGACCCCCATCAAGCCTCGACTGCGTGTCACTGTGATGTCACTTCAAAACATTGAGCTAGCATTAGCATCGCACTAGCATTAGCCGAGACATAAACAACAGCATACGTCATAACACGAAACCGGTTCCAAACGGTCTAAATAAAGACTAAAGTCGTGTTTGAGCGTTTATGACATCATAATAAAGAATTTTTATGCTTGTTTGTACTCGTACCATGTACCAGGTGCCCAGAATGATGGTTCCGGTTCGTACATGACAGCAGCCGCAGCAGCGAGCGCTGTACAGTCGGTCCCGAGTCGGTTTGAAACGCATGTCGAGCTCGGTGCCCTGAAGAAACATCGACATTAAGAAAGCTCGAAGAATGTCCGCCGTCCTACACCGCAGCAACGCACGGCCACCGATGTCTCGAGCTTGACCCCGCCTTGTGATCGGAGGGGGCGTGGTCAGGCGGACGCGGGGCGTGGCTTGTTGGATCACGCTTGTTTTTTAACTTTATTTATTTTATTACTTTATTTATTTTTATTAATGGTCAGTACAAAGTTTACCAGTTAACAACGCAAACGAGTATCCAAAAATGCCGTATTTGAAAAAATATAAATAATTAAAAAATATAATAATCTAATAATAATTATGTAGATGGATGAAACCAAGAAAAGATAAAAAAATGTAAATAATCAAAAAATATAATAATCTAATAATAATTATGTAGATGGAGGAAACCAAGAAAAGATCAAAAAATTTAAATAAATATAATGGGTTTACATTTCCTCAAGGACTTGATTAAAGAAAGCAAGAAGCTGTTTTGTTAAAGATTTCCTCCATGAGATATAACAGCATTTTATATTTTTTAATAAATTTTTATTTTATTTTTTTATTTTAGAGATTTAAAAAAAATTATTTCCTAATGAGATAAATGTCACTTTGGAATGCTATAGGCAAACTTCTGTTTATGAATATGATATTTTCCTTGCAGAATATTGTGCTTTCATGTAAAAATGTGCAAATAACATCTAAAGAAATCATGTATTTTACATTTCTTAATTATTAATTAATTATGTCATCTGTTTAATAATTCTGATTGATTCTTAGATTTGGGTGTGATGTCATTGCCTTTGTATTTCAGTAAAGAAATGTAGAAATAAAGAAATTTTATTCACTTTATTATTGTTGTAAGATGTACATATTTGTAATAATATATATATATATATATATATAATTGCATAATAAAAAGAAGATGTATGGAAAGTAATTGTTGGATGATTTTAGGGGTTGTCAGGGGTGTTATGTAATACATTTACATTTACATTTATTCATTTGGCAGATGCTTTTATCCAAAGTGACTGATAGTGTTATGCATTAGTCAAGCATCACTGCAGTAAACAGGGGTGAGATGTCTTACTCAAGGACACTTCAGTCATTGTCTTCTGACCCTGGCATTCAAACCCACAACCTTCTGCCTACGAGTTCAACTGAAGTATGAATGCAGTATAACAACATTATTCAGTCTTCCTGCATTAAACGTATGTTCAAGGAAGCCTTGAAAAGTAGATTCTGCAAAGTGTACAGGAATGTACACTTTGTACATGAATGTACATAGACTGTACATTCATATTTGCATTTGTGTTCATGTTTTATAACTTTTCTATGATGGTAAATGAAAATGTTAAGTTAGACGGGCAATTCCGGGGGAATGTCAACCTTACCAGGAAAGTATAGGTTTTGAGTATTCTTATAACACGTATGTTAACTTTTGTTGGTTCCGATACCCATGTAAGGCCCCTCTTTAAGTTTTTAGAGCATTATTTTTGTTTTTAATGCCTGAGATTTCAAAATCGAACAAAAGCTGTCAGAATTGTAACATCGATTACGCTATATTTTGCTCATAAAGAAATGCATAAAATTTAAATATAGTACGTAGTCCATGTTTTATAAAGAGCAATCACTCAATTGATGGAAATTATTGCTTTGTACATTGTAATTCACTGAAATCTCAAGAAGCTGGTTGTCTCCCATAACCAATGTTTTTTTTGTCACATCCGTAACGCAGTTTAATTGATCTTTTTTTAAAAGAAAAAAACTTGTTCATAGACTGATATTTTGTTGTAATTTAAACACTATATTATACAAACATTGGGTTTGTATAATATAACCAGTTGGTTCAGTTTTACTGGAAACAATTCAATTCTAAGTGTTTTTATGTCACGTCCCAAAGCTGGAATCGCCCATATGTGTTATTATTCTTTGTTACTTGTTCATGTATTATATTTTGCGACTTTGACAGTTATAAAGTATTAAGGCGATAAAAACCCTTTAATAGTACACAATATGTGTTCTCACACTATCCTAAAGGAAACAATGAGTTTCACAACACAGTTTAAAGAAAGATCTGAGCAATGTGTTTGTGTATTTTAAGTTGAAATGATTTCCCAGATGATAAATGTTGACATGCCTTATAAAACACTTCTCCACGATTGTAGTTTGTTCAACAAAAGCCACACTGCAAATCAATGACTTTCAGTTGTTTTAATGGAGACACTGATTAACCTTATTCTGTGATGAGTTACATTAATTCCCTTAGTTTCCGACTGACAGTCAGACTTAGAAAAGAAAAAAGTATATCAATATGCGGCTGCTGCAAAACTAAGGTACATTATTTACATTCCAAACAATGAAAACATCAAGACAAATTAAACGACAGTGTCAATGGTTTTAGGGACGGGAGTGAATACTGAAGCCTACGAACAGCAAGCTGAGGTTCTGAAATGTGTCCCAGAATGAGTGTACGATACACCCCATGGGCCAAAAGCAAAGACCAAACTTCTGAAAAAGTCTTTTCGGACATTGTAAAAAACACTTCATTAGGAAATAAACGTAATACTCAAGACGGACCAGAATGCATTATGTTCCTGATCTTTGTCTCTCTTAATGTTTCCTTGCCGTTGCCTTTCTGAAGCAGTGAAGCCGCCTGCATGGCATCAGTGGTTCCACCTGTTGGATCCGGTTTATGTTTAGCACTGGAAAACAACAAGTTTATTATTTCCTGAAAGGGAACGGGAGGTTGTAAATTTAGAAGAAATGGATGGACAGAAGATGGAGAGACATCTTCAGTCAACAAGGACGCTTTAAGAGAAAAATATGTGCAAACATGTTTCTAAATCAAAATATGAAATGCTGTGGACATTTTTGTTTGGCATTCAAGGACCGGGAGAGACAAGTGAAATACTGGAGTGCTGAATCATCCCGTATGCTTAAAACATACGTTTTCAGTCTCTGGTATTACTATTAGTCCTTACATGGCATCAACTGCAGTAGTGCATAAACAAAACAAACAAAGAAATCAAATCATTTGTTTCCTACAGTTTGAAACCATCTGACAATAATAATAACATGAATAACGACAATAATAATATTAATAATGTTTGAAAGATGCAGAAAATTATTGCCTAAGGCATGTTTCTATACAATATTTTCAGTACATACGTTGTAAGTGTTTGGGGAAAACAATCCTTGTATCTGCTACTTGTTCAAAAAAGAATATACAGCTCGATTACTCTAGTTTCGTGTGCCTTAGTCCTCTTTGTTGCTTTTCACATTTTCCACTGAATGATTTTCTCTTTTTACAGCTTTAGTTCATTGGCAATTTTAGAGGCGATGTTTTTGAACGCGATGGATGTGCCTGATATCCGCTTGAAGCGTACGCCGTTGAGCGAGAGACGGGGCAGCTTGCACACTTCCATCTCCCATTGGACCAAGCTCTCGGCATGACCGTCGCCATGGACGCAGAGAAGCAGGAAGCGCTCACGTTGCTCATAATCGCAGTTGTTGGCGTCCAGGACTTTGCGGATCTCTCGCATCATCTCCGTGGGCTCCATGGATGAGGTGGTCTTCATGCTCCAGGTGAAGCGTAGTGAGCGCGGTTTGGAGTCTTTCTGTTCCTCTTTCTGATCCCCAGACACGTTACGACTGTCAGAGAGAAGAGGGGAACAGTAAGAGCAATGTATATGTTTATGTGTTAATATACTTATGGAATTACAATATTTAAAGGCTTATCTTAACTAAAATTGAAAATGTCATTAGTTTAAACATCATTCTGATGTTGTTTCTAATTTGTTTCTTTATTGTTTTTTTGGAGATAAAATAGAGAAAGTGCTGAAGATTTATGAAGAAAATTACTTTGGAGTATAATCCAATATCTTATAAACCTGACAAATTCCAATAGAATGTATCATAAAAATTGATAGGAAAGTTAGCTGGTCACATGGGCGAGTAAATAATGAGTAATTTTGTACTTTTTCTCATTTTAGTGTGGACCACCTTTTAAACTTTTTTTTGGACATATTCATACACAATGGTGTAAACAAGACACATTAATGCACACACGTGGCACCGAACATGTAAAGAGAGAGAAGGGAGGTACTGGTGTGAGTACACAAACAGAATAAAAATGTGGGCATTTCCTTTGTTTTCAGTCACAACACATCATACATTGAACAACATGCAGTAGATCATCATGCAATGATGATGAAATTAGACATTTTGATAGAAGCATAAAATGGTCACTTCTTACGACAGAAATGGAAGTAAAACAGTAATGATTTTGTAAAGGCAATAAAAATAATTCATCCATACAGTTCTGAATGGTTACTAATTAATTATGTATGGACAGAATTCTAAAACAGGTTTACTCTTTATTTTACCATAACATGTGCTAAAAGAATGTTAAAACCACTTAATTTAATCATGTGGAACTGGTTTTAGAAATTCCAACGACCTGTTATTCAGTGCATAGCAAGCGCTGATTAAAATCTTCATTGTTATTACCACAAGGTGGCAGAGCAACTGTCCATATGTGCCATTCAAAAAACAAAAGGATAACTTCAAACCAATGTCTGACATGAATTTTCTTTTTTGTATAAACTGTCTCTTTAAACACACTTATCAGGCCTATTATTTCATTCTGAAGTTCAGAAGTCACAGATGATTTCGGGATATGGAGTAGATTATTATTTAAGAGGATAGTGTATAAAGAATAACGCAGAACTGTAAATCCTGTCTCACCTTGAATCCTCATACCTCCCATTTCTATCACATTCTGCCGGCACTCTTAAGAAAACAGGATGAAAGAGAGAACAAAGTTTAGAGGCAATAATATTAAAGTTTCACTTGACAGAGGACTGATAATCTGGAGACATCCTGGAGAAAAGATAGAACATATCAAAGCCACTGTTGGTGAGGACCTCCATCTAAACTTGAAAAAATACAGACATGAGATTACAGACTTGAGATTACGCAAGGGTTGCGTTCCTTTTCTGGATAAAATCGAATCTTACTTTGGATTGTTAAAGGAAAAACTTAAAACACATTCTCCAATAAGAAAAAAGAATGCATTTCATGATAATAAAGGTATGTAATATGTAAGCGTTATTGTACAGTTTAGCCAATGATATTGCAAAAAACAATATTAAACAATAACACTGACAGTGTTTCATTCTACAAAACATAAAACGTGTATGGAATGGTCATGCAATGGTATGGATAATGAGCAGCACTTAAAGGGGAAGAAGAAGTGTATATAAGCAGACATATGCAGGACACGCTCTATTATGACACATTTATGCCCTATGACTTTCACATGGATCAACATCTACTGTGAAATTACGAAAAATGTATCGACAGAAAGGTTAAATGTTAAGTTGAATTTTGGTTTCAAGCCCTTAAGTAAAAAGTGTCTTCCAAGTTCCTTGAATTGATGTCTTTTCCAGAACGAGTAACTCAGGGTTGTGCATTATACATGCGATTCCTGTAAGTAATGTTTGCAGGACTCCTGGTTTCTGAATAATAGAAACAGTGCCTCATTTATAAGAAACAAAAGTCTGTAATGCCAGCAGCTGTCTTTGGGAATAAGGCACTTGAGAGAGATATTTAGATGGATGACATCTGTTGTCTTTGAAGTTTGCCTGATAAAACCCAAAAAACAGAGATTCCTGATAAAGAATTGTGAAGACGTAATCTTCTGGTGTCATAAGAGCACTGGCAGGACAACAAAAGCGCAGGGGTGGGATCATCCGACAGAGCGACACGGGGAAATGATAAAGGAACTTCCTAATGAAGAATTCTGGATCAAGAGGGCTGGAATAAGAGGGAGTGGGGTCGATCTCAGTACCTTAACTCCAGAAAGAGCCCTTCTTAATCTCCACTTCTGTCGGCAGCTAAATTAAGAGCCCAACAGGGTGGCCTGAATTACACAACCAAGAGTGATCCGTTAACTTATAGCAGGAGGAAGTCAGAGCAGTTTAAAAGGCAAAGTGATGTAGGACGCGATACAACGTGGCGTATTTATTAACTGTATGAGGAAATGTAAAATAAAGCCCAATAAAAAATAAGATTCCTTTGTTATTGTAGAAGTGTAAATATTTATAAACTAAAAATCAATAATATAAATATTTATATTATTAAAAAGGAAAATCTTTTATCAAAATATTAGTATAAATTTAAGAAAATACTGATAAAGAATAAAGAAGAATCTATATATAACTTATACGTGTGATTAAATAAACACAAAAAAACATAAAATTATTATGATGAGAAATTAAGATTCAATTAAATATAAACAAACATGGCCACTTTACTTATTTAAAAAAATAATAATAATTAACATTAATAATAAAAAATTATAACCTATTAATAAAGTTATGAATTTGAAATAAAAACAAATGTTTTAAAATATTTAAATATACATATATGCATCAATAAATATTAGAAGAACATACAAAAAATGCTTGAATTTTACCTGTCAATTTTATAACTTAAAATAATGATAATAATATAAAAGATATTCAAATAAAATAAAGATTCACCTATGAAGGAATGAATAAATAAACTTGAAAACAGAGAGATGTTTCCATCTCATTAAGTCTGAATTGAGAATGCAACACTGAAACATTTTTACTATTGTACACTAACACCAACATCAAACCTTCCTGAAAGACAAAAGCAGTAAAGGGAAAATGTGTCTCTACTGTTTAATGCTGTAAGGAAATTCTATAGTTAATTTTTAGTTGCGCTCGGTCGTAATCTGTGAGTGGTCATGCATCAGAGATTAGTAAAGTTCTGCACATGAGACGTCTCAGGCATGCTCCATCACAGTCCGAGAGAGACAACAGGATGAGTGACAGGCGAGTAATTCTTTAGAGTTCAGTTAAAACGGCCGAACGTTAAAGTTAACTGCACACAGAACCAACTGTGGGTCCTACCTTTTGGCAAACCTGAATGACATGTTTCTACAAAACAAACAAAGAAAAGAAACACCCATCAACATCTAAAGTGGACGTATCAGTTCGATGTACTGTTTCACAACAGTGAACAAACCCTTCACGTGGAAGTTCTTATCCTAAAGATTTCAGGTTGGGTAGTAAGATTGGGTTTTGTGTTGACGGTGAGAAAGGTTTGGTTACCTGCGTGTGAGCTTGGATGTGAGCTTTGTAAAGAGGTTTGTGGATCCGCGGCTTCGGGACTGTGAGAGAGGAGTGGCATCGTGTGATAAGGTGGGAGAAGCGGGAGGGCCGTTGTAAGTGGCCGTGCGTCTCTCTCTCAGCTGACCTCCGTGGAAGGTGCTGCGGCTAAGTGTGCCCCGTGGAAAACGCAGGCGATCCGGAGGAGTCGCGCTACTGATGCTGTTAGTGGAGGCGCCAGGGTTCTTCTGAGTCGTCTGAGCAGTGCTCGTACTGAGATTGGAAAAAAATCAAACAAAACCAAGCAGGTGAGCAAGAATGTATAATGTTTGGGTACATTCTTCAAAATATCTTTCTTGTTTTCTAACATTTCACTAACTAACTTGACTTGTGATAACTTGATAACAGAATTAGATCATAATTCAATGCTGTTGCTCTTTCGTTACAACGAACTTGAATAAAAACAATGTGACATGTGCCTTGGAGCTGTCTTTCATATCATCCATAAGCTCCGGGTTTAGTTCAGCATGGTTTCATTCTATCCCTGACATACAGATCAAACTCAAACGCGAAAACATAAATCCTTTGGATGCACTTTCAATTTCATTCATATTCACAAAGACCCTTCATTTTTTCTTCTTCTTTGTACTTGACCTTCGATTCTTATTTGACTGCACTTACCAGGTCATGATGGAAAGATTTCTTCATCCTCATGTCACTCCAAACGTGTGGCTCAGTTTTGGAATCACATGAGTGTGAGTTCATTTATTCACACATGATTGCACAAACCCATATGTTAACTTGTGCATGTTAGTGTATTAAATGTACCATATGTCAAAAATTACAACCTTCGACTAGTCGGTTTACAGTGTTAATAACGTTCACACTCTACATTAGTGGGACCTATTAGACACAAGAGGTTAGTTTTCATGGTTCAAATGGGAAAATGCAGGAAGTCCTCAAAACTCCTCTTCATGTGATTCTGATCGGATAAGACATTGAGGTTTTAGGCAAAGCCTCATTGGTGGAGACCAGGGTGACGTAGAGATCAGAAGGGTCAGAGGGCGTTAAGCCAGACACTCGGGTGATGAGGGGTCACTAAGATTAGAGACAGACGCTACATTTGTGTTTACTTGGGCCTGAAGAGGTCAGACGTGCCGTCGCCGGGCGGCAGGACAGTGCGGCAGGTATGTCCGGAGGCTGAAAGGGACTTTTGGTGGCGCAGACGAACAGATGCTGATGAGGCGGCGTGAGCCACCGTATACGCCATTGGGCTCGTGCTGACGCGAGCTGACATTTCGCTCAGGCTAGCCAAATGCAGATGGACAAATAAATAGCATTGGCATGAATCAGATATACGAACAGGTTGATATATATAAAGACAACAGAATATAAAGAGTAAATTAGGATAGAGGTCGGTGATGATCGGGGACAACAAAATGCTTTTCTCTGCAAATATTCATATACTTCATTCCTGCTATTCATCAAGTTTGCCTCTCTATCACCATTTGTGTAAAGACATTTTTTTTAAATATCACACATGCATGGGCAAATAAATTTTTTTTTAAGTTTAATGTTGTGAATGATGTAAAAACACTTGCTCAAACCATGTTATATTTTTAATAAATAAAAACATTGTAAATTGCTTAAATTCTTTAAATAAACCTCACACCATGCTATTATTTGTTTAACACAAATCCTTTTTTAAAACAAAATGTACGTAAAGTTTACAAAAAACTCCACTCAAAAATGCTAATTCTGTGAGGATTAACTCACCCCCAAGTTGTCATAAACTCATACGGAAAGATATTTGGAAGAATGTTAGCATCAGAGATTTCCACTATCGTAGTCAATATTGCCTATAAAATCTCAGTTGGTAACATTCTTCAAAATATCTTCTTTTGTGGTAAACTGAACTGAGAAATAATAGGTTTAGAACAATTTAGGACAAGAAGTGTAATTCATGACAGAATTTTTGGTTGTAATATTCCTTTCAAGGACGAGGCCAACAGCAACGCAAAACTAACTTGCAACATTTGGATTATTGTTTATTTTGTTTTACTTTCTATTTAGCTGTAACTAAAAAAAAATGTATCTTACATAAAGAAAGAGACTTGATTCATGGTCAGGCCACCTCCAAACTTTCACATTTTTCACAGTCATTTAGCAACTCACAAACAAGTCAACTTCAAAACCATTTAGGAAGTTTTAAAAACCCTGATGTGGGAGGCAAGACGTGGTATCTCTTTTCCCATGTGATGTACATGGAAAAGCTGAGAGGTTTATCATGGCGAACTGGTACATAAGGGACACCCATCTTTTGTTTGAGATGTCATAGCTGTGAATCAGTAGAACACTGGGCTCCTTGTGGCCTGAATTAAAAAACATCTAATTCAAATTTTCCAAAGGAATTAAAGGATCATATAGACCATAGCCTTGTATGTCTATGTGTCATACAATCCATCCACACACCCTCCATCAGAAGTCTGTTTAAAGTATACCACTGTTCACTGTGCTATGTTTTTACAACGTTCAAAATTGGATTTCTCACCTGTTCTCTTTGCCGTTCTGGATGACCGCATGACGGTCCGCTGCGTTTCTTTCACTGCACACGTACGTGTTTCTTCTGGTCATACCACTGGACACCGAGTTGCTCTGTGGATACACAAACGTCTTAACAGAATCTGACCAACTTATTATTTTTCATCCTCGTTCTTTTCACTTATACATAACAAACATCCACCGCTGTATTACCCCAGGAGCACCGGTGCTCTTTTTCCGGTCAGGAATGTCGGCCTTGTTCGGGTTGTTGGCATTGCCCGTCATTGGGCTCGGGGGGCCCATGCTGCGACTCCCAGACGAGCTGGACTTGCGTGCCGAAGCGCTGCCCTCCTCTTTAAGCTCGCTCTCTGCTGAAGTGGTTTGACTCCTCTTGGGATATCCCACCGAGGGAATTGCTGGACCAACTGTGGATAAAATCATGAAAATGGGATTAGAAGGCCGTGACAAACACAGAGTGGAAACGGAAACGATGCGTACCCTGGTCGCTATAGCGACGCTGCTTCTGATTGGAGGTGATGCTCCGTTGGACTTTGAGGTGAGATGGTGATTGGCCGTTATTGTGCTCGCTGTTGGGTCGGGCTTTGGCCAACGACAGGTTACTGCTGGAGCTGGAATCACTCACTTCCAACTGTTATCAGACGAAATAAAATGTAAAAAACTGTCAGACAGAAAACATGACCTCCTATTGCAATGCTCCATCATCCTTGTTTCTTTTATAAGATTGATATAAACCAGTGCAATCCAACCCAGTGGATATGTTTGTTCTATTTGTGTGCAACATGCATGAAATACAACAGCTCACCTCTGTGGACTTTCTGCCCAAGAGGAGGTATGTAGCCGTGATTTCATCATACTTCATCCTGGTTAGAGATTCGTGGGTCTCCTCCCTTGAGAAGCCCATGCCCACCATAATATCTGGAATAAACCACATACAAATAGGTTATTAAAGTCTCTCTTAAATGATGATCAAGTTTTTGTTGTGATGTTTTTATTATTTTTTAAGACATCCCATTTACAAATGGATCATTTTAAACTACTGCTGCATGTTTTAATCCAATGTCATGGACAATTTTATAATGCAGTTTGAAATGCATTTTTTCTCTCTATATTAAACACAACAAAATACATAAAAAAACCTAGTATGCAGGTATAAAAACACATAAATGATGTAACAAAATTGAATGGCAGTCAAATGAGACAATATATAAGTTTATGAAAAACAGCGATTTAGAATAAGAATATTTTGTCATTGTGCTTTCATAAAGCTTAAAATCGGGCAAAGTGTTCACCAAACGTCACGTTGACTTTCTAAGCTCAACTGAAATGTTCTTGCACTAGCAGCTAATGCTGTTAGGAACACAGAACCGGATCAATAAAGAGTTTGAAAGCCAGACTGCCCCGCAGCATCAGTGAAAGGAACAGGTCCAGTCTGACATCATCGATCCCTGGAATCATGATGATGCCCACAGGCACGCCAACCACTATCAGCATCAGGCTGAATAAAGCATGCTGTTCTAATGGCTTGTGTATTGGCTGAGCAAAAAAACATTTACTAACACACACACATCCACATTCGAGGTTAGAGGTTTCTTCTAGGACCCTCAGGCAATACAATAAAGACAAAACACTAAAATCTATGATTTTTCTATTAGTGGAATCCAAGTTTGACCCTATGAAAACTCACCAACTGACTTCCAAAACTTTTAAGAAAGATTTGTGAGGCCAGGATAGTTTTTATGTCTGTTAAGTTGAATTGTGTTTTGCCACCCAGACGAAACAGAATCAATTTATTTAGTACAGCAAAAAAAGAAGAAACAAACACACAAATAACCACTCTTCCCTTCGATGTGACTGAAACTGGAGCATTTTGGTTGTATATTGAAAACAATAATGTGAAACTGTGGTTAAACATGTGATCTTTTGAGCCTGAAAAAAAACCCTCTATGTTTTTTACTTGCCCACATAGTGGTTTGCATTAAAACATGTGACTTTTTTACACGTTTACAAGAAAAATTTCCATTGTCATTATTAAATCATGTGACTTTTCTAGATTAATTTGCATATTAATATATATCATTTTTTAACTCTACCAAAACTAGCAGATATGGTTTCTGCCTTTAGATCTTACACTATCTCTTTGAATTCAAATGTAAGATTTATCTATAGCATGATGTAAAACAGGTTTGAATCTTATATAATATACGGTTCATATATTTCTGAAGTATAGGTGCAGTAACCATCGTACACATTTAAGGAAACACATTCAGTAAAAATCAGAAAGGTCAAATTATTATACCGATTCTCTTCTGATCTGAGATGTCCAGTTCCGGCTCCACGAAGGGTTTGAGTTCTTCCTCCTCACAGCCTGCATTAATCCATCGATCCTTCATGATTTGCTAAAACACACACACACACACACACACACACACACACACACACACACACACACACACACACACACACACACACACACACACACACACACACACACACACACACACACACACACACACACACACACACACACACACACACACACACACACACACACACACACACACACACACACACACACACACACACGCCAGAAATGATGGTTTTGTTTTATTGGATTTAAAATCAATCCAAAGTATCATACATATCATACACTCAAAATTCTGCAAACTTATAATAAAATAAATGCATTATATAATATTATATTTCAGTTCAAAATTTGAAAATTATTTCAGTTAAAAAGTTGAAAATTTACAAATACAAAGTTTATGTAATGAAATAAAGTATTTATTTAACAAAATACTATTTTAATGATAATTATTTAAATACACACCGATATTTTTGGGGAATTCCAATCGAAATATTTGAGTAATTGAAATTTAATTAATTATTTACTTACATATATAAAACATTTTAGCAGAATGCTCAGTAAACTTGAAAGCTTTATATTTACTTATTTTTTGGATTGTATCTACATAAAGACTTTAATTTTATATTTCTATGTATTGCTTAGATGCAGTTCAAACAGTCATGCATTTGATTTCTCAAATTCTGGTATTCAGCATGTGAATACTCAAGAAAAAATTTGTAAATATAAATATAAAAAAGTTAATGCAAATGTTCATCCTTCCATTACATTGTTCTAACACCAGGGTACTGTTATCAGGTCCTCTTTGAGTCTGAAAGGTGTGTCTGTTGTGGTTCTGTGCCCATATTTAATAAATGAGAGTTGAGAATGCATGCAGTGATGAAAGTGTGTGCTCCGGGCGAGGATAAAAGAGAATGTTTTCTAGGAAATTGGAGATTTAGGTGTCATATGAAGGCGTATTCCCTCACCTCGAGAGTGCCCCGCTTGACTGGGTTTAGCACCAGGAAGCGTTTCAGGAGGTTTTCACAGTCGGTGGACATGTAGAAGGGGATTCGATATTTGCCCCTGAGCACTCTCTCGCGAAGTTCCTACGAAATATACAATTATACAAATAATATTGGTATAGCACAATTAACAGAAAATAATCTAATTAATAAAAGTGAATATAAAAATGTATTATGAGTTATGAAGCTGCAAACTGCAATCTCCAAAAATCAGACACCAATCCTCAGGAATAATTCTCTGTGATGTTTTAGGACGGTGACCTTTGAGTATCACTAACCTTTAGATTCTGTCCATCAAAAGGCAGCGATCCGCTGACCAGCGTGTAGAGAATCACCCCCAGACTCCACACGTCCACTTCCGGCCCATCATACTTTTTTCCTTGGAAGAGTTCAGGAGCCGCATACGGCGGACTGCCGCAAAACGTATCGAGTTTGTTTCCAATTGTGAATTCATTACTGAAGCCGAAGTCTGCGATTTTAATATTCATATCTGCATCCAACAGGAGGTTTTCCGCCTATAGGACAAAATAAAGAGAAAACGAGAAAGGTTTACAAATCTTTAAGGGAGTTTTTCTTTGTATGTTGTCATATATATCTGCACAACCTCAAAGATTTAAATGATGCAATACATAACAACACAAACTGAAAATAAAATTATAATAAAAATAATTTAGATACCTAAGAATACAGGGGTAAAAATGTCCTAAATTTATTTGGCATAAAATGTAATTTCCTATTGTTTTGGACTTTGAGAACCATTTAAGGAGTTAAGTTATCATTGACCCCTATAAACAAATATAATCAGACAGTAATTATACAGCACGTAACACAATTAAAACAGCTATGTGAGTTCTTTCAACAGCTTCCCTCTGACGCCGGGCGCATCCTTCTGCATCATTTACTGAACATCAGTCTGGAAGGAGTAATGTAGTGCCAGTAATGAAGCATGGAGATGCTGAGGGGGATGGACCAGGATCTTAAAGAGTTATGCTTGTATTGTATTGCTGATCTGCTGATGTTCCAAAGACACATGGACGCCAAATGCTTCGTACTTCGTATTATTATTTACTCTAAACCTGAGGTCAATATAATACAATCTTCTCTAGCAGATCTCTGCTTCTCACATTGTATTATTTGAGCTTAAATGTTAACTTTGGGTTAACAATTTGACAGAGAAAACACGAAGAAGTGATTTGTAACTATAAGTATTAACTTGGCAGGCAACAAGTAATTCTTCAGTTATGTTGGTTCAACATGTGAACAGGTAGAATGGAAAAACATAATTCATGTAATTAAATCATAATTCAATCTAAAACTACATTCTTCCTTCTTCTCACTCACATTTGAATGGCGGTTTTCACCTGTACGACCTTTATGGTTTGGATATATTTGGAAGAATGTTAGCAACTGAGATTTCTGGGGCACTTTGGACTACCATAGTAGGACTCTTTTTTAAATTCTCTAAGTTAAGATTTGGAATAATTTGAGTGTGGGTAAGTCATGACATAATCTGCATTTTTGTGTGGTGTGTCTTCATTAACCCAAGCCTTACCTGTATGATATAAAAAATTTTCCGCAAAATACCAAAGCAGATAGTTTGAAGAATACTGGTGACTGAAAAGCAGAAGCACCTATTCACTTAAATTTTATGGACACAAAACTTGTTAATGGGTGCAAAGTTACAAGCATCCTTAAAAAATGTTCTTCTATCTATCTAATGTTCTTCTATCTGAACGAAATGACAAGGGGCTGAGTAAATGATGACCACATGTTTAATTTTGTGTGAACTGTCTCTTGATATTGGCAGAAGAGAGAATACAGCATTTTTCATATTTCAATTTCAGATTATGTTTGCCGGGGTTTAGAAAAATGCAAGAAAAATAAAAGACTTAGTTAAGTGTAAACTTAAGTAGTGAGAAAAGCAGATCATAATCTTACCTTAAGATCTCGATGAACAATGTGTTTTTGATGGCAATACTGAACGGCGGATACAATCTAAAAGGTAAAAGAGGAAAACCAAAGGTTTATAAAGGGAGGAGAGAAACAGGAGACATACAGCATTTGAGTGCTTTGTTTAGTATAACAACTTATATAACACATTGACTGGCACAATCACTTTTCCCAGAATGTAATTGATTAAAGAAGAAAGCATTTGCAGCCGGTTCAGTCACATGTTTGAGAGAGACGTCATCGGGATGAGAAATTAAGGAACCAATAATTCAATTCACGTTTATTTATTTCTTTTATATTGAATGTTACATTGTTGCAAAGCAACTAAATTTGGTGTTTTTAACAACATCAAATGAAAACTGTCCCAATTTATATTCACAATATATGCTTCTGTTTAATTGTGATGAAAAAGATTGCTGTCGGTGAAACCAACAATGTTATTTTTATCTTGGCTTTTTATACAAACATCCCCGGCTTGTGATATCAGCAGTAATCTATATTAATCTCATTATTTTGTCATTTTCAAACAAAGACGATTCCACACGCTGTTTAATATTCATGCAATCGTGTCCCAGACATCAGATGCCAGGACAGATTTCCATTCCTTCCTCTGGCTGCTGAAGAATCTGCTGTTTTTTCTGTTCTGCCATCTCAGTGGTGCTTCATGCCTGACCCAGATAAGCTGTCTCCACAGCAGCGAAGGACGGAGGTTTTGGGTGAGGGGGGTGAAGGGAGACCCCATTTCCATGACTACAGATGTGAGCATCAGCTGTGGGCTAACCCAGCGCACAGAGACATCAGATGACTGTTCAACCCGTTGGGATGAGTCACGGGGTCATTGAACAATCTCATGGAGTAAATAAAGCTATTGGTGTTTCTATTTATTTATGTTTTATATTATTTTACTTTATTCCCCACAAAAGTAGCACATGACAAACTGTTATCACATAACCTCATTCCATTATAAAAAAGATTTTTTCCCTTTAGAAATGCATTACAGGATCTCTAAACTCACACAGTGTGCTCTGTATAAATAAAACACATTTTGCATCACAATGTCGGCAAGGACGCTCGATCCGGAGTTATCCGTAAGCGGGTCTTAAACTTTTCGAAACCATTTTAAGTTTTTGACCCCGAACCAAAAGTGTTGTATATGGGTCACATTACATCCACTGGGAAACCCTCGACCTGCTGCTACGGGAATCATCCATCTATCGCCATATCATACCGGTGCTACCAAATAACATCTCGATGCTTGACGTTTCCATGGTAACGGGAGACTGCCTGAATGAGGGGCGGTGAAGGTAACAAGCAAGTGAGTGGGGCAATATTGAGTACACTGCAGTACCGTACCTGTCTAAATTTAGCTCTGGCCTCTTTTTCCTTCATGCGTCCATGTGCTACGAGGTAGTCAAACACCTCCCCTATGAAGAAAAGAGATCCATATGATGAATCATATAGCCCTTGTGTGTTCAGTATCACGGGTACTGTGAATTATTACAGACCCCTGGTGCGGGATTATATAACACACAGCTGAATTTACAGTCACATGAACTTCATCAAGCTTACCACCGCTAGCGTACTCCATCACCAGATAAAGTGTCTTCTCTGTTTCTATAACTTCAAAGAGTTTTACTGGAGAGAGAGAGAAAGATTGATGATTAGATGATTCATTTCAATCCCTAAAAAAACATGGTTTAATAACTTTGTTTTTGGTAAAACCACAAATTCCCAGTGGCCTTACTATAGTAAATGAATAGGTAAACTATAGTAAAAGATGTGTTCATCCATTTAGCAAAAACATGTTTATTTCTTTAACTACAATCAAACTACGGAAACTTTTCCTAAGGGCCAAAATAAATATTTCAGACTTTTTATTGGCATTTATACAACATTATGCATCCATTATATTTTGTCAAAATGCACACTGTAATAAAAAGCATTGCTTAAAATACAATATTATTTTAAGGCCACTAAAATAAGTCTCACGTGTATGTGCTTGATTTGGGAAATATTTGTCATAAGATCTCTTTATTGTGTAATGTGCCAAACGTTAATAATCGTAAACCTATACATTTTGGCAAACAATGGAAATGAAAAGGATCGAAGACTTAAATATGTCACAATTTGTATTTATGATTGATGAACTATAATAAGTCCAGAATTGTTATGAACATCACTTCTTAGTCTTAGAAACAAGGTCTATTTTAATGCATGAAAAAAGTTTTCGGATTTCGATATATGACCCAGATATTTCTTCATGAGATTTTATGAAGAACCAAATCTTTACAAAACCCTCACATTCTCATTTCAATGGAATATTCACCAGCAGAAACCTTGAATAACGTCATTCAGTTGACGCGTGTCTATGGTAAGACGCTGTTTCCCATTGACCTACAACCCAAGAGACACTCACGGGTCATCTCTCCAGGAAAACACTACAGTAAATAAAGTTTGTTTGAAATGTGAGTGATGGGCCAGGCTGTAGAAACACTACCCTACCATACACGACATCAAAGATGTACTCACAACACAAGCGTACCAAATATAGTCACATCGTAAATGCCAACGAAAGCAAAGCTTTGCATCTGTGACAGCTATGATAGATTTCGGTCAACACGCCTGCAAACGCGCTCAGGATGATTTGAAATCATTTTCTTTTATCTTTATAAGATAGATATATTTTACTGCATCTAGGCTGAAAATAGAAAATTATATAGAACACTTCGAAAATAATTTATTCTCCTAAAGCAGAATTGTATTATACATAATATTTATAATATGTTGTAATGAATATATTTTTCACTTTAAAGCCATAATTTAGGTGAGTTTGTAGTTTTATTATTATATCTATAAATAATGTTTTTTCATATATTTCATATATTATTGTATATTTTTTCAAATTATTTAAAAATATGACTTTAATAATTTATTTCTTTAAAATATTACTGTAGGTTTAATTTATTTGTCTTTTTATTTATTGTTTTTTTATTTGGGTCATTTTGTAATTTTTGGTCAGTGAATATTTTTCTGTTTCCAATAAGAACATGTTTACAGTTTTACTAAACTATATTAATTTATGAACTATATAAAATTAAATAAAGGTGAAATAAATTTTTTAATCTCAACATATGCTATTAAGAAATACCATGACTAACAAAAGTTAAGAAACCTTCAGGTTTGTGTTTCTTAAAAAACTGCATCTGGTTTAAGAATGATATGATTAAAATAATTTTTTTGGGGAAGTAGTTTTTTTTTTAACTGTCCTCATTGTGCCAGGTCTTACGTTTGACAAAACCCGTTTCACATCAACAACACACACACATCCTCTCCATCCTACCCACGCCGCCTTTTTCCCTCATTTGCAAGAAAAGGAGAAAAACTAGGTCATTGCCGGGGCTGTGATAGCGTGTGACCAGACACCATGCTCTTGTGGAATCCAGACAGGAACACATAACCCGAGTCCCCGGGCTGAGGCAGGCAATGCCCGAACGTATGCCAACGCGGCCCAGTGCAGATAATTGCGTGGCAAACGTTGCCATGACAACCCTTGTGTTCCTCAGCCCAAGGGGTTCCAGGTTCCTGGAAAGATGTTCTACAACAGGTAAAATAAGGACTGCGGAGAGAAGACAATCGACCAATCTTTCAGATGCAGGGGTCATTCCTGGAGGTTAGCGGAGGTAAAATCTGAATGAAGGAAAGGTGAGGAAGTGTGTGGGCCGAGCTGAGAGTTAGTTATTACCTTCACACCCACTCACCGCTAACCTCTTACTTTTACTGATAACACAATAATCGATTTTAGTGGTTCAGTCATTCATATGTGAAAAAATTTTAAAAATATATCAATAATCATTGTAATATTCTTATTCTTATTTCTTTCATATATTATTTTATTTACTTATTAAATTTATTTATAACGTTTTATACATTATTTCTTTATTTTTTTAGTTTTTCTAACTACAGTAAATAATTGAGCTTTTTATGGCAAAAGCACATTGGTAATTTTACTTTATTGTACATTTTTTTAAGGATTTGTGCTTTTATTTTCTCTGGGTATATATTTTACCAGAAACGTTTTAATAGTTCAACTTAACTATATTAATCCTGGTCTGAATAATATTCATACTAACAATTTCACGATGCCATAAAACGCAAATATATATAAAAAACTACAACTAAAAATTTCACAACACAGTCAAACGTACAAACAAAAGCGTGTGATTCATTTAAACAAATCCGTTTGTTTGGATGAATCATTTAAATTGTTGCTTAGAAGTGCTCCCAGAAGTCTTTTTTATACAAATAAAACTATAGTGATAAATGGCTTTATTTCAGTAAATATTTGAGTTAAACAAAAGCAATCCGTGGTAAAAATGAACCATATAGGTAATTTGGATAAATCTGTGGTTATGGCAAATTTTACTGTAAGTTAAGGGATTCACAACACAAATAAAATCAACCGATCGGCATTCAGAATAGAAGCAAATGAAATGTTTTTGTACAAGCGGCCTAACAAACGTGGGAATGTTGGCGGGGGTAGCTGTGGGTTGATTTAGGCATCGGGGTGAGTCGGGGGCCAGGGGCCAACCAGAGATGACATCATAAGAGATGAAGGGCGGGGAGAGCCATGTGCAGGCCCGTCAGATGATAGATGCTTAACAATGGCTCACAGAGACACACAGGAGTGCTTTTGTGCTGGCGGGAGGAGCCGGCGGGTCGGATGAATGGAAACGGTGTGGCTTTGCTGGGAAAAGAAAAGGGAGTTCCTGCACGGGGATTATAGAGGCCTCGCTACCGTCCGCTCTGTCCGACACATTCCCAAACATCTCCACAGACACACACACCTCCTGAAAACAGATTAAACTGCTGTATTACTTACCAATATTTGGATGATTTAGGATCTTCATTATTCGGACTTCCCTGAAGAGCTGCGGGGGGAAAAAAAAGAAAAAATTTGTTGGAATAACTGAGATTTTATAAAAAGAGAATGCTATGGTTTCTAGGGGGTTGCTAGGGTGTTCGAGGTGGTTTCTAGGTCATTGCTAGTTGGTTGAAAGATTGTTAAGTGGTTACTTACAATGCTAAGAAAAGAAACTATCTATGAAATTCTGCACACCAAGAACAATGATTATATTCGCATCAATACCAAAAGAGAATATCATGCAAAAACCTTGAAATTTTCACAAATTCTGATTGGCTTTTAATGTTTTTTTCACTAATCAGCTGAAAAGGGAAACACGATTTTGAGAGGATATCACAATCCCAACTGTGTACTTTCGTCTATTTTGTTTTTGTGGTTTGAAAGTTGCTTTTGTCCCGCATAGATACTTTGAAGAATGTTGGTAAAAGAATGAGAGGTAAGGGTAAGTACATGATAAATTGGGAGCTTTTTATTGGTCATGTTAAAATCCTCCATGTTAAAAACATAAATCACACATGCCTCTACATAACAATATGCAATGATGTTTGGGCACAGTGCATTAGAGAACACATTAGACATCACATTACCACGAAAAAAATGAAAGAATAAATCCTCTCATTTATTTTTATTATTATTTATTTTATAGGAATATTGCTGTATTTTACATAGAAAATCCTTGGAAAAAATACAAGGAAATTCAATTTTAAAGGAAGTGAGAAAACAAAAAGTACAAATAACAGGAATGACTCCACCTTTCCTTTATCGAATTTCATTTTCCATACAAATACTCACTCATCTCTGCTCATCTCTCTTTCTGTACATTGTCATCTCTCTTTCTCTCCTCTAGAATTACAAGGAGCACTTCTGCAAGACTCTCTCTCTTCTTTCACATTAAACACACACGCCACTAATTATTTTCAAGAGTCTGGCATCTGCGTCATTCTGACGCGTGCAAGTCACACAAAAAAAGCGGAACGCGTGAGAAACGGCAAAAGGTACAACGTGTGGTGTGTCCACTTTTACAAAGTTCAATAACGAGCGGTCAATGCAACAACACAAAAACTACCCAAATCGATACACCGCTCTGAGCGCGGCGTAAATGAGGCTCTTAGTCACACAGCAATGTTCTATACTCCCCGATCCATATAAAAGTACCATCATAAATGCTCTTATCGCCCAACACAACACATGGACAGGGTCACAACAAACTTAACTGACATCGAGGTGGACCTTTGAGAATATTTTTCCTGAATGGTACATTAGACGCCCTGAGTGGGTCAGATACAAACAGGCCGTCCAGTTTCCACATCAGCGGCCTACGGTGTAAAAGACTAAATTAAGCCGTAAACACGGGCTGTGACTTTGAACGTGGAAAGCTGTAACACAATCTGTTCGTGAAGTTCTTCTCATGAAGGATAAGTGGAGAGTTAAATCAAGCACAGGGGAATATGAGTGATTGTTATTCACTAATCCGTCCGTCAGGGAAAGAGATACAGAACTTCAATCCGGCATAGACAGACATAAATGTTCCTTTACAGCGCCATGTTATGTAATCGTCCTATTTCTATATGTGGATGGTTTCATTGGACGCACGCATATGGTCTGAAGGGAACTGCCGTTCTGCGTTTATATTTGATGTTCATTGTAGTCATTTAAAATCACACTTTTATCAAATAAAAATATAATTTTGTATTTATTAAACAGACAATTCAGTGAAAAATTTAAATTCTGTCATCATTTACTCACCTTTGAGTCTTTACACATTTCTTTGTTCTAATGAAGACAGAGAAAGATATTTGGAGGACAGCCTATACCCAAACAGTTCTAAAACCCCACTGACTACGAAAAAATATGATATAAGATATTTTGAAAAATGCACGACGGCAAAAGTTTAATAAAACTGTCATTGTCATTTTTCTTACTATGGTAGTTGATGGGGTCCAAACATTTCTTTGTTCTATAAAAAACAAAGAAATGTATACATAGTTGGAACAACAAGGGAGTATTTTAAGAGAGAATTTTGAGTTTTAGGTGAACTATCACTTTAAATGAACAATTGAATGGGTCATCTGACTTTGGAGCATTTAGGTTCTTCTACAGATAACACACAACAATCAAGACCAGACATACTTTTAACATGTAAGCTCATATACTGTAACTTACAGTATGCTTATTTCCTGTGTTTCAGAAAGGAAAAAGGGCAAAGATAGCAGAGCGGAACCTGCAAAGTGAGTACACTGGCGCTACAGACGTGCAGACTGCCAACATTTTTTTTGTCAAGGAATTCAATTGCAAAATCAAGATAAAATTAAACAGAAATAAAATATAGAATACAATAAAAATAAATCAGCTGCTTTACATCACTGGACATTGCATAAGGAATACGTTTTAAAAATCAAGACAATATTCAAAAGAAATAAAATATAAATAATATAAAAATAAAAGTTTACAAAACATAGAAAAAAAGAACTGATTTAAACACAGTTTAGTATGAAAGTCTAATCGTAGCATTGGACAACTACTGACACAAACAAGCACCAGCTGATATCTATACATCTCGAACCGCTCCAAAAGCGTCAGGGGGTCGGGGGGGTGTAGGGGGGGCTGATAACAGGCTAATGACATTTAAACTGGCAAAACAGATCAGTGAGGTCACGGTCTGGGGCTTTTCCCTACGACTCGCAGAAAGCGGGATACTGGGAACACATGTTGGAGAAAAGCGCACACAGCAGTAGGTTGAGCCCGCAGCCACATATTACAGAAGGGTAATTAAAGAGAGCGAGATCTCCGCTAATGAGCGGAAAGCATCCAGACGTCTACGACCGAGCTGCTCTGAGGTCTGAACATCAGCTGTTGGAGAAATCTAAACGCCATGAGTCACAGGGGATCTATCAGGGACGGGAAGAAAACCATAAAGGTGCAGAGGGCCACCCAAAGTGTGTGACACCAGGTTATGGATGGTACAATTATTTTTATACTATTTGGCCTGGTGATTTCATGGTGACGAAAAAGAAAGTTTCTCAACACACATGCATGCACTTTAGAGAAAGATGCAATCTTATCCATTAGAAACCTTCAAGCATTTTATAGTTTGGTGTGCACACCGGTTGCACACTCATATGACTGCATCGATGCACAACTGCAGCGTGCTCTTTTGTCCATGTGTGCAAAGTTCTGCACGTCTCTGTAAACGTGTGGTTTTCTCGTGCCCAAAGGCGGCAGCTACTTCCGCTGTTTGACTGTGAATACACTCAACAATGATGTGTGGGAAAAACACACAATACTTCTGAATAATTCAACAGTTTCACATAATAATGACGTGTTTTTTCAAACATTGAAGACTCTGACTTAACCATACACAAATAAATACATTTAGATAAGCATATGGGATGGTACAAAATGTTTTTCTTTCCATAATTTACACATTTAAAACCGGTATGACATATGTTTCTGCAAAACACAAAAGAAGATATTTTGAAGAATGTTACAACACAAAAACCGATGAGACAATTCTCAAAAAATTTTCATACACAACCTTTGAACTTTAGTTCAAATTGAGTTTTAATAAAAATGTACAGTAATAACTTTAATAACTGGTTGAGAAAAATATTTCCGACTATTGATCTAGCACATTACAAAAGTGTCTATGTCGATGACAAACTGAAGAAAAGGCTAAACTGCAAGTTCATTTCCTGAGGGTTAACTGCAAATGTTTTTATTTCTTTTTAAGCAATTTTGTCTTTTTGCGTCACTGTTTTGGTACATAATACCTAAAACTTCTTAATTCAAGACACATTCACTTGATAAAGAAAGTACAGCAAGACATTGTCTTGTTTTAATAAAGAAAATATATCGAGCAAATATATATTTAAAACGAAAAATATCATAAAAACTAATTTAAAAAATGTACAAAATCCAAGTTTATTTTTCTCACCCCATTTGCAGATTATTTTACTGTTTTTTAAAATAATTTTACTTTATTTATACATGTTCTTTCCCAAAGCAAGACAACATATCTTAGGCCACTTTCATTAACAAGTAAATGTGTCTTGATTTAAGAAATTCTTATTTTTACTAAAAACGAGCCAAAAATGCTTAATACGAAATGTATTTTTGCATGGTTGTGATATTGTTCCAGCCCGACCAGCTAAATGTCAATCATATGCGGACACCAGCACTTATAAACAGGAAATGACACTGTATAGTCACACATGCAGTCATTTAAAACCACTAAAGAAAAAAGTCAGGTTAATCTAAACAACACATCTGTGCTACCAATGCAAACGTCACATGTGACAATGCAACATCTACAATACTGCCTTAAAGAAATTGTAAATAAAGTGCTATAAAATGTCATGCATAAGAGATTAACACTTTAAATATATATTTATCTATTAGAAAATATGAGACATGTCTATACTCTTGCAGCCGTGGTGATGTTTCCTACAATATTCATTTTGATTCCTATGAGATTTGGGTCACGTCACATCACAAGTTTACATCTCCTGAATTTTAATACATGTGATAATAATATCACCATGTGTAACCCCAATGTTTATGGGAAATTGACAAAAAGATCATCTTAAAAGACCTTTAAAATTAATCCATAAACAGTCCGGGCCACACACGTTTGGACAGAGTAAAGGAAGAACGCCAAAAATTCCTGAAGAATATAATAAAAGAACATTGCGAGATGTGTTTAGAAGAGAAACTCTCTGCTGGCCCGACTGAAGCCCACTTTCCCTTACGATTCTGTGATTGTGTTTATGTCTTTAACTTCCTTTACGGCTCATTTCCTTCTTTAAGGTGCGCTGAGCATCATTTACTGTTCTGAGAGCATAAAACGCTCTCAAATTCCTCATGAAAAGAGGTCAGATGTGGGGTTTGTTGTCAAAAAATATCCAACAGATATTTTTATAGTACAAAAAACATTCAGCCATAAGAAAATATACGTTTATTCCACCTGGTTTTAATATCTGACCAAGCTCATATTAAAGGTACAGGTTATTCAAAAAGTGCTCACAAAAATTAAAGCCATCATTTATTCAACTTCATTTCATTATAACCTTCTGTGGATCATGAAAGAAGATATTCTGAGGAATGTCTGATGGGTTTTGTGTTCACACAATGGAAACCAATGGGGTTCAATGTTGTTTGGTTCCCAACATTCTTCGAAATATCTTCAGTTGTGTATATTCTTGTTTGGAATGACATGAGGGTAAGTAAATACGTTTTTTATCCCGTTTAGGGGTGAGTTGTCACTTTAACAAGTATTAACAATAGAAAAAGGGATGTTTTCGAAGAAAGCTTAGAAATAAGCAGCAACAAGGATTAGAAGCTTTACAGATAAAGACCGATGAAGACAGTTTTTATGACGGCAAATGTGGACAAGATGAAAAATGTTACTCAGAATTGATGCATGATCTGAACATTCAGATATTTTTGTCATCTGGAGAAGCTGGAATCATATGAGTTGTCAGTTGTGAATACTATTTAGAAACACCAATGAGTCAGCAGGCTTCGATCACAACCAACTGTCCACGAATCAGTCACACAGCCGGACACGTACACAAGACAAAAATGACCGAACAATAGACAAAACATCCGCATTAAAACAAATAACCCAAACTAAACGAACCATAGACATGAGCTTCATTGAATCAGATCACATAAGAAAAGTTACAATCTGGTTTAATGAGACCGAGCATGAGAATGAAAAGAAACTGCATCAGGACCATATGAGCGTGCCCATCTTCTGTGAAACATGTGATGTGATGCAGGCCGGTTAATCCTCACACCTTTCCCCTCTTTGTTTCAATCAGAATAAGACCTGATGATAAAATACATTAAGGACATGACGCTTTCATCCCTTTGTGTGTGTGTCTATGTGGAGCGTAAAGAGCTTGTCCTAATATGACTATCCCTCAAAGACCCGGAGGATTAAAACATTTCTGTGATGCAAGCGTTTAAGCTCATCATGGATTGGATCTTTCCTGGGCTAACAATATGAGATTGAATCTCACTAAAATGTATCTGTCATAGAAGAAAGAATAGTTGTTTTTTCTGTTGTACCCATGGGAGATGTTTGGAAGAATGTAAGCAGCTGAGATTTTAGGGATGTCAATGAATACCATAAAAGAATAATAATAATACATGTTTTGTTTTTTGTTTTGTTGAACACAAAGGGAGATATTTGAAAGAATGTTAACCATTAGAAAAATCCTAGTATTTTTTATCCATTGACGGAATTTGGAATAAATATTTTTAGGCAAATTAAGAAAAACAAACAGTTCTTTTGACCAGAACTATTTTCTAAAACGGAATTCAACGGTGGGCCTAAATTCTACGAACATTTATCTAAATATCTCAGTTTGTGTTCACTTTAAAACAAAGAAATTCATGCAGTGAGGGAGAGAAATGACAGAAGTCTTATCTATAAGAGGACTATCCCTTTAAAGTAATTAAATAATAGTAGTCAACAATTATAATATTTCATCAAAAAGCTGCTAAAGATCACATTGATGGCTCATGACATGAACACAGATCACAAAACTTTCTAGGCATTGAAAGAACCACATGACTGAAAACACTTCTAGACTACAGAGGAGGTTTTGTTAGTTTCTAAACATTCTTGTGGTTAAATGACTCTCATTCTCCTGAAAACGGTTCCATACAGCAACCGTTCTCCAGGAAACACCCCTGGGCACCTGCCCTGTCCTCACGAAAACACACCAAACCATCTGTGGACCAGACCAAAAACAGGACTGATACAGGTTTGGGTAATCTTCATGAGTATAACTGAGGATATTTGTCGTCAAAAAGGTAAATAAACCTGCAAAAATGTTACGTTATCGATAACATCCTTAAGAATGAAACACTGACTCATTACATCTCATGATGTAAAATGTTCCTCATACACCGGAAGTCTCCAGTAAAAAAGCGTTTCAGGGTACGGATGGCATCAAAATCATCAAGAATCGCTGAAAATAATGTTCTCTTTAACATCGACGCCCACACGTGCCCACACACACCATCAGCCATGACGTCAATGCGTTAACTGCTGAACATTCTCTGTGCTGCCGTCCTCTCCACATTGATTCGAAGCTTATACAGAAGCATAAATAAAAGGTCTATTTAAATTTTTAAGACATACAGCCATCATCAGAAGATCTGCCCACTCTCAGGAGGTGCGTAAGAGGACTAACACAGATACAACGGCGTAATATCAGTTTGAGACAGCTCTGCGAAAGCACAAAAGTGGTCACTGTCTGACAGATGGTCCAAAATGTGTGGGTGGATACAAGAATAAAAGAATAAGGTGTGCATAGACTGACTAAGGATTATTCTAGCTTTGTAATGTTTAAATGTATGTTGCACTGTGAATGTTAATATTCACAATTTCTGGCCAGATATTTATTCAGGTAAATGGTTGAAATAATGAACATGTAAGAGTATCAACTTAATTTTGGTTCCTTTAGTACCGATACATATACAAATGAACATCCATAGAAAAACTGAGCTGAAATGATAATATTAACTCGTCTGACAAAACAAATATAAAATGTATCGTCTAAGATCACAATATGACTATAGGAAAACATTAACAAAAAAAAATCACGTAAAGTAATAGTTGGTTAATAAATCCTTGGTCCCTTTTGACCATTGAAATCTAGTTATGTATTACTGAAAAAAAAAGATAAAGATATCCCCAATATCAAAAATGGTGACATCATTTTCTCATCCTCATTCCAAAGTTTATTAAAAAAAACTTTTGAAAATTTTGTTAGCCGGCACCTATTCACTTCTCTTTGCATGGACGCAAAACTAAGTGAACGGGTGCCACTTCCCAACATTCTTCAAAATATTTCCCCTTCAGCTCTGCATGAGTAAAAAAGACATGGAATGCACTATATTGCCAAAGTATTCACTTACTCATCTATATAATCCAAATCAGACATTTTGGACTATTCCATCCTTCCAACTTTGTGTGAATAGTTGAGCTGACCCTTCCTCTTCTAACATGACTGTTCACCAGTGCACAAAGCAAGATCCACAAAGACATGAATGACAGAGTCTGGTCTGGATGAACTTGACTGGCCAGACCTCAACCTGATAGAACACCTTTGAGATGAATAGAGCGGAGACTGAGAGCCAAGCCTTCTTGTCCAACTTCAGTGTGTGACCTCACAAATATTCTTCTGGGAGAATGGTTGAAAATTCCCATAAGCACATTCCTAAACTTTGTGGGCAACCTTCCTAGAAGAGTTGAAGCTGTTATAAAGAGTGGACGACATCATATTGAACCCTATGGATTAGGAATAGGACTACGCTGAAGTTCATATGCAAGTAAATGGAGGTGAGAGAATACTTTTGGCAATATAGTGTAATTGGCCACTGCATAATACTTCACTTTGGATAAAAGTGTCTGACAAATGAATAAAATGTAAATGTAAAATCTTCATTTACATTCAACATGATCCTTTAAGATTTTATCCTAGAAACAGATCAATGAATAATCACGTTATGCTCTGTACACTTTACTGACAGGTTCTAATGGATTAGACAAACCGGTCCAATTCTTTATCCCTGAAAAGATGTTATATCCGTGCATATTGTGCACTCATTTACTCCAATTCTACTGCGCCCACTTTCTCTATCAGGTTATTTGTCTTTATTACTTTAGAGGTCTCTTGACTCTTCATCACATTCCCTGACCCAGTTTCAGTCGAGAAACACCGTTTCCTGAAGCAGACATACAAGGAGAAGTTAAGATGCATTACTACACTTCAATACTCTTAATTATTTCAAAGAATGTGGTCATAGTATAGTATCGTTCACGGTTAAGATCTGTATACATTTAAGATCCCACTATCTAAACAACCCTTTTCTTGTTGAATCTTGAGATGGCAGACCTGTGAAATGTCAAACAGTGTGAGTGAGTTACGACTGCATTAGCAGTGATCATGAATCAGTCTCTCGCCCGGGACCGTGCTGTCCGGACGGGGGATCATCTCCCTATCTCACTGACATCACTTAAGAGAGATGGCAAACATCTCTGCTGAGGTGGAAAGAGTTACTAATAATTCAACAACAGTATCTAAAAACAAGATCAGTATTATAGTCAACCTATTGGCACAACAAGTATGAAAGTTTAAATATGATGAGGAATGTATGTTAACACCTTTATATATTGTATTGTTTGTTACTCTTTGTATTTTTTCCTCCCTTTAGAATATATGGAGACTTATCAATAATGTAAACGTGGAAATAATGCTACAAAAAAGAATTATATAATAAATCAAACTGATATGTTTTAGTATCTTCAAACTAGATTTTGCTAAATTGCTCTCTTGGCATTGTATCCTCCAGCTGCTTGAGGTCATAAACTGGGAAGCTTTTTTATGCAAGGTGGATGACTTGCACAGAAACAAACGCATATGATGAATCAGTGCCCTATATTGCAACCTCATTTCTCAATGGTGTAACTAAAAAAATCTGAGTTCGCACCGGTGCGGCCAGTCGTTCAAAGAAAAAAACCTCTTTAACAATGGCAGAGCACTGGGGGTATAGGGTGCCACTGGTGTTGATTAAAATCTCTTTAAAAGAAAGTCTTATTTGGATGTCACTTGCGAGTGAGAATAATCCACTGATATACCACCAGCATTGTTTTTAAAGAAAGTCTACCTAGCCCTGGGTTTAGGATTCAAGAACATGTCATAATTTAACGTTAGACTCCACTTACAGATAATGAATTCGAGAAGAGAACTGTACCACAACATATATACTGTGTGCTCAATTATTGGGCAAGTGATTATTTTGACCATCCATAATGTCTGGCTGCAAGCTACATAAACCTGAATGCTTATAGGATTTAGTGCATATCAGGTGATGGGTACTTGTGTAGGGAGGAAGGGATGAACACCCTATATCAAAGTGTGCATTATTATAAGTCAGTTTATTCTCCTCATGTAAAATGGGCAAAAAAGAGATTTAACTGACTCCCAAAAGTAAAAAATTAGGTCTTTCACAGGGAGGCAGGCCTCTTGAAATATGTAAGATCTTGGGGCTTGATCAACAGAGTTGCAGGAACCTTGTCATTAAGAAAGGATGCAAAATAACCGCAAAAAATCTGAGAATGACAAAAATTCAAAACCAAGGAACGTATTTTCCTCCAGTGCTGCCATATTCCACACCTGTAACATACCTGGACTGTCAAGAAGTACGAGATGTTCAGTTAGAGACATGGCCAAAGAAAGCAAGGCAGAAACCCAACCACCTCTTAACGAGACACATTTAAAGTAAAGAATGAGCTAAGAAATATCTGAAGATAGACTTTTCAAAGGTTTTGTGGACTGATGAGCTGAGAGTGACTCTTGACGGACCCGATGGAAGGGGTCTGTGTTTGGACCAGTAACAACACAGAGCTGAACTTCAGATTCTTGTTTCGACCTTTTTGGTTTGAAAATGAACTCAAAATCAACTCTTAAACCTTTAAGTAAAGGTCCAGGAAAAAGTCTTAATCTTTCAAGATGACTTTGATGACAAAGATTGGGAAATCTTTGTTTTTCAGTAAGTTGCATAAAAATTCTGCACACTTAAAGTTGTCTAATAACAGTATACATATAGATATTCAATTAAGAAAGTCAAAACTTCACTTTTACTACTTAAATGTTCAGATTTGAGGATTTGTAAACACATTTATTGACCAAGAACAGTAAAAAAATGAATCCTCAAGAATACATCTTGCCTTACAACACAGTGTATGCTGACTGTCTTCTCAATGAATGCCTCTTCTTATGTTATAAAGGGGCACTCACTCATGCCACGATTTAAATCTTAAGTTTAAGTAAGAATTTACACTTTTGTCAGAGTCTTTACGCAACATAGAACTCAAATCGCAGTTCAATAATAAAAAATTAATGTTCGTGCGTGTCAGTGTTTTCTTTCTTTAGCACAGTCCAAGCGATGATAATGGCTGCCTTCAATATTGAAAAACAAGTATTTCCCTTGGCATAGTTTAGACCAAAAATAATTTTTGAACGTTAACCCGACGTACAGCAATCATGTCATTTAAAAGGAACCTCTACATATAATTCATTTCAGTTGTGCGCAGACAACTATGCATGGAAATAATTTCAACAATGCCTATTGCTGGAAGCCATAAAATAATGCTGTGTTGTTATAAAATCTGATGCTGGCAAAAAATTTGGGTGGACCTCAGAAAAAAAGTTTAGAGTCTATTTAAATCTACAATTGCAGGACGTCACAAAGACATCTACAAAACAAATGTTTAGTTTTTTCCATTAAGAACATAATACTTAAGCAGATATTTGTTTTTTAACAAACAACTATATTCCGTGATAAACTTTTAGAGGACAGAGCATGATAACAGACCAGTATCGAGCAGGAGCTCACACGCTCGGTCATTGCCCCAAACTGATCACCCCCGCCCCCAGAGACACGACCCCAACCACGAAATGTCAATCGGCCCGTAAATGGAAAACAGCCAAAATCAATGACCTGGAAAAACAAGTGCCAGCTAATTATAGAGGAAAGGACAGTCAATGGCACAGAACATCAGCACTTCACATTGGCCTCAATGTGACAATGTAATCTATACCTCCCGTCCAAAAACAGAAGATGCCAAACATTGAAAAAGTGAGCAAACTGAGCAACCCTCTTCTCTCTGATATCCCATCTAAAGCCCTTGCTTTCACTCTCTCTAGTTCTATTCCAAAACATTCATGTATTTCTCTGTGCCAGCTATTATTAGCACCTTCTGAAATTCAAGTCCTCCGAGGTTCCAGCCGCTGTTGTCCCGTTCTCTACAAATCCTTTCAACAAAGGTTCATCCATTTCTACAGCCCCAGTCCTTCAAGCTGACTCAAAAGAGCAACGCTCTTCACATATCTGGTTAATGTTTGATTTCTCTAGCTTTGTTAAGAGTATTGTCTCTTGCATTCTCTTATCTGTAAACTGCTGAAAGGGAAGGTGAAGAACTGGACAGATAGAGTTTCCTTAAATGTTTACCTTCTGAAGGCTGGTTGGATTAAGCTGTGTCTTATCAATTATTTTAATGGCCACCTGCAGGAAAGAGAGAAGAGAGAAAAATAAAGTTTAGCGCCAAGAATCCTGTTATTGGGGTCAGGCACGGTGCCAGTAAAAGAACATCAGTGTGATGATGGAGAGAGAGAAAGAACATGCCCGACATCAGTCAACAACAAATTCTGGGTCATTCTTACCACAGTACACACAGTACAGTTTTAAAACCACAAAGATTTTTTTCTTCATTATGTTTGAAAGGATTCATGCACTTAATTATAAAAGCATTTGCAATAGCGTAATTCAAAATCTAATTTCAAAACGTGTTACACATACTGAAAGCATCTAAGGAAAGTTCACCTCTCGTCCAGTGAGAATATGTCGTGCCAGTTTGACCTTGGCGAAGTTGCCCTTGCCGATGGTTTTGAGTAGTCGATAGTTGCCGATATGTGGTTGCTCGTCTGCACAGGAGGCAATGGAGTTTCGGCAGCGGGCACCGGACCGCCCGGGACGGGACGCCACTTCAGCCCGTCCATCTGAATGTGATGTGTGCTGTGAAACACAAATAGAGAAACACATTTGATTTCCAATGTTCTCTTTCAAACAACATGGGTTTCACAATATGTATGCATTGATTGAATTCAAATATACAACTTCAGATAAGAAAAACAGAAATTCATATACTATTTTTTTCCAAAAAAAACAAGTTATTGTCGAAGCGAAAAAATGAATTGCATCACAATTAAAAAAATTGTCAACGTCAAAAACATTGATGGAAAGATTTTGAACCTGACAACTTCAAACAGAAGGAAATATCTTCATTTCCTGCCTACAAGGATATAGTTCAGTGAGCTGTGCCAGGCAAAGCATTCTCATCTGTTTGCACTCGAGGAAGGGTGCAGACGATGTCAGACGATTTCCTGGATTTTTCCTTTCGCTTCCTCTTTCACGGAAAACACCGTAGCTGCATCCTTTCAGACAGAGCGAGGTGCTTAACAAAAGAAAACACCGAAACCAGTGGTCTCTGAACTCCAAAACCTATTTTAACCGTTTTTTCCAGTTATTTTGATAAACTGTTTTTATAATGCTACTGAATTGTGCCCTTATCCAAAAAATCTTTCTTCTTAAAAACTGTTGTATCTTTATGATACATTCAAATTGTAAAAAGCTTAGTCAACGGAAGAAGTCGATCCCTTTATTGGATGAATGATGATGATCACGGCTCATGGATGTAGAAATCAATTAAAGAGCATGTCGGCATCCCCGAGCAAACAAAAGGCAGAGATGACACCGTGAGCTCTCAAGCTGAGGACTCATCTATCACACGCTTTCAAACAGCATGCACGTCCATCTGGAATCCAGCGAGGGAAATAAGCTCACCAGACCTCGAACAGATATCTTAATAATAATATTAAATGCGGAGGAGCGCACAGGCTGTAGGGAAAAAGAGAAATGAGATATCTCAATAAAGGCTGCAGGGTCTGAAGAATGACGTTCCTGGGAGATGTGAGAAGACAAAACAACAAGATGTTGAGTTTGGCCTGGAGGAGTCAACTAAATGTCTCTACGTGTCTACGTGATGAAATGCAGGTTGATTTCTCAATTTTTGCGGTTCGGTTCTTCACTCGGACATCATCAATGTTGAAAAAAGTTACAGATAAAGTTAACAAGCATGTTTTCATGCACAATACTTGATTAAATCCTCAGTTAGATTCTTGTGAAACATCATTCTTAGTTAATCTTTGTGACATATATTTGGTAGAATCAATACAAAAAATGTTTCTTATAAGTGTTGTAAGGTTCCAGACTTCATCTTCAACAATCCACAAAATTGAAAAATCGTATAAATTAAATTAAATTAAATTAAAATGTTCCTGAAATCAAAAATGACGTAAACAGCATCATGTTTCACATCATGTTTTCTGGGAATTAAAGCATCTGCTTTCTGAATCAACCGAAAGTTTTTACATTTACATACATTTTTTGGTGTAGAACAGTATAGAGAGGATAGGAAAACATCGGGCAAAGATGAAGGAGCGGGTTCAGGTCTCTCAAGGCGGATGTCGAACTCAGTATCGCTGTGCTGAACATCGTCTCAACGCACTTAACGTAATTTTTGAGAGTAAAATGATTTGATAATTACATCCATTATAATTTTATTATAACCAATATTTTGATCATTTGATGTCCAAAAAGGCTCTTTTAACTCACGAAAACATTAAGGTTCATAAAACAGCCCTGGGACTATCTGCATCATCATGAGTTATATGATTATTCGCTCTGTCAAAGTTTTAGCTTGACATCAAAATCAATAACCTTTCAGCAGTCCTGTCGCAAACTAACAGTGCATGATACATGTGACAGATGCGAGGACCTGAGCGGATGTAACCAAATATATCAAACCTAAAGCTATGAAGCATTTCTTGACATAATTCAAAAACATTTTCAATCATCACCATAAGAGTGAAAAGGGCGAATCAAGCCTGAATATGAGATTTAATTTGTATTTAGAGTGACCCCCTTTTGTTTTAAAACAGTAGTTCACCCAAAAATTCAAATTGTGTCATCTATAACCTCGTATCATTTCAAACCTGTGTGACATTGATTCTTCTGCTGAACACAAAGAGGATATCTTGAAGAATGTCCTTAACTAAACATCAGTGACATCTTTTCACTTCTATTCTAAAACAAAACCAATGCAAGTGAATGGGTGCAAGTCGACGACACTTTTCAAAATATATTTTGTTGTGATCTGCAGAAGTAAAAAGTTTGAAATCACTTGAGGGTGAGTGAATGTCACGGTTTCTGTTTCCCTTCACTTTATAGACAGTGTGCACCATAGCGATTCGACACCACCATGACAGCATAATTTAAGGATCTTCCAAAAGCATCTTGGGTGTATGATAAGGGCCGAGAAATTGAGATTTGTGCAAAAACCTACTCATCTCCAAACTGACCAACCAGTGTGTGATCCACCGGTTTTGGGGTAGTACCGTAATAACAGGAATTAGAAAACACTGTCGAGCATTTAGAGGAACAAATCACAAACAAAGTACCTAATGCTGGAAACTCCAACTCTGTTCCCAGAAGTGATCATCAGGCAAAAACAAAAGACTGACTTAGAATAAACCAGCGAATGAACATGACATATACAGAAACGATAAAGGATTAGGTATGACACACATGCGAGGATATTGTAACCCGGCTGGTCATGAAGCAACTGGTATTGTGCGAGTGTTCTGCCATCATATCATTTATCTGACTCATCATTGCATTGTTGAAGGCCAGAATGAGTAATAGGGCACATATTCTTAGCAACTACAAATGGGAGAAAAAAAAAGGAAATTGGTTAACCTTCATATTAAATTTAAATACTTAGATCCTTATATTAAAAGTCTGATATATTATAAAAAGCAGGTGTTTTAACACTTTCTACCGTTATAAAATTCAAACGTCTAACTTACAAATCCCCTTAAATGCATAAAATCGACAATACTCCCAAACTGCAACAGCTTAAGATGGTAGAACGAAATTACTGAAAATAATTATATAGGACCACGAGCGAGCCTTAAAAAGACTGTGTCCTAAATTCTCCCTCTAGGACACACTTGCAACTAGGACAAGTGAGAGCACGGAGTTATATTCCTATATCGAAACGTGTTAACTGCAAAAACATCATTAATGATGAAATCAAACTCTGCATCTCTGATGTAGCTTTCATGTCAAATGCAAACGTGTTTTAAAGGGCTTTATGAGCTTAATGAGAAAACCAAATAAGTTCTGATTTAAGATCTGCCAGGAATGCTCAAAAACCCTCAAAACACAGACCAGGTTCAAGTGCTTTTCAATCAAAGTCTTTGTGGCTTTGCGCATTATTACCAAAGACTCATTTCCACCAGTCCTCTCAATCCTAAATTGAATCAGCCTCATTAGAATAGATATTTAGTACTTACTATAGTTATGCGGTGTCTCTTGACCGAGTGTGAGCCCTTCATTCTAGCATTGGCGATGTGAATGCCGTCCAAACACACAATCGGCCCGTTTTTGTGAAGTTGACAGCTTATTGATCGCCTGGCACAAACCGATGCTCGGAGGAGCGTGAAAACATTTTCCACACTTGTCGTCAGAGGTCCGAAGGGTGCAAATGAACACTGGAGCTCTCTCTCTCTCCAGCTCTCTCTGGGAACCTCGTCATTAAAGGACTAACCAGTGGTAAGACCGTGTAATCGAGCTGGTGAGATATGCATCTAATAACTGACCGTATAACATATTAAATAGTATATGAAACTTCTTTATTGTTAAGATCGCCCTTCTTAGAAAACCACAAAAAACCCTTTTCGCCAAAAAGATTCCAAAAAGGATAATAGTTAACTAAATAGTTAATAAAAGTGTACATTTAATGTGGTCATTTCAAACTTGTATGACTTTCTGTCCTCTGCAGAAGACAAAGATATTTTGAGGAATGTTGGGAACTGCCACCCATTTAGATTAGTTATGCCCCAAGACTAGAATGGTAGCCACTGCTGTTCAGTTGCCAACATTGTTCAAAATATCTTCTTCTGTGTTCTGTGAAAGAAAGAAAGTCAAGGTTGAGTAAATTATGACTTTTGGATAAACTTTCACTTTAATGTGACAACAGATATTTAAATTAATACATTAATTCATACAAAAATGACAAATTCTAATTTCTTAGCTAACTGAGTCTGGCTCTAATGTTCCGTCTAATGCCTCTTTTTAAGCTCTGAACAAGTTTGGAACAAAGTAAACTAAAAGTAAATAGATTTTTTTTAGCTGATTTTTTAGATGATAAAAACATCAAACTTTCTAATTCCAGCATTATGGACATGACTTACAAATGCTCTGAGAATATAATTGTTACCATTAAACTGAAACAATTGTTTACAATATCATACAAAACCCTTGTTGACAGTGTTTAAACATTAGTAAAGTATCAGTCTTAAACAGTCTTGAACAGGTATTTGAACAACCAATGTTGACATCTGCATAGTAAGGATCTAAAGTATTCTAAAAACCTTTGGTCAAAACTCAATGTTTTCATGGTAAGGTTGACATTTTCTTGTAATGGCCCTTATACATCCCTAAATTGATCATTAAAATGAATAATTTTTGTCATCTGGGGATTTCACATCTGGATAGCAAAACATTATTTCACACTTTTAAGAAGCTATATTGCATTGTATGATTTGTTTTTATAAAAAAATGACACCGTATATTTGCATTCAACCAGTATGGCCAGGCTGTCAGAAATCAATTACCCAGCATCATGAATAGTTTTGATACACTGTATGTTTGAAACACTATCACATACAGGAATCTCTCACAATGTCAACCATTACAATGATCATCATAAACTGTCACACTGTATCATAAACTGTCACACTGTATCATAAACTGTCAAACTGTATCATAAACTGTCAAACTATACCATAAACTGTCAAACTGTATCATAAACTGTCACACTGTCTCATAAACTGTCACGCTGTATCAAAAACTGTCACGCTGTATCAAAAACTGTCACGCTGTATCAAAAACTGTCACGCTGTATCATAAACTGTCTCGCTGTATCATAAACTGTCAAGCTGTATCATAAACTGTCAAGCTGTATCATAAACTGTCAAACTGTATCATAAACTGTCAAACTGTATCATAAACTGTCACACTGCATCATAAACTGTCAAACTGCATCATAAACTGTCACCATGTATCATAAACTGTCACACTGTCTCATAAACTGTCGCTGTATCATAAACTGTCTCGCTGTATCATAAACTGTCTCGCTGTCTCATAAACTGTCACACTGTATCATAAACTGTCACACTGTATCATAAACTGTCGCTGTATCATAAACTGTCGCTGTATCATAAACTGTCACACTGTATCATAAACTGTCGCTGTATCATAAACTGTCAAACTGTATCATAAACTGTCAAACTGTATAATAAACTGTCAAACTGTATCATAAACTGTCACACTGTATCATAAACTGTCGCTGTATCATAAACTGTCACACTGTATCATAAACTGTCACACTGTATCATAAACTGTCACACTGTATCATAAACTGTCACTGTATAATAAACTGTCTTGCTGTATCATAAACTGTCAAGCTGTATCATAAACTGTCACGCTGTATCATAAACTGTCTCACTGTATCATAAACTGTCAAACTGTATCATAAACTGTCACACTGCATCATAAACTGTCACCATGTATCAAAAACTGTCACACTGTCTCATAAACTGTCGCTGTATCATAAACTGTCTCGCTGTATCATAAACTGTCTCGCTTTCTCATAAACTGTCACACTGTATCATAAACTGTCACACTGTATAATAAACTGTCGCTGTATCATAAACTGTCGCTGTATAATAAACTGTCACACTGCATCATAAACTGTCAAACTGCATCATAAACTGTCACCAATGTATCATAAACCGTCACACTGTCTCATAAACTGTCGCTGTATCATAAACTGTCTCGCTGTATCATAAACTGTCTCGCTGTCTCATAAACTGTCACACTGTATCATAAACTGTCACACTGTATCATAAACTGTCGCTGTATCATAAACTGTCGCTGTATCATAAACTGTCACACTGTATCATAAACTGTCGCTGTATCATAAACTGTCAAACTGTATAATAAACTGTCACACTGTATCATAAACTGTCAAACTGTATCATAAACTGTCACGCTGTATCAAAAACTGTCACGCTGTATCAAAAACTGTCACGCTGTATCATAAACTGTCTCGCTGTATCATAAACTGTCAAGCTGTATCATAAACTGTCAAGCTGTATCATAAACTGTCAAACTGTATCATAAACTGTCAAACTGTATCATAAACTGTCACACTGCATCATAAACTGTCAAACTGCATCATAAACTGTCACCATGTATCATAAACTGTCACACTGTATCATAAACTGTCTCGCTGTATCATAAACTGTCTCGCTGTCTCATAAACTGTCACACTGTATCATAAACTGTCACACTGTATCATAAACTGTCGCTGTATCATAAACTGTCGCTGTATCATAAACTGTCACACTGTATCATAAACTGTCGCTGTATCATAAACTGTCAAACTGTATCATAAACTGTCAAACTGTATAATAAACTGTCAAACTGTATCATAAACTGTCACACTGTATCATAAACTGTCACACTGTATCATAAACTGTCACACTGTATCATAAACTGTCACTGTATAATAAACTGTCTTGCTGTATCATAAACTGTCAAGCTGTATCATAAACTGTCACGCTGTATCATAAACTGTCTCACTGTATCATAAACTGTCAAACTGTATCATAAACTGTCACACTGCATCATAAACTGTCACCATGTATCAAAAACTGTCACACTGTCTCATAAACTGTCGCTGTATCATAAACTGTCTCGCTGTATCATAAACTGTCTCGCTTTCCCATAAACTGTCACACTGTATCATAAACTGTCACACTGTATAATAAACTGTCGCTGTATCATAAACTGTCGCTGTATAATAAACTGTCACACTGTATCATAAACTGTCAAACTGTATCATAAACTGTCTCACTGTATCATAAACTGTCAAACTGTATCATAAACTGTCACACTGTATCATAAACTGTCACACTGTCTCATAAACTGTCACACTGTATCATAAACTGTCAAACTGTATCATAAACTGTCACACTGTCTCATAAACGGTCAGACTGTATCATAAACAGTCACAATGTATCATAAACTGTCACACTGTCTCATAACAGTCAAACTGTATCATAAACTGTCACACTGTCTCATAAACTGTCACACTGTATCATAAACTGTCAAACTGTATCATAAACTGTCACACTGTATCATAAACTGTCACACTGTATCATAAACTGTTACACTGTCTCATAAACAGTCAAACTGTACCATAAACTGTCAAACTGTATCATAATCTGTCAAACTGTCTCATAAACTGACACACTGTATCATAAACTGTCACACTGTATCATAAACAGTCACACTGTATCATAAACAGTCACACTGTCTCATAAACAGTCACACTGTCTCATAAACTGTCACACTGTCTCATAAACTGTCACACTGTATCATAAACTGTCACACTGTATCATAAACAGTCACAGTGTCTCATAAACAGTCACAGTGTCTCATAAACTGTCACACTGTCTCATAAACTGTCAAACTGTATCATAAACAGTCACACTGTATCAAAAACTGTCACACTGTATCATAAACTGTCACACTGTATCATAAACTGTCACACTGTATCATAAACTGTTACACTGTCTCATAAACTGTCACACTGTCTCATAAACTGTCACACTGTATCATAAACTGTCACACTGTATCATAAACTGTCAAACTGTATCATAAACTGTCACACTGTATCATAAACTGTCACACTGTATCATAAACTGTTACACTGTCTCATAAACAGTCAAACTGTACCATAAACTGTCAAACTGTATCATAAACTGTCAAACTGTCTCATAAACTGTCAAACTGTCTCATAAACTGACACACTGTATCATAAACTGTCAAACTGTATCATAAACAGTCACACTGTATCATAAACAGTCACACTGTCTCATAAACAGTCACACTGTCTCATAAACTGTCACACTGTCTCATAAACTGTCACACTGTATCATAAACTGTCACACTGTATCATAAACAGTCACAGTGTCTCATAAACAGTCACAGTGTCTCATAAACTGTCACACTGTCTCATAAACTGTCACACTGTCTCATAAACTGTCAAACTGTCTCATAAACTGTCACACTGTATCATAAACTGTCACACTGTCTCATAAACTGTCACACTGTATCATAAACTGTCACACTGTCTCATAAACAGTCAAACTGTCTCATAAACAGTCACACTGTCTCATAAACAGTCACACTGTCTCATAAACTGTCACACTGTATCATAAACTGTCAAACTGTATCATAAACTGTCACACTGTATCATAAACTGTCACACTGTCTCATAAACAGTCACACTGTATCATAAACAGTCACACTGTCTCATAAACTGTCACACTGTATCATAAACAGTCACACTGTATCATAAACTGTCACACTGTATCATAAACTGTCACACTGTATCATAAACAGTCACACTGTCTCATAAACAGTCACACTGTATCATAAACTGTCACACTGTATCATAAACAGTCACACTGTATCATAAACTGTCACATTGTCTCATAAACAGTCACACTGTATCATAAACAGTCACACTGTCTCATAAACAGTCAAACTGTATCATAAACAGTCACACTGTCTCATAAACAGTCACACTGTATCATAAACTGTCACATTGTCTCATAAACAGTCACATTGTCTCATAAACAGTCACACTGTATCATAAACAGTCACACTGTATCATAAACAGTCACACTGTATCATAAACTGTCACACTGTATCATAAACTGTCACACTGTCTCATAAACTGTCAGACTGTATCATAAACTGTCACACTGTATCATAAACAGTCACACTGTATCATAAACTGTCACACTGTATCATAAACTGTCACACTGTATCATAAACAGTCACACTGTCTCATAAACTGTCAGACTGTATCATAAACAGTCACACTGTCTCATAAACAGTCACACTGTATCATAAACAGTCACACTGTATCATAAACAGTCACACTGTATCATAAACAGTCAAACTGTATCATAAACTGTCACACTGTATCATAAACAGTCACACTGTCTCATAAACTGTCACACTGTCTCATAAACAGTCTCACTGTATCATAAACAGTCACACTGTCTCATAAACTGTCACACTGTATCATAAACAGTCACACTGTCTCATAAACTGTCAAACTGTTTCATAAACAGTAACACTGTATCATAAACAGTCACACTGTATCATAAACAGTCACACTGTCTCATAAACTGTCAAACTGTTTCATAAACAGTCACACTGTCTCATAAACAGTCTCACTGTCTCATAAACTGTCACACTGTATCATAAACAGTCAAACTGTATCATAAACTGTCACACTGTCTCATAAACTGTCACACTGTATCATAAACTGTCACACTGTATCATAAACAGTCAAACTGTATCATAAACTGTCACACTGTATCATAAACAGTCACACTGTATCATAAACAGTCAAACTGTATCATAAACTGTCACACTGTCTCATAAACAGTCACACTGTCTCATAAACAGTCACACTGTCTCATAAACAGTCACACTGTATCATAAACAGTCAAACTGTATCATAAACTGTCACACTGTATCATAAACAGTCACACTGTCTCATAAACTGTCACACTGTATCATAAACAGTCACACTGTCTCATAAACTGTCACACTGTATCATAAACTGTCACACTGTCTCATAAACTGTCACACTGTCTCATAAACAGTCACACTGTCTCATAAACTGTCGCACTGTCTCATAAACAGTCACACTGTATCATAAACAGTCACACTGTATCATAAACAGTCACACTGTCTCATAAACTGTCACACTGTATCATAAACAGTCACACTGTATCATAAACTGTCACACTGTATCATAAACAGTCACACTGTATCATAAACTGTCACACTGTATCATAAACAGTCACACTGTATCATAAACAGTCACACTGTCTCATAAACAGTCACACTGTCTCATAAACAGTCACACTGTATCATAAACAGTCACACTGTATCATAAACAGTCACACTGTATCATAAACTGTCACACTGTCTCATAAACAGTCACACTGTCTCATAAACTGTCACACTGTCTCATAAACAGTCACACTGTCTCATAAACAGTCACACTGTATCATAAACTGTCACACTGTCTCATAAACAGTCACACTGTATCATAAACTGTCACACTGTCTCATAAACAGTCACACTGTCTCATAAACTGTCACACTGTCTCATAAACTGTCACACTGTATCATAAACAGTCACACTGTATCATAAACAGTCAGACTGTATCATAAACAGTCACACTGTATCATAAACAGTCACACTGTATCATAAACAGTCAGACTGTATCATAAACAGTAACACTGTATCATAAACAGTCACACTGTCTCATAAACAGTCACACTGTCTCATAAACAGCCAAATTGTCTCATAAACTGTCACACTGTCTCATAAACTGTCACACTGTCTCATAAACAGTCACACTGTATCATAAACAGTCTCACTGTCTCATAAACAGCCAAATTGTCTCATAAACTGTCACACTGTCTCATAAACTGTCACACTGTCTCATAAACTGTCACACTGTCTCATAAACTGTCACACTGTCTCATAAACTGTCACACTGTATCATAAACAGTCACACTGTCTCATAAACAGTCACACTGTATCATAAACAGTCACACTGTCTCATAAACAGTCACACTGTATCATAAACAGTCACACTGTATCATAAACAGTCACACTGTCTCATAAACAGTCACACTGTCTCATAAACAGTCACACTGTCTCATAAACAGCCAAATTGTCTCATAAACAGTCACACTGTCTCATAAACAGTCACACTGTATCATAAACAGTCACACTGTCTCATAAACAGTCACACTGTCTCATAAACTGTCACACTGTCTCATAAACTGTCACACTGTCTCATAAACTGTCACACTGTATCATAAACAGTCACACTGTCTCATAAACAGTCACACTGTATCATAAACAGTCACACTGTCTCATAAACAGTCACACTGTATCATAAACAGTCACACTGTATCATAAACAGTCACACTGTCTCATAAACAGTCACACTGCATCATAAACTGTCACACTGTCTCATAAACAGTCACACTGTCTCATAAACTGTCACACTGTCTCATAAACAGTCACACTGTATCATAAACAGTCACACTGTCTCATAAACAGTCACACTGTCTCATAAACAGTCACACTGTATCATAAACAGTCACACTGTATCATAAACAGTCACACTGTATCATAAACAGTCACACTGTCTCATAAACAGTCACACTGTATCATAAACAGTCACACTGTATCATAAACAGTCACACTGTATCATAAACTGTCACACTGTATCATAAACTGTCACACTGTCTCATAAACAGTCACACTGTCTCATAAACAGTCACACTGTCTCATAAACTGTCACACTGTCTCATAAACAGTCACACTGTCTCATAAACAGTCACACTGTCTCATAAACTGTCTCACTGTATCATAAACTGTCTCACTGTATCATAAACAGTCACACTGTCTCATAAACAGTCACACTGTCTCATAAACAGTCACACTGTCTCATAAACTGTCACACTGTCTCATAAACAGTCACACTGTCTCATAAACAGTCACACTGTCTCATAAACAGTCACACTGTCTCATAAACAGTCACACTGTATCATAAACTGTCTCACTGTATCATAAACAGTCACACTGTCTCATAAACAGTCACACTGTCTCATAAACAGTCACACTGTCTCATAAACAGTCACACTGTATCATAAACAGTCACACTGTCTCATAAACAGTCACACTGTATCATAAACTGTCTCACTGTATCATAAACTGTCACACTGTATCATAAACTGTCTCACTGTATCATAAACAGTCTGACTGTCTCATTGATGCAGAAGTGAAATCTTTACACTGTAGACCGGAAGTCTCATGACGGTGACAGATCACAGTGATGTTTGTTCTGTCCTGTCAGTGACCCAGAGATGGGAGATAAAGGAACACACTCGGGACTCAACGCTGTGAAGTTGGACTCAACTCGGAACACTCACGTTTTCGGTGTCTCTCTCGTTCACAGTGGGCAGCGGGGTTCTGCTTGACATCGTGAAGCTTCTTTAAAAGTCCGATCGCGGGAACCTTGCAGCACACGGGACCGACATCCACAGCCCAGTTCCAGCACAGACCTCCGGGTTTATGTCGCTTCTTTATCCGGACGAGCGCTCACCATCATCCGGGGCGCGACGGAACAACTTTCCCCGAAGATCCGGAGCCCAACAGGTCATCACACACAGGGTCCGAACTCGTTCTCAGGCCCGGTGCCGGATTAAAGTCCTCTCATCCGGACACGGTGGGCTTCTCCAGCCCTGAGAGAACCGAGTCCAAGATGGCTGCGCGCTGGCTGATGGTGCCGAGCCAAACCCAGAGCTCTGATCTCAGAGCAGCCGGAGGAAGTGAGGACAGAAGCGGCCGCGGAAGCTCATTGGCCGGCGAGGACCTGTTTGTTGTTGCTAGGGTGATTACTAAGGAGAAAAATGGACCGGGCGGAACAAATCCAGGGGACCCCGGGTCAGTCGGATGACGTGTGGAAGATGCACGTGACGTCATTGTTTGTTGGAATATGATTGGATTTATTTTTTGGTAGTTTGTAGAGTTTATCGTTTCTATTGTGATTTGTTTTTATATTCAAGTATTTAAAAATAAAAAACACACTTTTTAATCTTTAGGAATATTTATGATATTATAATATATGTTAATAATTTATAATATTTTATTGTCTTTTTGACAATCATAAACTCTTAAAATCTTCCTGATTAAATAATCCTCTTTTAAATTCTTTTTAAACACTTTTTAATCCTCAGAAATATTTATAATATTATAATATATATTAATAATCCACTTTAAAATTCTTTTTAAACACTTTTTAATCCTCAGAAATATTTATAATATTATAATATATATTAATAATCCACTTTTAAATTCTTTTTAAACACTTTTCAGTCCTCAGAAATATTTATAATATTGTAGCATATATTAATATTTTATAATATTTTATTGTCTTTTTGACTATCATAAACTCTTAAAATCTACCTGATTAAATAATCCACTTTTAAATTCTTTTTAAACACTTTTTAATCCTCAGAAATATTTATATTATAACATATATTAATGATTTATAATATTTTATTGTCTTTTTGACAATCATAAACTCTTAAAATCTACCTGATTAAATAATCCACTTTTAAATTCTTTTTAAACACTTTTTAATCCTCAGAAATATTTATAATATTATAACATATATTAATAATCCACTTTTAAATTCTTTTTAAACACTTTTCAGTCCTCAGAAATATTTAGAATATTATAGCATATATTAATAATTTATAATATTTTATTGTCTTTATGTCTATCATAAACTCTTAAAATCTACCTGATTAAATAATCCTCTTTTAAATTCTTTTTAAACACTTTTTAATCCTCAGAAATATTTATAATATTATAATATATATTAATAATCCACTTTTAAATTATTTTTAAACGCTTTTCAATACTCAGAAATATTAATAATAATATAACATATATTAATAATTTATAATATTTTATTGTCTTTTTTACCATCATAAACTCTTAAAATCTTCCTGATTAAATAATCTACTTTTAAGTTCTTTTTAAACACTTTTTAATCCTCAGAAATATTTATATTATAACATATATTAATAATTTATAATATTTTATTGTCTTTTTTACCATCATAAACTCTTAAAATCTAACTGATTAAATGATCCACTTTAAAATTCTTTTTAAACACTTTTCAATCCTCAGAAATATTTATAATATTATAACATATATTAATAATTGATAATATTTCATTGTCTTTTTGACTATCATAAACTCTTAGAATAATATACAATAAAATAATAAAAGAATTTGATCTTATCCAAAGAAAGACTCTTGCCAAAAATAATTCTTTATCAATGTTTATGATGTAAATGTTGATCTTGATATTGAGAATAAATTGCTTTTGAATCCTTCAAGACATTTTGAGATTTGAGTTTCATATTTGATATTTATTATATTTAATGTCTTGAATATGATTAATTTGAGTTGTTGTTATTTTTTGCTAACAAAGGATTACTGGCATCTTAATTTATTAAGGAAGAAAACATAAAGAAAACTTAAATTTAATGTTAAAGTTTATAATTGTGTATTTTAATTACTCTAACACAATGACTATCCACTCGATAATACAAATAAAAAAGTCAGATAGTCTCTATTAAGGAGATAAAATGACTTTTTTTGATGATGTGTTTTTGTGTATTCACACTCATATTCACTGATAAAACAGGTCCATAACTTCTGTGAATATTCTCTTTATATTGTTAGAATTTATGCTTGACTTGATCATTCACATTTTTAAAATATCATTAACTCTTAAAATCTACCTGATGAAAGAATCCACTTTTAAATTCTTGTTTGGATTATTTATGATGATGCCTTGCCATCTGGTGGTCATTGTCAGACATTTCTCTTTGGCCTTGTGTTTTGATCAAACACAAACAGGTCATCAAAGGTCATGTATGTAATGGTTTAAGAATAACTTCATTTCTATATGTATATATTATGTATTAAGAGATTTATAGCACATAAAGTCCTGACAGAATGATACATTGGTTTAAGAAAAAAACATTGAGGATAAACTCATGTTTAAACATGAACTTACATTATGAACTTCACTCAGAAATGACTTACTACACTTAACCTTCTTCTCAGACATTATGCTGACTTTGCTACCAAATCTTCAATGATCTTCTTAAGACCTAAACGTTCGTATTGCATTTCTGTTAGAATAAATGGTAGTGCTCTTGAAGCCCAGGATCCTAAAGAGGATTTAAGGGATTTTGGCAAGCACACACATTTTGTTTTACATTGACACACGCCTTTCAAAATTACAAACCTTTGTTTTGCAGAACCCAGAAGAGAGATATTTAAAAAAATGTTGGGAGCATATACAACATAGCTTAAAGATTTAAATGACTGTTCAAATTGAGAAAATGGTTGATTTAGACATACAGTAGAGTATTACCGCTAAACTATTGGTTTAGAAGAATTATGGGAATTGTTCAAGAAAATATAATAATTAAATTGATAAATACCCTAGTTTACGTATCAATGGGGTTAGTCAGGGGTAGCCTGATCATTTTTGAAAATGAATATTTTCGTTGCTGTTGAAAAATACGTATCTCTTTGCAGCAAATAAATAATGTGACAAAAATGAACTAAAATATTGTTTTTGTGGGAATTTCAAAGAATATGAAAAATGATAAGAGGCCTCCCTTTTTAACACATTTTATTATGACAGCCATCGAGCAAAGTTCATTTATAAGTAATCTGTCATCTCCTCCAGCAACAGGCGTGGACTCGTGCTCGACACTTCAGCTTCTCCACTTCACCACAACCCCAAGAGACTAAACCATGGCCACAAATCAAGAAAACCTCTACGAAACAGTCGAGGAAGACCACATATATGACGGTCCATACGAGAACATCAGCACAGAGGCGAAATACGAGAATGGGGAACACGAGAGCCACGTGGAACCGATGTACAGCGAGGTCCATCGGATATCTCCAGATTACATAAATACCAAAGAGGCAACTCAAGATGAAGATCGAGACACACCATCCTCAGGTGAACGAGAGAAGATTGAAAGCCCGATGGATGAGATGAAAGCATCTGTCCTCAATGGAGACATAGATGGAGAGGGGTCCAGACCACAGTCCTCGTCTTCGGAGAGCTCCAGGGACCCTTGTGATGACCAACCCTTATCGGTGAATGATGACCTGATCATGGCTTACAGTCTTCCAGAAGATACATCTCCAGAACCAGAGGAGATAGTTGACTACAGTCTGAAAGACATTGAGGAGACCAAGACGGCGGAGACCATGAGTGTTTCTGATCCAAGTCAGCCCGACATTGCACTTTTTGTCAAGGTAAGGCTCACTCATATTAAAGTTGGGGTTTTGTGGATGTACAATTGATTTTGTAAAATTGTTATAATTAAATATTAAAAAAGCAATGATAAATGATAAAGTCTGAAGGTCAGCTGGGTGTGGTGATAGCCCTCACATTTCAGCTTACCTTTGGCCTTTGGAGACACCTTGGAGACAGTGGGATAATTAATTTCTTAAACTATAAATCTCCTGTTTGTTATGTGTTCAAACTTTCAAACTTTAAAAATTACATTAAATATATTTTTTTTATCGTTTTTTAAGAAGTTAACACATATAAATGCAGATACAAAAGCAGAAAATACAATTATAACAAGAATCCTGGAGAGCCTCAATTAACAAATGTATGCGACAGAATTCCAGGTTAACTGAGTACAAAAATTAAACATTAACATTACATTTTATTAAGAAATATAGAAATGCAGACAGAAAAAAAAACAAAAAAAAAGCAAAAATCTGAAAGACTTTTATACTTGATTTTCATATGTGTAAGCACAAATGATCACGTCAAATTTGTCTGAATTTCAAATAAAATCCCATGTAGACATCCATATACTAAATGTAAATGCTCACTTTGTTATTTTTAAAATATATTACATGTGAACATCATCAGTATCAGTAAAGTCTCCATTCACCCACTTTAGAGGTGAATTATCACAGGAAAGTTTTAACATGAGTTACATAAGCGGATGAATCATTAACCTGGAGTCCATACAATCATGGAAACCAGAATGAACCCCAGGCCAGAACAAATCAACCCATGACTACACTGAAGTTTATTTACCCGACTGTGATTGTGAGGTGGAGATTGGTAGAGGTCAATGTTTCATTCGGTTTATGGTATGTTTTCGTGAAGCAGATAATAAAATACATAATTCATGCTCATATTCATTTTATAGTAACTTGAACGACTCCAGGTATAGTTCAGTTTACTACAGTGAAAATCTTGCATACGTTTATCTTTTAGGGCCTTTACATTTTCATATTTTAGCTGTGGATATTGTACCAATGATGAATGTTTTGTTCTTGTGAAATCCTCAGAAATATTTCAAGCATAGTCTTAAAGAACTGCAATAAAAGAATTTGATCTTATCAGCAAAGGCATTTATAATCTGGTTCAAACTCCTGCCAACAATTATTCCTTATCATTGTTGGTCTTGATATTGAAAATGATCTAATTCATAATAATCCTTCAATGACTGCCAAGGTGGACTGAAGTTTACATAGTCTTGCTATGTTATTTAGCACTTTTTTATTTGGTAATGTTGTGTATTTGTAATATTTGTCACAGTTTTACCAATTTTAAACCATTCAATATTAAGTCACTTTATGAAGAAGGCAAACCCTTATAAAAAATATGGCAATGTACTCTGTATCATATCGTTTGTCTCACTAAAACGGTGGTAAAAAATATTTATATGTAAATATATATTTAACTAGATTTAACTAGGCAAGGTAAGGGACTAACTAATCTGCCACTCTTAACTTTCCACTGTTTAGCTTTTTTTGCCCAAATTTTTATTAATAGAAAACATTCCCTTTTATTTGGATCACCTCTACTTGAGAATGTATAGTTGTGTACTGTGCTAATTGTTGGTTTGAAGACAAAAAGTTAAACTATCCCATTGGATAAAACATATAATAATTCATGTTTTTTTTTAAATTCGAAGTTTTTAAGATTTCAAACAAACCAAAGGGCCAAACTGAAATGTCAACATATCAAAAAGTGTTTTATTTTATTCAATTAAATGTTACATTGTGGGCCAAATATTGTAATTTCCACCCATAGAAGTTATTCACCTGCGGTGAAAGGAATAGTTTACCCCAAAATTCTGACATAATTTATTTACACTTACATTATTTCCAACCTGCAAGACTTTTTTTTCTTCGTTAGAACACAAAAGAAGATATTTAAAAAATAATGAGAAACGCCAGTTCTCAAAAGTTTTTCAAAATGTCTTCTTTGTGTTTTGTTAAAGTAAGAAACTCACACGGGTTTAATATGTTAAAAAGATGAATACATTTAAATGATATATTAGATACATGATACTATCTTTAATTAAGAGAAATGTCTTGATGAAGAATTTAAAGGTGATACAGACGCTTATGGGTTACCAAACAAACCTAAACCTTTACGATTCAGCTTATATATTATATGTTGGATGTTCTTTCTTTATATGAACAAACCGATTTCAGTAAAAATGTTGTGACAGTGTACAAATTGTGAAGAAAAAAAGGAATGCAATCATTTACAAATCTCCTAAACTTCTATTTTATTCACAAAAGAAAATAGCCAACATATCAAATGTTGAAAGGAAGAAATCTTGAAATGTCATGCCAAATATTATCTCATTTTGGATTTCACGAGAGCCACACATTCCAAAATAGTTGGGACAGGTAGCAAGAAGATGCCGGAAAAGTAAAACTGATTTGAAACGTATCAATTCAGGTCAATTGGCAACATGATTGGGTATAAAAAAGCCTGCCAGAGTGGAAGTGCATAATATCATCCAAAGATTGTGAGAATCTGGAACAGTCTCTGCACACTACACATACTCCATCAATTACAACATCATGGCTGCGTAGACGAAGGATCCGGGTACTGAAATGGCCAGCTTGCAGTCCAGATCTTTCCCCCGTATGTACATTTGGCGCATCATAAAAAGGAAGATGTGACAAAGAATACCCAAGAAGGGACAACATTCCTATTCCTAAACTTGAGCAACTTGTCTCGTCAGTCCCCAGATCTTTGCAGACTGTTCTTAAAAGAAAAGGAGATGCCATACAATGGTAAAAATGGCCTTGTCCCAACATTTTTGAGATAAGTTGATGCCATGAAATTAAGAATCAACTTATTTTCCTCTTAAAATCACACGTATAATTATACGTATCTATGTTGTATTCTAAATAAATTATTGAAAATTGAAACTTCAAATTTTAATTCACAATTTCTTAGTGTCTCAAATTTTTGGAATCGGGCTTGCAGTAGAAATAAATGTTTTGTAAGATTGCCTAAACAAGTTTCACTGTTTAAAGATCCCAACACACATGAATCATATGCCGCGTCAATGATCCTTCATAACTAGGAAGCTCATTTCTACATCTTAAAGACAAAGGATTCATCTTGAAAGGCTCTCATCAGTCGTATCCAAAAACGTTGGCACTACAGGTTGACACTACAAACCAAAGCCAGCTCATGTAATATTTAACAGGGAATCTTATTCTTCTGAGCTTCTCGTGCTTACGTCGCCTGTCAGCATTAAAAATGTACGCGGCCCATTCCTCTACTTCGACTTTCTGGACCATGAACGTGTCACATGGCTGCACAGAAAAGAACGAAGGGCCTCGTACGTGTTTGACAACATTGAGTCAAAAATTGTTGACAAGGTCATTTAATATCGTAGTCCTGCCTTGTTGTCATCTGTCACTCATCTGTCACTTTGCATGGCAGGGGTGGAGCAGACGAAAGCCCCACCCCCAACTAAAGCCTCACACCTCTCTTTACATCACCTGTGTTCGGGATAAAGCCCCATTCACCTTTCATCAGGACCGAAGCTGACATCACGACGGCTGTTGAAGAGCTTTTAACATTTCACGTAAAACATCAGCTGGATGGTGTTTGGAAGATGTAAGTCAGTGTTCTTCTCTCAGTCTCTGAAAGTGCCCACCATGGGGGACGGCCCGGAACCTGAGATTGAGTTGTTCGTCAAGGTAAGGAGAACTATGTTGTGTTATGTTGCGAAGGAAGGCAGAAGGAAAGCTTCACTGGGGTTTTGTATGGGATGAAGCTCCTGTGATGCCTTCATGAATCCCGTGTAACTTAATATGAGATCCAATGCAACGCTTGTGAATTGGACCGGGGTCATGACAGAGGTGTAGTGTATTATACCGGTACTTCTTGTATTTTGAATTTTAGATCATTGGTTCAAGTTTGGTAGACAAAGGCAACTATTATGCGCGAGTAATTTGTTTACATCACACACAATGTTTGTGTTGTGTATTGAACTTCTGTGATGTTGGCAGTGACAGTTCTCTCCTTTATGCTCCTCAACAGCCATCTGAATATGCATGAAACAATATGAATAATTTAGAGATTTTACAGGTGTTATTTAATATTTGAACCTATGTGCATTTCAAACATCATAAGTAGGATATACAATACATATAGTTTGTGTTTAAGTGAGTGTTAAAATTGATTATGTTTATTTATATTATTTGTTTAAAAAAAATGACAAATCAGACATATAGGCAGAAAATGGGATGTTCGGGTACAGATATGCGTACATTAAATTCTAACATCTTTCCTTGTAATGCTCATGTACCTTATGAGTACTAATATGCACTTTGTAGGTTCTAATGTACACGTTTGAAAGCGACAAAAAGGTATATATTTTGACCATTTATTTTCGACCATGTACTTGTAAATGAATAGCTTTTTTCCAAAATGCTTAAAAAAATATGTTTGTCATGCCATTTTATGACTGAACCTATCCACTGCTCCATCAATGTTTCATGCCAGATTATTATATATTCTTGTACTGAAGATGCATTTTCTTTATTAAACTCCTATGAGCGCCGAACCTGTTTTTAGCCTTTTTCAGAAAAATATTAAATTGGTTTTATAGCATTTTGGAAATGAGCCCTTCATATTTTTGGTATCTGTTTAATTTGAATATATAATTTAATCGCTTTAAACGAAACATCTTAAAGTAAAAAGTGTCATAACATACCTAAATTAACTTTATTTTTATACATACTTTAGTCGTATGTCAGATTGTCATACAGAATGCGGGAACCAAAATAAGATCTATGGTGTCTGTGCCAAATGGCAGCATCACAAATAATTTGGTCAAAGTCCTTCTCAAACCTCATACGTCTAAATTTGCTGTTTTTAGGGAATGAAAAAGAGACAGATACTGTTTAATCATTTACAACTGCAAAGCTATCAAGCCCCTTTAAAGACTTTTTATCGGTTACATTTTTACAACCTAATAAAAAAGTTTAAAGTGTGAGCAAAATTGCAATTTTAATGACAAAAAATGAAAACCACAAAATGTGGAAATACAAGGTTTTGGGTGGGCAGCTTTAAAAATGAAAAAGCAACAAAAAAATCTTACCCACAGTGATAAATAAAACATTAGTAATGTAGTACAGTACATGAGGCATTGTCACACCTCACCCTAATCTCGGCCCAGAACAAACCCATGAATGGTCCTGGGCTTTCTAGATGGTGACTTCCCATTGTTCTGCTTCCAGCTGATTCTCTGTGTTGAATTTCCCAGAATGGACGGATGATGACCTCTGGTGTCATCCATGATTCCTTTCTAAATCTCTGTGTTAATGTCATTATAGCCGTTGACCGCCTTGTTTAACACCATCGACTTGCATTGTCTGGATGTTTCTCGACAAGTCTTTGTTTTTGGTTCACAGAACAAAGCATCATATACAGTACAGGGTTGGAATGAATTGTATATCTCTTTGAATGACTTTAAGATTTAATATTAAATGTAACACAGACAGTGTGCTAAATATATTGTAAAGCAGAATTTTTTAATATAGTATATCCTGTATTGTGTTTTCTACTGCAGAGAGATATAGAGAGTTTATTTCATAAAGGGAGTCTGCTTTTGTAAAATAACAATATCATCTATGTTGATAGTATTCTTTTGTTGTTTTAAACAGTGGTGCTGATGGAATTTTGACCCGCATACATTTAGTATCAAGGATAATGAATGCTGTACATTATTCATCGAGTTGTGGGTATTGTGTGGCAGTGTAAACTAGAGCTGATCTCGTGCTAATGCCTCTGTTGATTCAGGATATCTGATCTCCTCTACTGCAGAGACACACAGTGACAGTGTGAATCAACACAAACGCACAAACAAACCTAGTTCCACTATCTGTAATGGGAAACAAAAAATGTGCTCACCCTCTTGACACTCTTTTTACTGCAGAGCACAAAGAAGCTATTTTGAAAAATGTTGGTAACCAAATATCGGCATACGCATTCACTTTTTTATACTTTAAACAAATGCAAATGAATGGGTACTGCCTTTGTTTAGTTATTTACATTCTTCAAAATAACTTCTTTGTGTTCTGCAGCAGAAAGAAAGTCATACAGGTTCGAAAAGGACGAGGACTTCAATGATGATACTCTGGTCGTGAGTATGTTGTTCTTCTTAATTTAATGAAAGATGATAATACCTAAACTTATTTTAAGCACCGCTACTTGTATTTTGTTTAGGTGATTTCATCCATTACAGAGACATTCAACAGGTGGTTCGGTTTTAAGTAAATGCATATGTGTCTCTAATTTTAAAGTTGAATTCAAATTTGAATCAATAACGATTCAAGGCCAAATGTCCAAATATCTATTAAATACAGGTCAACTTTTAATATTAAAGGGCTTCATCTACCATTACAGTTGTTCACAGTTCATTCTGTTGAAAGCTGAAGCATAAAAACATCAACAGAGGGCACTGTGACACTTTCTCATTCTCTGTTAGGCCTTAAAGTCTCTGAAAGGACACATGATGTTAAAGATGATGTGTTTGTGTCTGCAGGCTGGCAGTGATGGGGAAAGCATCGGAAACTGTCCGTTCTCCCAGCGTATCTTCATGATCCTTTGGCTCAAAGGGGTCGTCTTCAACGTCACCACTGTTGACCTGAAAAGGTGTGAGAGTCAGAATTCAGACAATACACAGCCTCGTAGAATCAAATTTGTGTTTAATTAAGGTGGACAATTTCAAGTAGATTTCTTATTTTAAAAAAATTGTTTAAAAATACAAGTAAATACAAGTAAATTCAGGTCTCACTTGATCCACACACCCAAGGGATTCTCTTTTAAGTTACAAATTATTCACATTCTTTAAATGTTCGTCATTTGTATGGCATTCAGAGACGCGAGAGAACGACACAAATTCTCTGAGTTGCAGATGTCAAATGACTCTTGCATTTATTTTTTAATAATGATATTGCACTTGGAATTTAAATAAGACAAGCTTGCTTAGACAAAATGTTGTTTAATCTCTGAAATAGAATTATTTTACTTTCATTGAAAATCTGCATTTTTTTAATACTGGAAGCCAATTTGCCCGTGGAAGTCCAGAAAGAACCACAATTCAAAAGTGTGTCCTTATTAGAATGGAAAGGAAACTAATGTAGGTTATAAAAACCAATCCAATTTCAACATACAAGACCTGATGGAGTTATAAAATTAAGAAATGCATACGTTATTTCATTGATTCAGGAAACCGGCTGATTTGCATAATCTGGCTCCAGGCACCCACCCGCCGTTCCTGACCTTCAACGGTGAGGTGAAGACTGACATTAACAAGATCGAAGAGTTCCTGGAGGAGGTTTTGGCTCCACCAAAGTAAGTTCATTTCTACCGCAGACACTTGAGAGGACTGCACAGAAACTCTAGAGTGCACGTCCAAGGTTTCCTTTCTTTCTTTTCGATGAATATCTTATTAAACATCATATTACATTATTACGAATCAGAAAGCATATTGACATTGTGCTGTTTTTTGTGTTTAAGGTACCCCAAACTTGCAGCGAGACACCGGGAGTCGAACGCAGCTGGGAATGACATATTTGCAAAGTTCTCTGCTTTCATAAAAAATACAAAGCCAGATGCCAATATAGGTATGCATGTCAAAGCGGATCAAACTGATGGAATGAATGAATGGATATACTGTTTTCAGCTCTGTGTACTAAGCTGGTCAGACTTGACTCTATATTAGATCCATCACAACATCACTGTGTTCATGTAGCTCAGTGGGTCGAACACACTGTAAGTTGCTTTGGAAAAAAAAGCATCCAAAAATTACGAAACTGATCCTTCAATAATTTAAGTAATGGCTGATATTCATATTCCATACATTATAAACTTACATTGCATGCTTTTTGGAAGATTGTGCATTTATGGACATTTGAAAACAATAGGGTGTTAAGTTCATTTCTACGATGCGATTATTATTCAAAACACTTAAAGTGATAGTTCACTCCAAAATGAAAATTCTGTCATGATTTATTCATTCTCTTTTCATTTCTAAACACGAAAAAAGATATTTTGTAGAATGTTGGTAACTGGCACCCACTGACAATACATTGTGTGCAAACATTAGAAGCGAAAGGTGCTATTGCTGTTTGATTACCAACATTCTTCAAAATATCTTCTTTTGTGTTTTGTAGAAGTTTATTATTTTGTTATTTTGCTCCTTATCATCCATCTAATATGTCCATGAATTTGCTATTAGATGCCCTGTTTACCCAAGCAATTACAATTGAATAGCTCATAAATAAAATCTATCAAATGAATGTTTAATTCTTATCATTTCAATATTACACGTAGGAAAATATTATGAATAATTTAACACCATAATCTGATTTAAGCTTTAAAGATTATATGTTGGTTTACACTTGCAACTTCCCTTATAGAATTAAGTTCATGTTTTTTTTTCTGTCTTCAATAGATATAGCGATAACACCATACATATGAACTGTTTTAGTTACAATCTGAAATCACGACAGCTGGAATTGAAATATAAAAGATCGTGTGTCCGTTTTAATAACATCTCGTGTACTTTGAAAACTTGAATAGTGGTTCTAGTTGGGCTTATTGGAAAACAATGTCTTTTATTATTAAAAAAAACATTCGTCTCTTCCAATATTGAATTAATGTGCATGCGCATTTTTTACTTTTTAATATGTTTGGCTGTTAAATGTGGATTGGGTTTTTCTTAGCTTTGGAGAAGGGTCTGACAAAAGCTCTGAAGAAGCTGGATGAATATCTGAACAGTCCTCTTCCTGATGAGATCGATGCTGACAGCACGGAGGAGGAGAAGAGCTCCAACCGCAGGTTCCTGGATGGCAACGAGCTCACGCTGGCCGACTGTAACCTCCTGCCCAAACTTCACATAGTAAAGGTGAGATCAACCAGGACCATAATTTGATGTTGAATTTACATTTAGGTCTCACTTGATGATCTTACTTCAAAAATAAAAAGCAAACTTTATCCTTGATCTGAATTATTGTTGTGACGTTTGTCCATGTTTTGCAGGTCGTGGCCAAGAAATATCGCAACTACGACATTCCCAGTGATTTGACAGGCGTTTGGCGTTACTTGAACAATGCCTACGGTCAGGAAGAGTTTACCAACACGTGTGCCGCCGACAGTGAGATTGAAATTGCATATAAGGATGTGGCTAAGAGGCTATCCAAGTAAACAAACAAACAAACAAACAAACAAACAACCTGACCTGGGGTAGGATTATAACAGAAGAGACCGTGTTTGCTATGTATATCAATGACACAACATTACAAGATTTATTTGTTCATGGCCCTGATCAAATAAATCATCAGTTTAATACACTGGTGATGAAATGTCGACATGTACAGTTACACATATGACAGATGCTTGACAGCAGATCTCAGTATGTGTGTTCTCATCAACCATTGTGTTCCAAAAGCATCTCACTATTTCCACATCCCACGTTGACATTGTTGTTTCTTAAAAAGACACAAATCATATCACAGTTTTTTTTTATCCGTCATGCTTACAGGATAACTCTAAAAAGGAAACTTGTTGATTCATTGAAAATGTGTGAATTCATACTTAGCATTTCCTTAATACATCTCGGGTTTCTTTGCTTTCAGTTATATTTTTATTATTATTTTTATGTATAATTAATGAAAAAAACGAACGTGAGCATGAAAAGAAAAAGGTCGTCCGGCCTGTTTACGTCCACTACTTAAAAATGGTGAAGGTTTGGTCGCCACAAAAATGCTGTAAAAGTGCACAGACTTTAATCATACAGATCTATTTAAAACATAAATGAACAAACTATAGGAATTTTTATATTTTTATATTTGAAAGCCAGAGCACTCTTAAAAATAAAGGTGCTGAAAAGGTTCTCCACAGTGATGTCGTAGAAGAACCATATTTGGTTCCACAAAGATCTTCTTCTAACCTTTCAAAAATCGGAAGTTTTTATTTCTCTACAAAGAAGCTTCCTTCAGATTTAAGGGGTTCTCTAAGAAACATTTGAGAGAAAACCACCTTTTAAAAGTGTGGTCACAAAGAGCGATCGTACTAGAGTCTTTAAGACAAAAAACAGAAATGTTTGTCTTGTGTGCATTTATTTGATTTGATTTCTTATTTTTTACCAACAATAATTTGAATGTACTTTCAAATTGAAACTCATTCCTCATGTACTCGAAACGCAATGTGGCAAATACATTTTCTATCCTGTAATATCCTTACCTGAAAGAGTTTAACATCATTTATACCTAAATATTTATTTCATGTTTAAACAACGATCAGAAGGAGAATGGACGTTCAGTGTGGACAGTGGAGAATAAGTGAATGTGATCGGACGTCTCTCCAAGTCTCCTCCTCTCCACTTAGAACTGCTGGAATATCACGGCGCTCGTGATGGGTCCTCGTGGAGCTCTCGCTCTTGTGTGGTTTGGAAAGAGTTTGATATGAAATGAGAGCATGGCGCCGAAGAGGCCTGTTCAGAGCGAAGCTCTATGAGTAAAATAATATTTTCACAGTTTGACTCGCATTATTCCTTTTTCCCCGTGCACACTCTTTTACTAATTGATACGGCAGTTTCTAAGGAAATGAACATTATTGAGTGATGTGTGCTAATTGTGCGGTGATAATATACATCAATCCATAAAACACCCAAATCACACATGAGATGTCTTTAAAATCTCCATTGGACTTCAATGCGATTGAATGGGGGCCGATGGAAACTCCTGAGGCCGTCTGTGTCTCAGATATTTCTTCTGACGAAAACCAAGACTCGCAAATGTCTCCATGAGTTTTTGAGAAAAGAGATTTTAACAATATCTCAAACTGATCTCAGATTCGTCACTTCGGAAACCTATCATGATCTCAAAATAAACTCATCAAATTTCCCAAATCCAGATTTTGGCATTCAAGGAGAAACATCTGAGACTAAGTTGACACTTAAGTGAAAGACAATAAAATCTTCCATCAGAAACACATCGTTTCTCTCTGTGTAAGATAAACGCGTGTAAATAAACAGTTTATAGAAATACAGAGTGTGTTTTGAAGGTGGTGAAAGGTTTCAGCCGACGGCCATGTCTCGGAGACGGTCTCCATCTAAAGTGGGTTTCATTGTCCATTTAACAGCCTTTGATGTGATGGTTTCATCGTGGCGCAGAAAAGAGTAATGTCTGCTAACAGATTTAAACTTGAGCTTTCAGGCCTCGGATCAAAGCTCTCGCTTCGCTTCCACTCTCTCATTATGGCCAAAAGCCATCCGAGCCTGTCTCTATTTTTCCTATAAAGAGCCTCAAGTCTCTGAAGACCCGTGCCCGTCAGATTTACAATAGAGAATGTGACTATTTACCCAAAGCGGGAGTCATCCAGAAATAACAGTCCAGAAAAATAAATGGAGCCTGCTATATTTTTCCACACAAGTAAGAAAATATGCTACGGGACTCGTGTCTCGCTCTTTCATAATTGCCTCTTAAACATTCTCTGTCTCGGATCTCTGCGTATACGTTCGGCGTTTCTGATAATATACAATGCGGCATTACTGTCAAACATCTCGAGCTGTGATCCAGAGCTGTAACTCTAATCTGTCTGTACAGACTCCAGGGATTTACGAGTCCTCTTGTTTCACTCCGAGAAGACACGAGAGATGTCGCATTGACTTTCTTTCTCTTAGTTGTAAGATGGTAATGCACAAGAAATGTGTCTTCTTGAAGAGCGTTTTAATGGGGAATGTTAATAATTGAAGAGGAAAACATGAAATGTTGTGCTAATCCTCAGACCCTGCCAACAGCTAAGGCACTGAAGGCAGAAAGCCATCATGTGGAAGTTGGCCTGTAAATCCTACCGTTTTTATGAGCTAACTGCTGTATGGGTCACTTCTTAAAGCCAAGGTTACGACCAGCACCGAGCAGGTACTTTCAATTCTAATACATGGAGCTTACAACTGCTGGATCTCTCCCCAAAAGCCAGGTGATCATACAGGCATGCTTATGAAAAATGTAATAAAAGGTGCACTTTACCCTTAAATTAAATGTATTTTCTGATTGCCTCAATTCAACTTTCTTAATACACTAAAGAAGATATTTTGAAGAATGTCACTTTATTAAAAAGAGTTCAATTGGTAGTCGTTTTTAACTGTCTTAAAATGATTATATATTGGACTTAATAAAACTAGGATTTTGTCTACTTGTATATGATGGATTATCTGTGATGTTAAATCCTGCTGGAATAAAGATTAAAGCACACTGCAAAAATGAATTCTGTGGGTTCGTAATGGGTTGAAATTAGGCTCATGTTTTTTAATGTTATTTTAATGGAAAGCATTTGCCGTTCTGCGATGGTTTCTATAGGTGGCAATAAAACAACATTGCCCACCATTGACTTCCATTGGTTTTGATGAAACTTCAATGGGTTTAATGGTTATGCTGGGAACGTTTTACCGTTGGTGGGATGCTGTCTTGGAGATGGAAAATAAAAGTGCGCCATAAAATGTGGATACTGAAATAAACTGCACGACAACATTGGATTGGTTTAAGTAGTAAACAACCGATGGTTTATTATGGTGTCCATGCAAAAATTAAAGGAATGGCTCAACCACAAATAAAAATTGTGATTCCATTCACTCATCCTCCTGTATGACTTTATGCTGAAGAACACAAAAGAAGATATTTTGAAGAATGTTAACTGAGCAGCGCCCCTAAATTCTATTCTATGGGCACAAACCCAGTGTGAATGAATAGGCGCCAGATCCCAAAATTCTTCAAAATATCTTCTTTTGCGGTCTGCAGAAGTATATTGTACAAGTTTCAAATGACAAGAGGTGAGGACATGATGACACAATTTCCATTTTTGGGTGAACAGTCGCTTTAAGTTGTGTCCAGGAGATGGCAAAATCACAGCTACTTATCCTCAGAACAACTTTCTGACATTGTATAGAACTGTAGTCAAACAAACGTTTGAGTGAAAACCACATGCTGCATTAAATGACAGTTTGGATAAATGAAGGGATGAATGAGAGTCTGTTAGACTCGACTGCATAAACAAGTCACTTCTACAACTTACAAACATAAAAAATGGATGTCTTCACATTGATATACAAAATCATCTATTATAACTGAGCTCATTCAGTTTGAATCTTTGAAGTCTCTCTCTGGGTTTCAGTCATATGTAGTTGTTGAGATCACATGAAAGTTTACTATTGAGATGTGGTTCAGTGGAATGGACCGGTGTCCAGAAGTCTGACACAAATGCATTATATCACTTTTATTATAACAAAGTGGAAGTAACATAAATCCAGACTTTGCTTAAGGAAACAAAATATCATCTTTTTCCTGAGAAAGAGGTGGCCATGTGACTGACATGTGGTGGGACTTGATGGAGATTGTTCATGTGACAGACACACGCCTGTGGCTTTAGCAGAACGCTGACGATCAAACCAGAGATGTTTCTGGATGTGCTGCAGCGAAGTCTGGCAGCTGAGCTGGACATCAAAGCAGAACAGAAGAACCTGAGGAGTGTGTGTGTGTGTGTGTGTGTGTGTGTGTGTGTGTGTGTGTTTGTGTGTGTGTGTGTGTGTGTGTGTGTGTGTGTGTTTGTGTGTGTGTGTGTGTGTGTGTGTGTGTGTGTCTGTGTGTGTGTGTTTGTGTGTGTGTGTGTGTGTGTGTGTGTGTGTCTGTGTGTGTGTGTGTGTGTGTCTGTGTGTGTGTGTGTGTGTGTCTGTGTGTGTGTGTCTGTGTGTGTGTGTGTGTGTGTGTGTGTGTGTGTGTGTGTGTGTGTGTGTGTGTGTGTGTGTGTGTGTGTGTGTGTGTGTGTGTGTGTGTGTGTGTGTGTGTGTGTGTGTGTGGCGAATAGGTTATAGAATCTGTCAATTATGCTTTAAAATATGTATATTTTACTTTTTTAAATAACAACTGTAGATAAAATCTCATAGTGTAGGAAACTAATATGTTTGTCTGCAACATATGTTTAGCCAATTTTAGACTTTTGAGCACAACTTTATCTTTTGGAAAAACAGCAATATCACAAAGCTCTGATAACAGTTACATATCTGACCAATGCTTGCAAAACTCAGCTTCTTAGTCCTCATCTCGGATGATAAATGGATGACTCTGATATATTTCACATTGAGTAATGAACTCTGGTGTTTTATTATTTTCCGACAAATGGATCCATTGAAGCCAGAGCTGTGAAATAGATTTTCATCATTAGCTTGAACATGGACTCAAATGGAGAACAGAAAGGTCTCTTCTAGCTTCAATAAAACCAGATTGCCATTTGACTTTTTCATATATGAAATTGTTGCTCCTACTGTATGGGCAGGATGTGGCCCACAGACAGTTTTGTGGAGAGAATACTAATTCGTTTTAGACACGACTGCGTAAAGATCCAGAGGTGCTTCATCATACGATCTATCTCTCGCACGATCTGGTACCCGAGCACACCCAGCATCACCCACAGAAGTCCTCAGCTGTCAAGACAATTCGTTTTATCATTCAGCCATATAAATCATCACGAGCTCCAGAGAAAATCGAGAAAGTTTGACTTTCCAGTCATAAACCATAAAATCTGTCATTAATAAAGTAACATGCGTTGGGATATTTGAAGATGGAATGAGGACCAGACCTGGGCATCCATAAAAGCACTTGGCATCTCCGTTTTCCGAAGTACAGTATCAGAAATAACAGCTCTGATATAATATGTCACTCATCGGAGGACTTTTTTGGGAATGTGATTTGACTGTTTTGTATTTCCACTTCGTTAGATCTCAATTAACACTCAGAACGTTTAGAGGGCCGTGTGTTTGACGAGAAACATGTCTTTGCTTCTCTGTGGCTCACAGTCAAGATGAATTTGTGCTTCCAAATAATTCACGTTTTAGAGTTTGGCTGGATGCTGTGGAAAAGGGCTGTTTTGCATGAATATTTGGCAAGCCATAGGATCCTGTCCATCATGTGGAAATCGATCTTTGCTGAAACACTCGATTGTATCGAGCCACCTTCGACATGGTTGACGGGAGATAACTTGAGACTGCTGGCACATCCAACAATGACATCTATTGTACAAGAGGTAGCTGTCCATGGTACTGATGTCAGTTTTTGTCAAATATACACCTTTGTCTTGTGGTTCCCTTTAACAATTTAACCAAAATGTTTTCAAGAACTCTTTAAAACGGTCTGTGGACATCTTAAGTACTTTGACTTTTATAAGGAACTTAATGGATAAGGAAATGTAGTGCTGTACTTTTAAAGTCTCGTGATGCTTATTTTAAATACTTTATCAGGTCTTATTAAGTTGTAACTGTAAAAGCACTAGGTCATACCTCCAAAAACTGCAATGAAGTATGAAGAATTGCATTTCTGTGATGCACTAGATGGTGCAATCGAGCTAATGTGACTGGCACTCACCTTCTTCAAGCAGTCTTTTGACATACATGAGTTGGGAAGAAGACTGACTTCTTGGGAACGAATGAATTATTCATTCAAGGGAATGAGTAATTATTTTGTCTTTATAATGAAAAAGAAGATCTTTTGAGAAATGTCTCGGTGATTTTGTGTCCACACAATTAAAGTTAATGAGAGCCAGGGATCATTGGTTAACGTTTTTCAAATTCATAACACCATTGTATATTCTTTGTATGTTTCAAGTCATACTTGAATTCTTGAATTGTTTTTTCAGTTTGGGTCCTTACAAACTATCACAGATCATGTCAACCAGAATAAAGTTTGAATTGGGTACCACGTCACATTGGTTTATAAGTGGGCCCTCTCTCACACTTTCTACACATTTGGTAACCATGATTGAAAAATTGATATCAAGAGTAAAATCTTATTCTTGACCATGAACAATATGCTGTCAGGTACAGTACCTTCTCAAATCCTCATCACACCCAGCAGAACATCCCTAGACTGTATTTAATAACATACAGCAGCATCTAAAAGTATGACACCGCATTTAAAAAATATATTTGAAGATGGAATGAGGACCAGACCTGGGCATCCATAAAAGCACTTGGCGTTTCCGTTTTCAAAGTACAGTATCAGAAATAACAGCTCTGATATAATATGTCACTCATCGGAGGACTTTTTTGGGAATGTTATTTGACTGTTTTGTACTTCCACTTCGTTAGATCTCAATTAACATTCAGAACGTTTAGAGGGCCGTGTGTTTGACGAGAAACATGTCTTTGCTTCTCTGTGGCTCACAGTCAAGATGAATTTGTGCTTCCAAATAAATCACGTTTTAGAGTTTGGCTTATTCTTGACCATGAACAATATGCTCTCAGGTACAGTACCTTCTCAAATCCTCAACACACCCAGCAGAACGTCCCCAGACTGTATTTAATAACATACAGCAGCATCTAAAAGTATGACACCGCATTTAAAAACTGAGATTCATTAATTTTAGGATTTTAAACAAAGAAAGGTCAGTTAAAAAGATTTATATTACTCTTTCTTCAATAAAACAAGAAATAAGATATTATTGCTATCTGTAATTTGATGTCTATAGGATTCAATGTGAATGGTTACCAACACTCTTCAAAATGTTTTTTGTGTTTTCCAGGTTTGAAAGGACGTTAGGATGAGTAAATAATAAAAAAATTTTACAAAACGTTAGACCATTCCCGTAACATGTATTTGTTCTCTCAAACTCAAGTTTATGGAAAATTTGTCTTCTTACTGTAATTGGTCTAATGATATCATTTTTTAACAAAAGCAGAATAATGCCAAATTAAAGCATATTCACTAGTGATCTCAGACATGTAGGCTCCACTGTATCACTGGAGATGTTATTTCTCTGGGTTCCTCGTCCTCTATGGATCATTATTCTAATTGCTGGATGCACATCGGAACGTTTAGAACCCGAAACCGTCTCTGCATTTCCAGCCCATATTCAGGGAAATCCCAGGATGGCTCCCGGTTCAAATGGAGATGGAGCGCTCTGTGATTATGCCTGTTATGTCTTGAAATAATGTGTAACAGGCCTGGTTTCCTAAGCTTGATTTAACAGAGATCAGCACGAGGAGACAAATAGACCAGCCGTGCGCTCGCAGGACTCTCCAAAACAAATGTTGATCCAGTCTGTGATCCAAGTCAGTGTGTCCTACAGTAGTGCACGAGCCCTGAGTCACCTCCGAGCTTTAATCTCTCTCCAGACATCTCCGGGGTTCAACGGTAAGGCAATGAAAAGCTTGTAAATGGAACGACCTGATGCGTGACCTTCACCCATTAGTCATCACTAAGGTCCCGTGGTGACTCTCAGTCAACGTTAAGAGATAAAGAGAAAGGAAAGTTTATGATGTGGATGATATATCGACAGAGAAACAGTGATAAATACCACTAGTCAAACAGAGACAAGATCATTGCAAAATCTTTTATTTCCCTTACAAGAAAATATAATATTAACAAGCAATCAAAAAAAGCCAATTTCTTTCACTGTTGTCATGATGGTTTGGAAAGAAGCAGACGGGCTTCACGGGAAGGGAAAAGCAGGATAATTTAAGCACGGTTGTGCAAGAAATCAAAGCATGCAAGAACCAAATTCGCCCCGTCTGATAAATACACATTTACAAAAGAAGAAATAAGATAATGTAACCGAACAGGGGTGCGACTTTACCCCCGTGCTAAACAACATACACTTAATGTTGTAAACAATTCGCACACACTCACAGCTATTCATTGTGTCGATAAACACCCTGATCATGTGAAGTAGGGCCATCGTCGGTTGGACAACCGGGAATGACGTACCTTATGGAAAATAACCATGGTTACTTAAGTAAAAGTGTGGTTATGCAAATGCAAACCCACGTTAAGTACCCTTACTATGATAAAACCATGATTTCTTTTCCTGAAGAAAGAGCCGGCGTAACCGTTGACCCTACGAGAGATGTAATACTGGACTGTTATCAGGTAAACAAGACTTAAGAACATAGAAAGAGCTTTGGTTTGTTTTCATTCGATTGCTTAAATAAAGGCTTTACAAGCTGTGTTTTATTAAAAGCTTTTAGTTGTTTACTGAGGTTTGTATTGTTTTTGTAAGGCACTAGAGGAACATGAAGTTACTGTACACGCTTGCAAATGAATCAATTATTCTGTAGAAATTGATCCAGAACCTTGTTTTCATTTCAACGGGGATGTTTGAAAATGTATAATACGCTCATATCCCAAAAACATTGCTTCATTGTTACAATGGATAAATATAGTGCCGTAACCGAGTGTCTTTTTGGATATATCAAGCGTTCCAGTTTTCAGGAAAGACTATATGATCCAGAACTTCTCAGTATTCCCCCATTGCAAATCTTTCGTACAAAGCAATATAAGTGCTAAATAAATAATCCCAGCACATGCACGCTACTCAAAGAGAAAGCTTCTTTTAACCCATTGGCAAACATTCCTGACCATTTTTAAAACGTGAAAAAGCGTTCTGTATCAAACATCATCCACCAAGGAAGCGTTCAGCTTTGCAATATAGTATTCATAGAAAGACCTGATTTCATTCTGAACGCACTAAACACAAATGGATAAGGCACAGAAAAGTTAAATTACTTGCATAAACTTGAACACAGATGCTTTACAAAAATATCCCCTCTACGACTCAAGTTACCAATACATTAATTCATGGCTTCATAAGTTAATATCCTTTTATCAAACACGTATAACTTAAATGCTTAATTTAAACCCAAGCACAAAAACGGTTTGATCCGATTCCTAAAATCGTCCGCTGTTCAGTGCTTTAAATGATATATTAAAGACAGCGAGTAAATAATAAAACAATGCTGATTAAACACTCAAAACGTTCCTTCAGATCCACAAAACCCCGCCATGAACAAAACTCCCAGAAAGTCCAGAATAATGTTTACCAGCCACAGAGAAACTGACAAACAAATGCCAGTTTGATGTAAAAAATACTTCCCTTCAAAAGGTTCATAAATACTCCTAAAATGATAGGAAAAGACAAGCAAGACAGGATGGAAATCCTATTAAAGTTGTGCTTCAAAACCATGCCGTTTGTGTGAATAAAGGACCATGCCGCTCGCTCATCAATACGGCCGCCAAACGCCTTCGTCCATCCTTCCAGCCGGATTGAGAAGTGTGGGGGAGTTACTGTGACTGCCGTCCCCTTCGACTCCGCCACCTCCGTCAGCCTGGACGGGGAGATTCGGGTTGACGATGCTCGTGCCCGTGGAGGCGCTCGTACATGGTGGCATCATGCGGGTCGGTGAGCGGTCTCCTCCCGGAACCATGGAGAATTGGTAGGAGCCAGATGAAGCTCCGTAGTAGAGATAGGGTGTGCTGCTGCTCTGGAAGGGTCCACTTTGACTCTGGGTGGACCCGGGGTAGGGCGGAGGCAGGTAGGTGTGGTAGTGGGCACTTCCGAGTGACATTCCCGTGGTGACGGGGGTAGGTGTGTAGGTGAAGGTGGCCGGGTAGTGCATTCTCGGGCTGGAAAATCGGCTTTCTGTGAGCGAGGAGAAACCGGGAAACTGGCGTTCAAATTGGCCAGGAAAAGGACTCAAATCCGTTGAACCTGTAGAAAGAAATGTTTGGGGTTGGTTAAAGCACAGAGAGATTTCAATTCAAGATTTATGAACTTCATTTATTGTCATATAAAGTTAATGAAAACAAAAAAAACTTAGAATTACAATTAAATAACAGCAAAAACTTCACACATCATATATTTACTGCTTTATTTCAATCTCTGGTCAAGGCATGAAATGACAGATTACTTTTTTTCTAGTAAAATCAAACTAATTTACTTTTAATAATTTACTTGAAATTTAATATATTATGAATACTTATATCCTTTCTTTTGTAAATTGTTATGTTTTTCTTCTTTGTTAACAAAACGAATTGCAGCATATCTAAGCTCGAACACCAAAAATCCTATTAAAACATATTAAATTGTTCTTAAAAACAAACCCAAGAGGTCAAATGAAAAGCACAAACAGACGAGAAGAGTTTATCGATTAGCTATCCTCGCTCGACTGTGGTTTTTCTTTCATCACAGACAAGTTCATGTGTATGTGTATTCATGTATGCGGTTATGCGTCTCGGTTCATCTGTGTCTCCAGGGCTTTTCATATGCATGCGTTCGCTTGTCTGCATGTTTAAATTGTTGAATACGAAACTGCGTGTGTGTTTGTGTGTATTCCCTCGCCTGAAGCACATTTAGGATGCATAATCGCTCGCACATTTGGAAGCATTTTCGAGGGGTGCGAAGCAGCACGGCGGAGACAGCGAGACCGGCCTGCACTGATGTGGGCTCTTGCTAAACTGTCCATCTGCCCTTGTGTCCTTAAAATATTCTTTATTTCTCTCCAAAAATCAGAAACCACTAATAGTCTGTAGCTCAAACTACAGCCAAGAAGGAACAAACAGGACCCCTGCTCCCCCCGCCTCTGGAACGCCGACTCTTCATAAATCACCGGGCGTCTTTTCTGTCATCGTGTTTGCGCATGTGGTCCGACTGGGTGGCACGGTTAAACGTGGGCCGTTTGCGGAGGCCCGGGTTGTCGCCTACACCCCCGTGGCGCTGATGTTGGCCCGGCTCGCCTTTTTCTTTTATATTCAAACCCTTTGGTTTGAGCCGCTGACAATAATGGGTCTCTCGCCCCGGGCTACAGGGAGTCTGTGCGCTGAATAAAAGACCCCCTGATAAAAGCCAATGTTGTTTTTTACATACTGCACAAATGAGGGTTATCCAGCGCCGTACCGAAACATTCACGGGTGCTAGACACCACAAATCCAGGGAGGAGACGACTTTGTTCTTGAAAACAGATGCTTTGTATGGAAAACAAATAATGACTTGTTCCAGATGCAACAAACATATCTACATGCAGAACAAAGCATGCATTTAAAAAAGGAAGTATGTGAATGCAACACAATCTATGCATTAAAACCACAATTCGTTACATAACAAGGGCTTTGGTGAGATTTTTAACCGCATGATGTCTCATTCGGGTAAACTACTGTGCTATTAAAGAGAAGCAACAAAAGAGGATCTCGCCGAGCGAGTTGGTGAATGTTGACATGTTTGTAGCTGTTACCTGAATAACAACACATCTCGTTTAACAACACAGACGTCTAAAAATACTTGCACGGTTTATCACAACGACAACACCGGAAAACAAAATAGAACTGAAGTATGTCAGTATCATCATCAAACTCACAACTCGAGTTTTACTTCTCATTACCCATCTGTGTTTAAAATTCCATCTGGGTTTGAAGTGACAATTCAGAGAAATCAAACCTGACACTTTAACATACTAATCGTCAATATTGATTTTAAATCGACTTCCTCAAAACCAGGTTTAGTTAAATCTAAAAAAAAAAACACGTATTGCAGTTTAAATGCTACATATTTTGTTGTCTTCCTTTGGTCTGCCAAGTTGACAGCATCAATAGTGTTGACATTCATCGTAAATATTTTATTATATCTCTAGTTAACAAGCATTAAACGATTTGACCAATTACAAAAATCTTTTAAACGACATACACCCTGTGCGTTCATGTATGCATTTTCTTTTGTTTTCTGACTATGTGACATGGCCCGAAGCCAATACTCTTGTGCCCTTTTATATGAGCGGCACACACCAACAATGCATATTTTCACTGGTACTCCTCACGGTTAAGCACCCACAGCGAAACACATCAAAGAAACGTGTCCTCAGCTCACATCAAACCCATTATTAGCGAAAACTCCAAGTGTGCCAGCGTAGAATGAAAGGATGATATACCCAAATTAATTAAACATGACAGGGCGTGTGGCCGCAATCCAAAACCTGCACACAGGCTCTCGGTGAGGGCGACTCTTATTTAATCGCTTTAAATCAATCCAGCTTCACAGGAACGAAAAGGGTGTAGAATGCCGGTAGATGAGAGAAACCTCTTACCTGGCGCTGACTCAAACAGGTGTTTGGAAGTGGAAACTTGTCTGTCTACTTTTATTCTTAACAGAGTATGTTTCTGGGTGTGTGCGGGTCACACGAGGACACATCATCTGATGGGGTGCAAGTCGGGCACAGAGTGGCCTTTAGTTCCCCGAAGGTTCTCTCGGAACATTTCTGTGCAATAAAGCTGCTTTATTTGCCTGCCGCTGGCCTGTTATTATGTCTCGGTCTGTTATTAACGATATCCTACGCAAGATCAAAGCCGTGGAAAGAGAAGAAACCCTTTTTTTTCCTTCTCCGGGTTTTAAAAATATCTCTCAGCTTAGCGTGATTTTAAAAGCATCTCGGCTTACATATCGACAGCGCTATTAGGTAATGAAAACTGAGCAAACGTGAGATTGTGTTTCTAATGAATTATGATATTACGATATGATTGACAGACCATTAAAGAGAAATGATCAATTACGACAACCCCTCATTTTTAATTTACATGTGACGCATCCACCAGTGCGTTGATGAAATACCAACAGTTAAACACGTGCCCACCCCGTCCCCCACTGCAGTGTTGTATGGGAGGGGTAGGGGCGCACCTGATGAAGGTCTGAGGCTGAAGGTTACCTGGGAGACGTCTGGGTACGTCGCTGATGGACGGCAGCCCCGTGGCTCGGCTGGACGACAGCGGAGCGGTGGAGTGCACCGACGGAGAGGCCATGGGACTCAGGTAGGACGAGTACGTCTGGTCATAGGACCACGGCGGAGAAGATTGAGCCTGACGTGGATCTAAGAGTACACATAAAGAATTCATCGATTATTGCATTTCAAAACCCGTCAAGCCATGTTCAGTTTAAAGCTGGAAAAGAATGTCTCTTGTAGAGTCAAGGAGATTCGGCAGTAACAGAAGCTCTCAGATCAGTAATTAAAGGAGAGGTGATATCTCGATCTCTCAATGACAGAACGCACTGCCCCGGGTTTCCACATGTCCATCATGTGGAAGTGTGCGATTTCAACTGAGATAAACCACTTTGAGTCAAGACGTTTCTAAGTTACACACGCTAGATAAACTGTCACGCTCGGGTGGATGAGTAAATATAATCACAGTGAATGAAAACTTGGCCTACGGAAACAATATTTCTAAAAGTTTGCAGTTCCCTGCCATGTCAATTATAATTTGCATGCTAATGATATCAAAACAGTAAGATAAGTGAGTAATATTACAGTACGTACCAGGGCAAATTTTAATCGCTTTTTTCATATCCAATTGTAACTTTTCCTTAACCCTTAACATTTCTGGTTACTTCACATTTCTTTATGTGGGTTGAGTTATATGATGACAAAACTCATTCTTTTATGATTATTTATTTACTTTTAGTTAAAAAAGGCCTTCAGTAATGAATTTCAGACCAGATTGATGGATTACTGTCAAGATTATTACAATCGGTTTGCAATTTGAAAACTTGCTTTGAGAAATACATAGGGTCTAGGTCAAAAGGATAGAAGAGAACGGAAGTTTGAGCATGAGCAATCTTCTACCTGTTATCTGTGTCTGTCCCTGGGGCGTGAAGGAGTTCGGACTGCTCAGCGATGGCCGCCCCGCTTGCGTTGGCACGGCAACCCGCATCGTGCTCTGTCTGATCCGCTCCAGTTCGCTCAACCGGTCGGAGAACAGTCCGGCTTTGGGCGAGTCGTCCAGCTTTGGTCTGTGTCCTGCAATGAAAATGAAGACCAAATGTAAATATTAACATTTAAAATGTCAATATAATCTAGTTATAAATATACAACAAAACTGGCTTGTGAATGCCATTTCATGTTGACTGCTACCATGTCTTGTCACAGATTTGATTATGTAACAGGTGTTCCATTTCCCCTCCTCATAAGAGCTTTCTTTACCCTGTGGCATTTCAGCCTATCAAGCCACGATCTACCATTAAGCAAACCACATCTAACTTCATTTTCATCATATATATATAGCTTCACATACGACTTATTCCACATCCCACAAATATCCTCTATTAATCTGTCCCATCAGGCCCGGCTTTTGGCATTCACAAATAAGTGCCATGCTTGGCATTGCATGCAGTTGGCACACGCGCTGAATACTCAACCTTCCCAAATTTATATAATATAAGACCATGGGCACTTCCTCGCTGTAGGATGTCCTGACACTGGCTAGCGTCTTTCTGGAAAGCCATTACGGGAGCGTTTAAGAGTCCATAGCCTGAAGTCTATTCTCGGCAAATTAGAAGAGGGATCAACCCAATACACAACCAGCCCCTTTTTCCACATTAAAATGGCCCTGTGTGTAGTTTTTTTTATGAAAAGGCAGTAAAGTAAATATTAAACAGAAAAGAGAGCAAGAGAGAAAAAGCGACTGCTGGATTTGGCCGCTGTCCATTTGGCACGGAAAGATCCTGCTACCTTTAGATCTAAAGTAACCGGACTGCACTGGAAGAACAAAGACAGAGAGATGTTTCAAGATTAAACCTTCACCTGTGTAACTTAAACAAGGTTCTTTATTTCAAATGCAGGTAATGGACAGAAGATGTGTCAACATAAACCACTTGTTAATATAAAACCATTAAATAAGAATGGGAACATGACAAACAACAGCATCACATTGTGTGATCATAAATCATTGTTACTACCTACATTATATCGTTTTAAAATAAAGGATCTGATGTCCGGACATCCCTAAACAGGTAGACGTCATTTTCGTTGTCAATGAATATTATCACGCTTTAAACTCGAAAATGAAACAGTTTAGAACAGTCATACGTAAAGAGTACACCAAAGCCTCGGCAAGATTACCACCAAGCGCACTACAGTTCAGGAGAATGCTCGCAAAGTGTGGATACCCATCGTACAAACCATACAAAATCTGAAAGCCAAAAATATTGTGTCGACGAAATCTGTTAAAAACTTAAGGCACCCAGCCCGAACCCATGGAAATTGGTCAATATTTTGGCTAATTTGCATCAAGCCGTCGAAATTGAATCATGCAAATACATTTGATTTTCAGAAAAATGATACAAATTTGCAAACTCGTCAAACTTACGAACTGTTGTAAAACTTTTTCGACCTTTTATCTTGTTGCACGCTCATAATGCACCATATATATTTTACCTTTTTTATTATTTAGCATGATTTAGAGTTTTTTTAAGCGCAAGTACTGTACAATCATAAAATCTAAAACCGTACAATGAAAGGCATTTTAAACTTTTGCGCAATATATTTATCATATAAACCTTGGTTGCATTGACATGTGTAGACGGTAAAAGCAAACATATCATAACCTACTGGGAAGTGCAGGGCTTAAACAAACTGGATCCTTTTACACAAAGCCAATCGGCGTGACTATCATTTTTCATGACACACTGAATCCAGACACTGATAGAAACATAAATTCTGCCGTGGAAATAAAACGGACAAAGATGTTCTTTGTGTGGACTTATTTCCTAGAGATTAACATTAAACACAGCGTTTCGCGCTTGGAAACCGTGAACCAGTAAATCTCCATGCGCTTTCAAACCAGAGCGTCAGCGGCCTGAAGACATTTCATTTTTGTCATTAAGACTCCAAATCACAAAGTCAGAAGTTACAATGGGAATTACAGAATGTTCAGTTGACTTTTCACATTTTGAAATCTTGTGTGTAGAATCTGTAGCCATCTCAATTTGGATGATGCATCTGGTTACACTTCTCCGGAGAAGCGTCTCATGGGAGAGATGAGGCCAACCAAGCGCTTAAAAATCTGGGCTGCTAACACAGAGGTTTTAAGTTCAATCCCAGAGGTGGGGATAAAATGCAAACGCGGTAACAAGTCTTACCTACATCACATCTCTGTTCCAAACGTCTGCACTGTTGAGCATAGCAGAAAACTCAAGTTCGCCTCGAGGCAGCTGTCCCTGGATGTCCGTCCATCATTTATTTCCACATAAAACCCCAGTTCTTCCACAATTATCTATGTTTCTTTTTTTGGTGACAAGAAACAACATAAGCACCGTGAACATAAATAATCTATTTAAGCTAAAGTCAGAGTTTTAAAAACTATCAGAAGTTGGAATACAACTTAAGAGTTTTCAGTTTTCAAATGGTGACACGTTGTTATAGTTAAGTGCAATACTATATTGACATTCTCTAGACTTAAATTAATATTTTATTATATTTTTACATTTTTAAAAAAAGTTGGGTATTATTTCTATTTGTTTAATAATCTTTACACACCCTCAGATGTGTACCTCCCTCTACAGAACACAAAAGAAGAGATTTTGAAGAACAATGATAACCACGCCACATTTGCCCCCTGACATTTCTCAAAATATCTTCTTTTCGTGCAGATTTGTGATAAGCATTTTAATAACATAAGGGTTAATAAATGACTTAATTATTATTATTAAATAGATAATTACTATAAAACTGTGATATTTCTAAATGCTGTTTTGTCTCCCGAAGGGTCCCAGTGATTTGCATTGAAGACATAAACAGAGGGCCATCATTTGTTTGAGGAATCGTATTTATAACATCCAGGAAAGCAGATGAAATCACTGCTGGAGGGAAAGTCCCCCAAATTCCCATCATCCTCCTGCCGAAGGAGTGAGATTTTTGATAGCCAGCACTTCCCTGTCCAATCACGGAGCGGAAGCGCTAACACATTTATTCCAGATGTTTAAAAGGCCCTGTGGGATGTGATCCAGTCCTCTGCTGACACAGATCTTATCTCAGGTTGAGAATCACAGAGCAAAGATCAGACTTTAATGAAGTAATTCCTGCTTTCAGGAGTTCTGAGATGACTGGGGAGTCATGTTTATACAGATTAACCGAGCCGGGGACAATAAAAAAATGAAACCGGTGTGAAATACATGATCTGGGGTTCGGTAGATCAGCGTAAGGATCTGTTTGGACAAGCAGGTCTAAACAAACACTGCCGATCCGATAGCAAATCGGAGGAATTAGGAGAGCAGCTGTGTGCTTCCGATAGAAGATTACGGATACATTTACATAAGGGTTGGTGTGTGAATTTAACGGTGACTTATGAGCTACATTACTATATCCTGTATTTGAAGAATGGCTGAAACGCTTCATTGGCCAATCAGCATCCAGTTTTATTATAAACTAAACAAGTATAATGATAAATATAAAGAAGTCGTTTTCAAAAATCGTGTAAATGTAACAAAAAACACAGTGTGAGTTTTTCTTGGAAAAAAACTCAGACATCCAATCATAATGCAGATGTGACGCAAACAAATGTTTAAAATTGAAATTCTTCATTTGCATCGTTGGCAAAAAATAAAACGGCGTCTGCTGTTCTTCATGCATTTAAAGACAATGCTGAAATAGATTTGGCCAACTTTAATCCAAAGAAAAGATTAAAAAAATCTCCATTCTGCACCGGTTGCTTTGGAATCATCTCCTTTACACCACATACTTCAACCATTTAAACATCTGCTAAATGTTCACCTTAACAGCCAACAGGTAATGTTTCAGACAAACTACATACTAAGATTTAATCTTTCATATAAAAACTCACGCATCGAAAACAGACGGCCTGGCGATGCACATGCGCTAACGGGACGGGCCCGGAAATTATGGAAATTTATCACCAGCCGTCATCAGCTGGCTTTTTGAGAACGTCAGAGGAAAAAGAAAAGATGAAAAAGTGGAAAGAGAGAGAGGGAAATCGAAAAAGAAAGCCAGGCTGCGGTGGAGCGCTGCCAGGTGTCTGTGTGGTCTGTACATTTCAGCATTTAGGAAACAAGCCAAGCGGAGACGGGGTAGACACACACACACACACACACACACACACACACACACACACACACACACACACACACACACACACACACACACACACACACACCAAAAAGCCCTCGGCCCTTTTTAAACCGCAGGCACACGTCTTCATCACCTCCACGCGGATATGAAAGCAGCGAGACTCGGAACACAAGCCCATCAGTATTTCTCGGCTTCTAATGATGCGGCACCCGGTGTAAGAATCAACTATCCGCACCAGACGCAAACACACACGCGGGCGGCTGGCACCTTCACGCGCAGGCCCGGCATGCTTGCCAAACTAGAGACTCGCGGCTCTGTTTTTCTAGACTTCTTTCTTGTTTGGGTTGGTTTTATGTGCGCAGTTCCCATTGTAAACTCGAATCGCCCCAAAGTGACGCCTCTGCTAAACGAATCCGACTTCTTTTTACTTTCATTGCGAGGTTAAATAATGTCTATGGGTCTTGTGTGGTCTGCTTTCGAAAGCGGCGTGCCAAGCGTGCCCTTTTTCACTGTAATATCAGCCGGTGTTATTGCTTAATCTAAATTATTATTCCCTTTCAACTCGATCGGGTGTGAGACTGTCAAAACAATAAGACGTATGCATTGGGTTTGGAATATTTGGTTCAAGAAAATCTGCTGGGAGGAGGATTCGGAGCAGATCGTTTGTGGTCTGGGGAACTTCTAACCGTTGTGATCGAGCGACGTAGACAAAGATGCATAGAGCGCTTCCTAAAGGTGTTACAACGAGTGACACAGAATGTGTAATTACACAGAGCCCCCTGTGTTAGTTTAACCAACCCCACCCGACTATTAGATCAAATGATGTTTAATGAGGACTATTAGAGCTCATGTGTACACAGACTCAAACACACACACACACACACACACACACACACACACACACACACACACACACACACACACACACACACACACACACACACACACACACACACACACACACACACACACACACACACACACTTGATGGAGGCAACTGCAAACCACTTGCTCTTTGGAAGCAGTCATGTTCTGTTAGAACACAAGAAGTTGGGGAGGCATGGGAAGAACGCGGTGTCTTGCGACACTACGGTTCAAATTTCACACACATTCTCTGTTGCTTTATGCAACGTAACGGTGAGTTTAGATCGTCTACAACATATTGTTATGTTCAATAGGGCATATATGAAAAACAACAAATCCTGGTTGGCATGAATATAATGAATAAACAAAACATTTCCAAAATATATAAATATTAGGGCTGTAAGAATTACATTTATGTAGTTCTGTTAAAATTCTGATGCATTACATTTTTATTAGTGTACATACACATGACTATTTTTTACAAATATTGTAATGCAATGTAACCCAGCATTGTGTGTCATATCGAATCATGAGCTGAGAGAATTGCAGCATCCCTAAAATTATAAATAAAACGTATAAATATATCAATCGATAAAAATATTTCTAAAATGTAAATCCGCATTAAAAAATATTTGATGATAAAACATATTTCATTTCATGTTGTCGTGTATACGTTAGAACGATATACAGTAATTCTGCACTTAAAGATAAACATGTTTCAATAAACAACAACATTTTTTCAATCAAAGTTGCATAATACACCACAACATATTACAAATGTGCATTTTATATAACAGAAAGATTTTATGATCAATTCGACGCTTGAACACAAATGTTTGTGCACTAGTGCATCATATAGATTGTAAAACATATGTTTGTATATCATTTCAGTTTTTAAATATATTCATATATATATAGATATTGCAAGCTTTAAACATTCTATTACATATCAAATATTTGTTGGAAGTATGTATTTTTACTGGTGACAAGGCTAAGTAGCAATCCTCCTGTATATAAGCATGTCCAGGCTTAACTTGAACCCTTTAATTTGTATTTTGGTCGACAGTACACACACATTAATATATCAATGATGTGCAACAAAGCTTTGCTGGTTGGATAAGCACCAATTACTTTTATAATAACTGCAAAAAACCCTTTTCATCATCCCTTTAAGCATTATGACAACAGTTCTGCATTTATGGTTCTGTACAATACAAAACAGGACCAGCCAAGCATTTCTGGCTACCAGAACATCCCGCATTTGTGAGCCGATCAAGAAGGGAGGTCTGTCATTGCTACACTCAACAGTCTCATTGTCTCGCGCTCAAGTCGATTCACGGCTTTAAGTTTCGTCCTCTGGCAGAATTCATATGGCACCCATCAAGATCTATTAAATACACAAACACATTAATACGCTTCCTGCACTGGATATTAGCTTCAGAATGAGGTCTGTGTGGTGGGCGAAGAAAAACACGGCCTAATTGAACATTAGAGCCACCCGTCCAGAGCGTAATGAGAGCGGGCCATTTGGACTGAAATAATAATAATTGGATGTACGAAAACATGTTTCAGTTATTTCTACCATTCTTGAAAAATACATCTACAGAGAGAAGTGTTCGCTCTATCAGAGAACGCGTTTGACCGTACACTGTGGGTATTGTCTGAATGTGCCGAACGGGCCTCGTCCTTCATTTTCTCCTCATTTATATTAATTAGAGGTTTAATGAGGCAGAATTGATCAACGCAGAGTGAGAAATGTGAAACTGTTAAGACGTATGTGCTGTTGTACAAGTGATCGCATTCAGATCCGCACATGCTCAGAACGCAGGTGATTTTATTATGTTTAAAATATAAATAATCAGCGCTGTCAAATCGATTACTCATGATTTCAAAATAAATGAATGTGTGTGTGACTTGTATATTTATAGGCATATCAATAAAATGCATGTATATATGATATAACTATGAGTAATACATATACAATTATATTTATATCTAAAATTATATATATATATATATATATATATATATATATATATATATATATATATATATATATATATATATATATACACATATATATTATTTATTAATACATTTTATAAAAAGTGATGGGATGTGTGAGTACGTATAGAAATATATACACATTAACTTAATGCAATAAGACAAACATTTCTTTGGAACCAATTATTCATGATTAATTGGGATTAATCGATTCCACAGCACTAAAACTAACACAACAATTACATTGATTTAAGCTTATATCAGCTGAATGATTCGTATCGAGCGTCTCTGAATGTTTATTTTATGTTCAGTAATTAAAATTCAAGTACTTTAATCAGAAATATCTAAAGCATTAAAAATCATAAAATAGCCCTATTTTGCATACTATTTTAAAACATTGCAGTGTGCCGTGCACAATTAATGTGTATTATATGCATACAGAAAATAGAGTCATGCACTGTCTGAGAATGTTAAACTTTGGAATGTTATATTTCATAGCATACATCTAAAATGTGGCACGTACTTGCAAACTCAACGCAACGCATTCGAGTAGTTGAGACGTAGCCCAGGCAGGAGCTTTACAATATCAGATCAGCCATGAACAAAAAACAGCCTTCAATAGACCTCTGAGCTTTTCATGTGTCTGCACACACAATAACACGGCCTGCATGCCTTTCAAACCTTCACGTATAGATAAGGCAGAACGAGAGGAAGTCTTGGACTTCAAAGGCAAGGCCTGTAGTCGCTAGAGGCTATTGTAATACAATGAAGAATCAAGACCATATACACGCCGTTGTATCCGAGTACCTAGTACCATATGTGCTCGGTGAGAAGTGAGAGAGAAAGAGAAATAAAGAGAGAGGCAGAAATGTTGTTAGGGATGTGATAGGCTTGAATTCTACGCCAACATGAAAGTATAGATTTTTTCATAATAAAGTAAAACAGCTGCTTGCCAGACCGGTTGGCACTGACAGATGTAGTATATTTTTTTTTTGCTCGTTTTATAAGCGCCTTTAAAACAAGCTGATGCAAGCACTGTGTTACTGTGCTGAAACTTCTGTGTCGATTAACCGTATGGCCAGACAGACAGCTTGTTAAGATAGCACTAACAGAACGCACGGAAACAGTCGAAACTTGGACAAAATTGGGAATTAAAATTGGAATCAATTCTTAACCCTTGGGAAAATGAACTATGGTTTTCCAATAGTGAAAATGATTGTTTGTGGATTGGATTTCACTAGTATTACCACTAAAAATATCATGGTTAAACTATGGTAAAAGCATGGTATATTTGTTGTTAATAGGACGATGGTTGTTTAGTAAGTGAATTCCTTGTCCTTCTCTTATACTGCCATATTCACCACAACCTTTTGTATTTGCTGTGAGAAACCAATAAAAATGAATTTACTGGATCAACGAATCCCTCCAAACACATTCCACTCAACATTTTCTTTTGTATTAGTTTTATGACTCAGTTCTCAAAGAGAAGAATAAAAATTCATCAAAGTCAAATTGCCAATATAATACCACAATGTCAATATTTATCAATAGGGTGTAACAATACACAAAACATAATACAACACACAACGCTGGGTTCGCAATTCTATAGCAGCTTTACAAATTGAAACTGAAGCTTCATGTCAATAACAAATAAGATAAAACATTTGTTGTACTCGACAATTGAAACTTCAGTACGACAATGCGTAAATAATTGGTTTGTTTATCCTGATCTAATGAGAAGATGCGTTTATTTCCCGAGGTGGCTAATATGTTGTAAAACATACAAAATTTACCAATACTAGAATAAAGCAATATTGACCTTAAGTCACTGGCGCAAAAGCAAAACAAACTCAAATGTACGAATGAGATGGTACAATTAAATATGAATTAGACAAAATCTGCCATCTCATAAAGTGGCAACATTCAGGTACATGTATAGTTAAGATTGTGTCCGTCACCAAAAACAAACAATTTGAACATAAAATAAATAAATAATATAGAAAGTTTAACTCTAAGACTGAACTTAGTTAACCAAAAATTAAAAGAATTAAACATTATTATTGTTGCCATAGGCCACATGCCAGCCTCTAACCCAAAAATAGATTAAACAAATATCATTTTGTAAATTGAAGTAGACAATTATGATATATTGTTACAAAAAGTGCTACCTTCATTTTAAAAGACACAAATAATAGCCCAATGAACTCCTCTAGAAGGACAACAACAATTGTAAAGCTTCTTCTCTATCTACCGAAAGATAAACAGTCATGTCATCACATTTGAAATGAGCACGTGAAATCAAGTTTGGCAAGAAAATAAATCACTTGTCAGCTGTTAGCCTTTGAACATGATACAGGACTTATAAATGTGATGTAATGTAACATGTACTCACTCCGGGGCTCTCGTGGTCCGTCCACCGTGACCTTAATGGCTCTGTGGTAAGTGGCCACTTGCGGTGGGTTTGTGAATACTGTAATCGTCAGAGTGAAGCTCTTCCCTGTGTAAACACAGACACGTTTAAAGGCTTTACTCCTAATGTACCTCTCAAACACATCACATCTATGACACTGAAGGGATTTTGAAAGATTTCAACAAATGGGATATGAAAATGGATGTGCTGTATCAAATTGTACTATGGCAAAACCCAGATTCAAAATTGTAAAGGTAACTACAATCTTTACATCTGCGTTTATGTGTGGCAGACACCTACACAAGGCAACATAAAGGAATAGTTCACGATAAAATAAAACGCCTGTCATATATTCACTCACATGTGTTTTAAACCCCCCTTATGATTCTTTCTTCTATATCACCAATGAGTAGATATTTTGAGAAAGGTGGTTTTGTGTTCATACAATTGCAGTCAATGTTGTTTGGTTATACACGTTCTTCAAAATAGCTTCTTTTGAAATAAGTGTGAAATATGAAAGAATTTTCATTTTTGAGTAAACAGTCTTTTCAATTAAGTCTGATTAGCGTTTAAATATCAAATGTTTTTGTGTCCCCTGTGATTCAAACCCATGACTACAAAATATCAAAACAATCTTATATGTACTCCAACAGTTTAATAAGTGCAAAATTGTTCATGAGATCTAAAAATACCCTTTTTGAGTGGGCACTGGGGCAATTGAGGCTAAAATGAATAATGTGCCTCCAACAGTTTCATTTTCAGCTCTAAATAAAGTCCGGCTGTAAACAAGGCAATGCGGGAAACGTTAGCTGAGAATTGTGCAACGCTTCAGCGTGGCATCGGCAATCTTGGCCTCGGTCCGACAGCTCACTTCCCTAAACAAAGATTCCAGACAATTTGTGCTCTCTGGTGGTTTAATACGAGGGAACAAGGGATTAACATGACGCTCCAATGGTTGCTACTCATGAATGCCCCTGGTTTGCTGGGGAGACAGGAAGTGGTGGGCGGAATGCTTTGGCAACGCTGGAAAACAGCTGGCAGGAATCTCGGCACCACAAATCTGCTGACACTGATTTCACAAGACTGTCGATTATAAAATATTAAAAAACCACCAAAAAACGTAAAAATAATGCGAAGACATTGGTAATTCAATATAATACATATCATGGTGGCCTGGAATCTTTTAAAAATCAAATAAACCTCAAGTATCAAATACCCCCAAGCTTTATGAATAAAATATCTGATGGAAGCTAAAGATTCCGGCTGCTCATTTATTTATTTATTATAAGGGGTTTTCGAATGCAGATGTACAATGTCATACTGTGGCCCAATCGAAGCATCTCTCAGGCCCGGGACTGTTTATCAGACATGGGGAATGTTTGTATGCTCAATATTATGCTACAATAATTTGAGAAATGGGCAAAATGAATTCAATAAAATGTATTCAGTAAAATACAAGGAACTATATTTAATACTCGACATAAGAGTGTTAGACAGGCACCTACGCAGGTTACTGCTGGCATATGAGTAACCCAAGAAAAGAGCGCTCACAGACCTGTAATTTAATGAGTGCATTCTTACCGGCAGTTTGGTGATGTGGTTTCACAACGGTGTTGACTCGTAACCGATAGCGGATTACACAGACTGACTATAATTATTCTAAGAATGTCATGTGTCCCTGGGTGACCTTGAGGCTGTTCTACATCTCCCTGCGGATTTGCTTCACATCACAAGTGTAGATAACATTTTAAGTTCTAAAGCCTATTAGGAAATTGTGTATACATTTGAAAGGTTATAAAGGTTTGGACACGAGTGTGTGTTAGTAATTAGTATTGTAGTTTATAGTTGAAATACGAAACTCCAATTCTTTGTGTATTATTTAACAGCTTTTGCATAGTTTCTGAAGTGTAAGCTATAAGAGTAAAGGGAAAAACGAAGTGTTTGAAAACTTTTGCCCAGTAGCGGACAATCAAGTTAAAGCCTGCGATGAGTGACGAATAATTAACCTGCCAAACAGCGACGATGTAATGTTGATGTGGAAAACCCCTCTTAACAGACTGCTTCCTAGCTTTCCCATATGTAACACACATAAGGGCTTTAAAAGCTCCAGGAGTCATGGAATGGGCTTTAGTCATATGTCAGGAGGACTGACCTCTTCCGCTCCGGCCAACAAATCGTAGGTCGTTGAAGCGGGCCACCTGGTTCTTCATAACACCCGAAGCGTTCCTGAGCTCGGCCGAATAATTCTCATCGTTCCCGGCCATCACGGTGACCACCGTCCCGTCGGGAACCTCTCCCAGGGCGACCACCTGCACAGAGAACAAGGGCCACAGTGATGACGCAACCTTTCCAGTGCATATTTAAGTGTGTACACAAATGGAGACAGTTTTACCATCAGCTTCTTTAGGGTTTCATTCAATTCAAACACTATGATATTTCAAAAGCACTATATCAAGATCATTTTATAAATAAAAATTGAAATTGAAGAGAAAAAAACTTATTATGGGAAGGCCTGGTTGCTCGTTTGTTTGGTATGTCAACGTCGTTCGTATCATTGTTGTAACTTAGTATAAACTTGCACAATATAAATTAGCATTTTTGCATTCTATGCCCTAGGGAATATATTGCATGTATGCAAATCCTACAATTTCAACATGACTTATCTGTCAATGACTTAATAACTTTAACCACACAGACCATAAACACACAGTTCAAAAGGAATCAAACTGACAGAATTGCTCATCAAACAGTGAATAAAGTGAGAAAAATATACATTTTTGAATAAAAATGCCATGTTTGTGTTTTTTAAGTGAAACAAACACAAAACAAAGTTACAAAACGAACAAAAGTAAATCCAATTGGTTAAAAAACTAATATATATATAACTAATATATATAACTAATATATAGAGACAGTCCCTATAGAGATTGAAGAGTCATAATAATAAAACAATCTGAAATGGTGAAATAATCAAAAATCCTGTTTAGCAAATTCCCTTAAAAGTTGTCAAAATATAAAATCTAAAAAAGCATTTTATTAATTTAATTTTTTATCTCTAATCCATATTCTAAAAAGTCAACTTTAAACACCAACTATAGTTTCCCAAATATCCCAGAATTGACATTAAATATGTTCTTTTAGTTATTAAATAAGTGATTCCAACTAACACACAACATAACTTATAAAACTTTTATACAAACACAAATAGCACAACTTTTCTCTACAATAAACCCAAAACTAAGAGAATACAAATAAAGTTCTCACCTTAAAAGCGACCGGCAGGGTTTTATTACATCTCCAATGTGAAGGCAGCACCGAGCAGAGAAAGTTCGGACTGTCGGTCCGGACCAGTTCGGCGGGGTGATCGGCGATGATCTCGGCCATGGATCGGTTCTCCTGCGAGCGGAGTCTGGGCACCGCCGCGCCGTCCTGCTGCTGCGCGCCGTGCGCATCGCTCATCTTAACCGACACCGGCGGACTGAACCTCCGTCCGGCGCTGGGATCTACGGGAATGCGCATCACAGCGGTCTCAATTAGCCCAAAAGAGGTAAAAGTATCCGGCCGAGCGTCTCTGTGCTGCGTGGAGCTCAGTCCGCCCCTCTCCGTGCGCGCCGCGCTGCCGGTCTGCGATCAGTTTGGGAAGTGCGGCGGGTTACGCACACGCAACTCCACTTCAATTGGCGCTTTGTGCGCAGTCGTCATTAACGACGCTTCCCTGTATTAAAGGTGCTTAATTCACCCTTACTGAGACAAACCGTGTTCAAGGTTCAAACACGTCGTGGAGATGCTTCAATTAATACATTTGAATCAATTAACCATCGCATGCTGTCTAATTAAGGGCTGGATTTCAATATCAATTAACAATGCGTTACGTCATTATGTGATGCACATTCTATTTGCACTTAGGCTTCTTTTTCAGGGTGTCTGACTTCTGATTTTGAGACTCCTGTCACTCACATGGGGAGGATGAAAGGACCTCAGGAGGGTAAATGTTTGCTGCTTCCAATGTGGTTGGTCTTTGAAGACTGAGATGTCTTCTTTTTTTTGCTGTGGGTCATGCATCATTATGCCACCAATGCCACCCGGCCGGCACATGTAAAACTGGATACACTTGCATTTCTAATATCGTCGGAGAAGAGATCAAGCCTTTGATTGAAACAAGGCCAACTGCCGTGTGGCGTTTCAGGCCACCATTTCGGGATAGAGTTTAATGCTTTAGATGATAAAACATAACGGTTTGCCATCGAATCCGGCCACGGTAGGGTTATTATGTGATTGGGAGAGGAATACGCACACTTAGGAACTAAAGACACATACGGGGATTTTACACATGTGATGCGGTTCAAAGTTTTAATATGGAAGTTGGAATCAGGAGGTATAGATTTGGAAATATGACACTTTACAACTACACTGATCTATATTTTTATCTATATCTGTACATGTTTGAATACATTTGTTTGACTGCACAATATGCAGCACTTTAATTCTTTTTTTCGAGTAATAGTACTGTAAAAAAGTACCAGTCAAATAACTTCACCCTTTATTTTTTTCCTCATCCCACCCAAAATAGTGAAATATCAGACATTGATTTACTAAAACATCCCCAAAAGATGTGTGAGCCGCAATCACAGAGCATCCATGTACAATTATTATTCAGTAACTAGATAAATTAAAGGAAAAGGGTTGTTCTGCTTATAAATCCATATACATAACTTTTCATTACTTTTAATCAGACTTTCGTTTATAGCACCTTACTAACTTTTAATTTTGTAGATTTCCCATAGCAATACGGTTGTGTGCAATACTCTACCTTAGACATTCACATATAGCACCTTATAACTTTTGTATTTATAAAACATCAGTATGTACCATCTTTCATCCGTAGCTCTTCTGTACCATCGCATTTCCACCACTGTGTGTTCAACGTACATATTTATTTTGATTATGTCACTTTACGTTGTGTACTGGAAGCTTCTGTTACTAGAACAAATTCCTGGTGTGTGTGTGCAACTCCTGACAACAAAGCTCGTTCTGATTCTGATTCTGCTACATCTCATGTGGAAGTACACTAGCTCCCTGTCTCACAGCGATACTGTAGATGGCAATCTCTGCCTCCAACTCAACAGCTCATAGAGATCCTAACTCAAGACAGAAGTGTTGCAGGAGGTTTCACACGTTTCAGAAATGATTGAAATAATAGGTTCCAGGCTTAAAAGCAAAAGTGTCTCTTTTGTGTGTTCAGTAGTGGGGAGATGAAGTGCAAAATGCTTGGACTATCTTCAGTTAACATCAATTTAACAAATCTCTTTCATCACAGGTGAATCTTATATTTGAGCTTGGACTGACGGGTGACGGACAAGATGGCATGAGGGAGGGAGGGTCTCCCTGGCACGACGTGTGTGTTTGGGTCTTGTACATGGGAGGGATGTAAAAACATTGCATTGACATTTGTCTGGCACATCATTATGCAGGAAAAATGTAGTCTGAGTTATACATATTGAGATTAAGTTACACTCCCTCCCCGCCTACCCCGAGCCCAGAAAATCTGTTCAATTTTGGCCCACATATTAAAGATCAATTTACAATTCATAAAAAGATAAATCAAAATGGCTGTAATTAAGCTCATGAAAGTTTTTAAACACACCCCAAATAAAATTGCAGTGCATACGATTCAAACCGTTTAGGGACCAATTATAAATAAATCATGATGGAAAGCTCAATGATTTATGTTTGTCTTTACTATAATTCCTCGCAGATGGACACCAACCCATCAGTCCTCGCATAGACTCGGTCAGCTCCGGTGTGTGTAAGAATCATGGCTATCAACAACACTACGGTGCAAATAAAACCCAATAAGAGAAATAAAGCGCCCGTCAAACACATCCAAACAGAGAGTCGTGTAAAATCACATACACGCGAAGATATCAAAAAGCATGTGTCACATCTGAATCCACTTTGCCCCACGGTATATGGCCGCCATCTGCCAGCAATATCAGCTTGGAGCACGTAATTTCGCTCGCTCCCTGCGCCTCCAGAACGGGACTCTGCCTACTTCTTTTCGGGCGTCTCGTTTGATCTCCTAATGAGCCGAGGGGAGCCCACACAGCTGGCTATGATGTGCTGCAAAGACGAGGGGTTAGGAGCCGTCCGCCGAGCAAGAACCTGGGATTACCGTGAGCTTCCCGTCACCAGACACTCACGCTGGATCCGCACCAGCTCATGCGCTGATGATGTGATAGGCCAGATGTAACAGAAGCCTTATCTCCTGATGCCTCCATACGTAACGGAGTTGACAGCGTAATCCGGCTCATCAAATGGGCACTGGAGCGAGTCTACTGAAAGAGGTACTGTCACGACCGTTTCGACGCAACCAGACGAGCTGTCATACAAGCGTCAGCCGGCCAAACCCCCCTGACACACAAACACACAGTGATCCACGGCATTACAAGCGATGACACGAGACAAAGGAACCATTGTTGGCTGGCAATGTAAACATGCAGAGACATTGAGCTGGAGGGCTTTAATGATATCCAAATGACTCCAATTCAGATTCATAAAGCTTCGGGATTATGTAACGTGCTACATGTTTTTCTCCCCGCTTTTTGCTTACTCGCATTCTTTCGTCGCTTGAGAGGAAAAGTACAGCCACTTAAATCCATGGATCACGGCTCCATTTCACAGTGGTGCGTTTTGGAGACACTTAATTATGGGGAGCAATTTGATGGGGCTTCCAATTCGAAATAGTTACTTTCCATCCCTGGCACGCTCTCCGAAGCGGCCACGCAGATGCGGGAGTCAAACCTTTACCTCATCGGGAAGACCTTCTCAACCTCAAGATTTAATCTGAGCTTGTAACTGCTGTTTTGTCATTAGACGGTTTGTGACATAAACGCCGTAAACAGGCCGGGAGAGCTTCGAGAGATCTGGCTGGTTTTGAACAATCCTGGAGGAGATGGGAAAGCGTGGGGTGATTTCCATACCGGGGAATATGTGTGCTGTCCTTGGACGAGCGCTGTGTTCGTTATGGCAGTTCGGTCTGGAAAGTGCGGTGGTGGGGGGCTGCGGCGGTGATGGAGAAGTGGGGGGGTGGCACGCTACAAAGACAATTTCCTCTTTGCTCTCATTGGCATAACCGTCTGCCGCCTGTAGCCTTCACGGAGGTCTTTAATTGAGATCACTTGTACATAAAAATAGGAACAGAAAAGGAACTTCTGTGGCTTGTGGGGGGGCTGGTAATATGTGACGAAGGCTCCCATTAAATAACTTTTAACAGTGAAGTTGAGAGCATGGAGACGGAGGGTCGCTGGAAGTCTGTTGCCTTGGCGATGGTTAGGAGTCCTGCCATCCTTTCTGAGCATATGTGGGACTAGTGTTAGGGTTCTAAAATTGAGAATGGAGTCACATTGAGATTCTGATGTAATAAAGCTTTAAAAGGAGTAGAAGGAATCTCTACAAACCAAACTGAGATTTTCAGATGAAAGACTGCAGAGAAGTCAAACACTATCAATATAACACCAAAAAGACAAACACACACGCACTCACATGCAGGCACACAAAGGAATCTAAATACACATATGCACTTACAAACACAGAAACATGCACGCACACACACAAACATCTAAATATACATCTAAACACACATGTAAACACAAGCACATGCATGCACGCACAAGCACAAGCACAAGTACACACACACACACACACACACACACACACACACACACACACACACACACACACACACACACACAAAAAAAGCTATACAGCCAAATGTACAAACACACATATAAATGCATACACGAATACACACATATGCACACAAGTATACATCTAAATATATGCACACATGCATAATCACACAAAATATTGTCTGTATACACACAAAATATTAAACATCTTTACAAGGGCTGCACAATAATTGGAAAAAATGTATTTGGATTGCAGCTATTGGTAAGTTACATCGATACATTTGAGCTCACTTTTTATGCATTTTGAATGCATTGGTAAATCAGAGATTGTATAATTCATAAATTGACATTTGCTTTCGATATTCCCATAGCGGCTTAATCAAAAGTATAAAACATTTAAAAACTTCATTGTAAAATATTTAACAATTACAATTTCAAGGTAAATAATCGACATATATGATTTTATATAATCGTGCAGCCTTAAACACAAACACACATATAAATGAAAACACACACATTATACTATACATCTAACCACACACTCTCATACACACACACACTAGCTAACATCTTAATACACAAACACACAGACAAAGCAGTATACATCCACAGCACACAAATGCAAATACACATACAGTACACAGACGTAGATCTAACAACACTCTCATCACCAACATAAACACATCTAAACAGAAACACACATGCATACATACATACATACAGTATAAACACACGTCTAAATACATACAAACAAATCTAAACATACATTCATTACAAAAAAAAGGCCAACATATTTCTCCGATCCTCGCAATTTTTTCCTCCACTTTAAAGATGCTTAAAGGATTTTCTTTTACACACAGACGCACAACCAGGTTAAAGTGCATAATTAAATGATATGTGGTGTGTAATTGAGCGATTGTGGATTAGTGATTTTGCGGAATAATCACAGGATAAGTCTAAACCAGACCTTTACTGAAGGCACTGCAGAACGCAGCTCGGGTATCACGTCTTCACAAGAGCGTGCTTATTTTGGACCGGATTAACCTCCAGAATTCCACCTCACACTTTTCCCTTCCGCTGTGGATTGCGTCGCTTTACTTCCTTTCTGAAACGGCCTGGTTAGTTGAAAAATATTTATAGTTATTACTCCGTTCTCATGTATCCGCAGCCGTTCGTTCTACTTTGTGTGCAAGGTAAAACTAACAGCAGATTTATGTTGGGGGATTTCACCTTGTCCCCCGGTAGATTGGGGATGATTTATTGGCTGTATAATGTGAGCCACTGATGGATTAAGTAACTGAAGGATGCCCCATAGGCAGGTATCCAGCAAGCGACTCACCAGGGAGCTATCACCTATCACCTATCATCTCCTGCTCCAGCTTTATTTCCCTGTTTGGATGCGGGACCGCTCAGGTGTTTCTAAATGGGAAATCAGGAATACGAAAGCGGCTGCGCTCGCCGGTGCAAAGAGTTTCTCTTGAACGCAAACTTTAGTAAAGGGGTCAGATATAACCGGGCCACATGTGCACAGTGGTGGATTAAATGAATTATTCCGGCCTGTCAAAAATCTGCGGAACCAGGTGATTTGCTTGGCTACTAGTCCGATATTTCTCTTGCATTAAAATAAGGCCGCCATTGTTTGCTCGAAATCGAATCATTCTCATGGGGTGCAAATCTGTCCGGCCCTCTATTCTTTCAAGACGTTTCAACTAGACCTGCCCGTTCCCAACGCTTGGGGGAAAACGGTAACACTACCCGAAAAAGTTTCAAAAATAGTTTAGTCTTCTCCGTCTCCGGTTTTTGAGACGGTAACCGGCCAAATCAGATGGATGGGGGGGTGGCGTAATTGAGAGAAAACGCTAATACAAGTATAGGGTAATGATACTACCGCAATGTCTTTAGGGTTTGAGAGTATTTTCTTTAGGAACCAAATCCAGCTTCCCTGAACTCTCTCACCCTGTTTCAACATCCAGTGCTCTTAAGCACGGCCATCGTATGAATTTAATGTTTCCAAATAATAACTGGCTCACGTCACGCAGATCTCATTCTGATAATGCATCATCAGGATGAAACCGAGCTTTCCGAACTGTCCAGCCATTTACCAAACAGCACAACTGGATCAGGTTGTAAAGATTGAAATGATTAATGACCGCCGTGAATTTACAGTAAACATACCTCAAGACGCAGTCATTTTTCTAAAACAGCCCCATTTTGAAATCCAAATGATATCTAATTTAGGAAACTCAAAAGAATTGTAGCTCACAGAGGACCATTTGCCTGTCTTCCCAAATCCCATCGGGAGAATTTATATTATTGGTAATCGCTGCACTTTAGGAGCGATACGCCTGCGGTTCGCCCGTTACATACCGATGCAATCTAGACATTTTCACAATTAAACAAAATGAGTATTTGGCATTCGACTCGGGGCATCTCAGATGTCTCCGATTTTCTGTCATTTAACTCTCAACTAGTAAAGCGACAACAGCGTTTATGATCTTTAGCAGTAAAATGTTTTTTCTTTTTGAAACGTGACGCGTGACAAAAGTAACATTCATTATTAACAACCAAAGGAGGATATGAATAAGCGTAAGGTGTTTTAATAAGACATGCAGTGAATGGAAAAATAATTACGTCTCATTATGCTTATTAAGATGAAACTGAATTGAATAGAGCTAATGTACTCGACTGGTTGAAGATCCTGAGGCCTGTTTAATTATGAGTAATTAAAGATGTTATTTTATAACTTTCCCTCAGGGTCAGCATGTCTAATCATTATAAAACACCGTTTTCACACTTTAAATAAAAATAAACCGTGTACTGAACAAAAACACAGTCAGCCTTCCAAGAAATTCCTCTCAAGAAACTGTAAATCAGTGATTAGGATGGCAGGTCGGTTCTGATGGGACAAACTTTCCAAAACATTTCAGAGTGACGTAACACACTTCTCTTTAGAGTCAAACACAATCTACAATCACTTGAATACTATATTACCTTAGAAAAATAAATCACGGTTTGTTAAAAGTAAAACTTTTTTCCATTTTTGTGTAGTTTATTGCCAAGATATTTGCTTATTAATCCAACCTGGAAAAACAGGAAACTTGGTTACTAATGTAGGAAAACCATAGATAATATTCATAAGGGTTGATTCAGCATACTATGGCTATTATATGCACAAAATCATATTCACAATTATTTTGCCTTATCATGAGTTGATGATTATTTAACATGTTTACACAATGACTTTGGAAGATGAGTTAGTATATAAATTATCAATAAATTCAATTTATTAAGATAATAGTCATCTCAGTAAAAAATATATCTACAGACCTTTACATACATACATTTTAATTTATTGTTTTACAGATAATGAAAAGAAATGCAGAACTGAATTCGGCACAATAATTGTGTTAATTGGATTATTTTGTTGTTATAGCTGTTGGATTCCAAAATAAAATAGAAAATCGATTACAATGAATTGCACAGCCCTATTGTACAGTATACGCATGTTTGTATTACTCTGATCCTGACCCATGTCAATCAATGACAGCACACAACTTCATGTGTTAAAGAAATAGCTCACCCTACATGAAACTGTTTAACCGCTTACTCATCCTCACAACCTTACTCCTTTTGTTTTGCATAACACCAAAGGAAATACTTAAAAGAACGTTGATAACCTTATAGGAGTTGTATGAACACAGAAGCAATGCAAGTGAAAGGGCGCTTTTAACCAAGATTCTTCAAAATATCTTCTTTTGGTTATTTTCGAAAGAAAAGATCATACACGTTTTAAATGATGGGAGGGAGAGGAAATGATGACATCATTTTTATTTTTGTGTAATAAAGCAGTAAATGCTTTCTTGTATTTCTGGGTTAACTATACTGTAATTTCGAGGCCTTGAGACATATCCCAGCAGGCCCTTTAGTGATGTTTACCACCGAGATAAATTCCAGTAGCCCTGAAGGGGAAGAACATGGGCAGCGTGTAGGCTGAGTGTGTATCCCGGTGGTTGTGTAGGTTGGTATGAACATGTGGCCAGAACATGTTCACCTACAGTATATGTGGGATTATTTTAAGGACTTTTAGATGAATAAGGGCTGCTCTGTTGCATAGAGAAAAAAACGTAGGGTCCAAAAATATTCAATAAAGCTAAAGCAAACTTCCCCTGAGATTTGTTTTCTGCAAACAACAATGACCAAGAACTTAATGTTTCTCCAAGTTTACCACTGCTTATAAATTCGTTTTGATTCATTTCAACTATGGTCACAAAGAAGAAACGAAAATGACATTTAAAGAGAAAAGCGCTACAGGCGTCAAAATTCCGATGTTTTTTAAGAGCTGTCATTCTGTCTTTGAAGACACTTTCTCAGAGTGTCTGCGGTAAAAATCACAAAAGTGTGAGATAATGACTCTGTGCCAAATTCTAGGGAGATCCCTATGTAGGCCGCATTTCGGGCATAATGGGGTGGGCAACATATTACCCTTATTCTGTCTTCGGTTATATTATATTTTATCATGTTCTTATATAAAATGATAAATGATACATTTTCACTAATGTATTAAATATTTAAACAATATAACATACAGTAAGACTCAATATTACTCAATAAAATGTGACTAGTATTTTCAAGCTATGTCCTGTGTGCCATTGTCTTGCCCAAGAGAACACACATTCCATTTCAAACATTCACATGAAACATAACAGAGACATGCACGCCATCAACAAATCAACTAATGTGCCGTAATTATAACTTCGTCGCTTTGAAGTCTGATGCATAGTTGTCTGTGCTATACATAGATCATTAAAGTGCATCTAAAATAAAACTCAAAAGAACGTCTATTGGCTTTTCGTTGTGTAAAGGCCCGCTTCGTCAAGCCCCATCGTTTCTCTGTACACACAAACTCAAGCCAAAACCAAACGTTCAAAGTGCTGTCAAAAGATTTGTTTTACTTTGAATCCATTCTGAATGTGTTGAGTCAAAGTCAAACGGGATCTGAAAGAAAGCACCCCGCCCCGTGCACGGATTTCCCAGCGTCCCTCAGGACACCTCGAACATTGTTCCGGGAACATCAAAGGCAATTGCTGAACGCAGTGCCAAGGTGTGCGCTCTCCCCCTCGTATTCTGCTTTGTGCCCCATGCATATTTCATTCCGGCCTTTGTGAACGCCAATGTGTGTGTGGGCTGGTGTGGGCGTGAGCGCCCCCCAGAATCCTTTGTGTCCGATTCCAGAACGGAGTGCAGGTGGCACGTCAGAGATTTAAGGGGCTTTTTAACAACAGGTAACTGGGCTTTTGTGCTGAGAACGATTGAGCTATCGCGTTTAAATGCGGGGGAGGCGGTCCAGACGGGACAAAGGCCTCCTGCCGGAGAAGCAGGTGGGTGGCGTCTGATCTGCCGGTTCATCTCCTGTGACACTACAGGAGCAGCTCTGAGGCGCAAGGTGATCCCTACCTTTTTTACAACTTCCTGTCCTTGTCATTGGTCAGCTCAGGTTACAACATCGGGCTTGTGTGGGTGTCCGGGGCCAGACTTGGCGCTCCAATGCCAACAAACTAATTTTCAGGTGTCGAATTGATCTAACCGATTCATTTAACACCGTTATCCTCTAGGGAGTGTGTGGGATGGTAATTGAACCAAATTAAGAGATGGCGCTTGTTGAATCGGGACTGTAAGTCCATCCTTTTTTGGAGCGTCATTTCCGGCACGCTGCACTGAAGACTGTGCATATGTTCGTACTGTAACAAAAGGGATTAGTTTCATGTTCTTGCGCTGTATGACTAAGTGCATTAATCAAATTGCCTCTTCCTTTGCCCATTCATATGTTCCTATCGGTTTCTCAAGCAAGATCAAAGCCGGGTTTGAAGTCAGTTGAATCTAATACATCCCACCCAAAGTGTAGAATAACCTCCAGTATTGTATAAGTATAGCCCTTTAAAAATTAACATTACTCATTGTAGAGTTGTATTATTGCAAGAAAGCTTCTAGCATAATTAGTTTCCCAAAACGGAAAATTATTTCATTATGAAATTGTCACAATGACATTTAAAACCCGTATGACACAAAAGATAACCATTGGGCCATAATTATATTTCTCAAAATTTCTCATTTTTGTTCCACAGAAGAAAAAAGTCACTTACAAAGTTTAAAAATGACAGAAGAAAATTAAAGGCTACGCTTTTCCCTGCTTATCATCATTCATTACTGTCTAAATTAGATATCAAAGAGATTTCCCCTGTGATTTTTTTCAAGATGGCCATAGGGGATAAAGTATTATTAAGATTAAAGCTGATAAAAAGATAAAAAAATGGGATGTAGTTGTACTCTGTTAATTCTATGCTATAATGGTCTTATATAGAATCTTTAATATTATAAATAATAAGCTCTTATGATGCTTTAAATACTATCTGTATCTGATTCTTTATTAAATATAGTAAGTAACTTAACATCGTAAAAAAGTGAAAGCGCCATAAAATTAGTATATGAGTATTATTAAAGATGGAAACATTTAAAGGAAATAAAACCACACACAATCTCTATTAAATTCTAAAGTCATACAGTTCAATCTCATCAAGTTATACTCTCAAAAAACTGCTGGGTTATTCTCGGCCAAGGGTTGTGTGAAAAAGGAACCATCCCAAACGTTGGGTTGGAAATGAACCGATGCTGGGTTGTTTAACCCCAAATGCTGGTTTATTTGTAAGGTCAACTCTAAACCCTTCCCTGGGTCAATTTAACCAAACAGCTGGGATAAAAACTCCTAAATAAATGTTTCAGTGGTTTTCAGACTTGGGGAGCCAGTTGCGTTCTGCATATATGACAAATCTCTGTCATCTAACACACGAATCATATCATCTGATCATTAATGGAGAGCTCCATGAAGAAGCTTGACATGTAAGTGAGACGACATGCAAAACGGTGGATGGAAAACCACTTCTCCGACTGTATGCGCACGAGTGTTCGTCTCTTTATTTTCAATTGATCTATTTTAAGAAAACCTAATGCATACTCGAATGTAAATGAACTGAGAATTGCATCAAGTGTAATGAGCGTTGAACGAGCACCAGCAGAGCCACAAATTTTACCTCCGGGGTCAAACGTGCGCACACACAAAATCTACCTGACTATTAGTACGTGAACACAGTCCAGTGAGGCATTCAATATCTATAAATTGCTGTTAAAATGACATGTTTGCTCGCCAGCTACAATTAAATAACTTTAAATGAATATGCCTTTGATGATATTTTTAGATGGTCCTTCCCTTCACAGAAGCTGCACTCAGTTCTTAGAGATTTTCCCCGCTTCAATTACCTATTGATGAGAAGGTTTCCCTCCTCTGGCACTGCTCTGGAAAAACGTTGTCTGGTTCACTTTAAAGACGTCTCAGAAATGTCGTCAGCGGGATCTAAGCGTGCAACAGAAGCTGCTTTTTAATACTCATCTGATTTTACTTCTCCACTAATTTGGGATTCTCCGCTTCCTTGGAAGGCTCACGGAGTTCCTTGACAATCATATTTTCTTTCATCGGATCTCAGTTTTAGGGGTTTTCTTTCTATCTCCATGGCCTTCTCGCTAAATGATAATTGCTACCATGGGTAATTGTCAATACTGTAGCTCAGTTTTGAGAATGAGCAACAAAATATGCCCCCGAGAAACTGAGCGAGTCTGTCTTGTGCCACACATGTAGACGATTACTCCACACCCATCTGCCATTAGGCAGAGTTACAGAGAATGTTTTCTACTTAATTAAATCCAAATCTCGCAATAGTGGAGCCCGCATGAAATATAATGTGTCTGGGTCTGTTTCAGTCCTGCTTTATTTAGACATGTTGAAAATCGAAGAGTTCGCATTTTAGAAATAATTTAAATAATGTGTGAAATAATAAAAATGTGCTGCCTAACTCAGTTAAAACCCTCATGTTCTTTCGAGACTGACTTTACTTTCTTAAATACTGTATTAAATGATACCCGGTAATTTGAAGTATCGTCTTACTAATCCCAAGTTCCTCAAGTCAAAACTGATTAGGCAGATTTTTTCAAGATTAAAAACGTGTACGCATGCATTTTGAGTTGGTAAGAAGTGCAGTAAACATTAAATATGATATTATTAATGAAATATTTGTTTTTGTATATAAATAAAATGCTCAAATGTGACACAAAATATTACAATCCGATGCTTTTAAACAATAGTTCTCCCAAAACTGAAATGAATTTTTTCATTCACCACTCTTCCTATTTTTCAAACCCGATTTTCTTTCTTCAGCAGAACACAATAGAAGATATTTTGAAGTACGTTAATAACCAAACAGCACTGAACCCCAATGACGTCTATTGTTTCAAAACGAAACCACTAAGACACAAAATATCTTCCGTGTTACATTTTAAAAAAGAGCTGATTTTTTTTATTTTTGGGGTGAACTTTCCCTTTAATACAAACTCGATCTTGGCGTTCTACAAAAAGAATACAAAACCTAGGATATTAAAACTCCATTTTAACAACCTACTGTTCATCTCATATTACCAGCACACAGACAAAATAAATATGTGGGATGTCTTAAGTCGTCATTTTGTCTAGCCCAAACTTTTTGTCTGCACATATCTATGCTAGCCCCAGTGAAGACATATTCGTCTTCAGCAGGCGCTAAACTTTACTCCGTCCTCCTCTCATCCTGGTGTAGTCATACCCCAGAGAGCCTGTCGAGGGTCAGAGGTTAACATGTTAATAGAGGCTGCTGATTGCTGCGAGTGGCTCTCTGGTTCCCGGCACACATGCGACACAACTCTGCACACGCTGAGAGAAACAGGCCTTGCACAGCTGTGTTTGGAAAGCAGACATTGAGACATGAAAACTGCTTTACAACATTTCTCTTGGAGGAATCAGCAAAACCCATAGATCAGCCCTGAATGAATGGGCTCTCTTACTTTTCCTCCGTGTGACATGGGAAAGTCGTATTTCTTTATGCACAATATGGATTTGCGCTTGCGGCTGCCGGTTAGATTTGTGTATTTAATAATAAAAAAAGCAATTTAAATAAAATAAAGCAATGCCTTATATTTCTGCTCAGCATCAGGTGTCAAGAATAATACACTTTTATTTCTTTCCGGAATTGTGAGAAATTCGACAAATATAATATTATTTAATCATGTTCAAAGTTCCTCTTTTAGTTTTTTTTTTAGAGTTTACATATTGTCAGATGAACAGCAAAATTCTGAAGCTCCCAATAATAATAAATGCACACAAGTAGTAGAAGCTTATATAATCAAGTTTTATTATCTAGTTCAATTTAGTAGCTCGAGTCAAATTTGGAAAGTAAAAATGTTTTACGTGTCACAAATGTAAAATATGATACTTTCATTAGAAAACCCTTCCCAGCGCTCAGGTTTTTCCCCAAAAGTTCACGCAGCCAGGTCAGCATGTCGGCCTCTTGGGAGATGTTTGTAAACATCAACACATGAGATGCAGAACAAAGTTTACCACGTGGAATGCCCAAGAACAGGGCAAGTCGTCGGCACTTACCCCAGAAGAAGCTTTGCTGACACGGGGTCACAGAACTGAAGAGGCTGTTGGATGCCATGTCGCCACAGTCGGTCACTTGGCGTTCAAACTTTCGCTTCTCTGCGGTTCCGCTGACCCTTGATGCGTCTTAGGTTAGGAACACGCGGCGTGCCAGAGGAAGATGCAAAAAAAAAATGAAAAAACATCCGCTAGAATTGCGTTTTGGTATCAACTATTTTCGTGACCACAAGTAATGACCAGTTCTGGTTTAAAAAAAAATGTCGCCTTATTGGACGTGTTGGAGCCAAGCGTACTGCAGAGTATAGTGCGGTTGAAGTGTACTTACTGGCTGGTGCGCTCCTTAAACCTGATGTTGACCGACGACAATTAACCATTTACACTCTGCCCCTTGCGAAAAATCCTGAGCCGAACTTCTGCGGTTCTGTGGTCGCTCGTGAGGTGAGCGAAGCCTTCACACAAACCCAAAAAGGCACAAGCCTTTAAAAATCTCTTTTCTCATTCCCTCAGAATACTGTCACTGGAGAAGCAAGGTCACATGCTTGTGACATCACGGGAGCAACAGAGTTGTGTGGGCCAACTTGCTGCTGTGGCTTTTGGCTCCTTTTTTCATCCTCCGCCGCCTTCCTCTGTTTTCCTTCTGCTGGGGACGCGTGGTTCGGCTCTTCCTGGCATTCAGGAGGGGCCACGGGGAGGGAAGGGGTGGGTGTGATGCTACTCACCCCTTGTGAGTCATGAGGCTTCGGAGGGGGCGTGAATGCTGAGCAGCCTCGGCAGAGAAGACTTCTTTCCTCCCTGCCCTCTGTCTACCTCTCCATCTTCTCTGCGCGTCTCGCTGGTGCTCTACGAGCCTGCCGGGTGGCGTGCCGGAGCTTGTCTTTGCTGTTCTGCCATAGACTGACCCCGAGGTGATGTGAGGATAGCTGGTTTGAATGTGGAGGTGTGCGTCTGTCGAAGGCTGGGCCTCTCGGTGGTTCCTACTGTTTTCTTCATCCTGTAAAGAAAGAGTCGGTCTTTGTCAGAGTTAAATACAGAGTGTACCAGATATATATTTCACCACTGGTTGCTTTTTCTTCTGTTATTGCGTATGTGTCTTATAAAATGTGGCCTCCTGATTCACAGACTGGAATTTGATAGGAAGCTGGATGCAGAATGACGTCATAAAGATCACAGATCTGTATCGGAAGAGAGACCGTTGCTTATGTCTTAAAGATGTTAATTCTGTCAAATACACTAGTTTATTAATCTCATAACACAAAGAGACATTTTTAAGAATGTTGAAAGCCAAACAACAGACATTCGCTTTTATTGTATTGACACAAAACCAATGCAGGTGAACGTTCTTCAAAATATATTAATGTTGTCAACATTTCTTTTGGGTATTTACAATGCAACACAAACCAATTTGATTTCATGGACATTGAAAATTGTTTCACTAAGGGAGAACTACTTCTAAAACTTTAAAGTAAATATAACAGTGTCAGTTTTAAGCGCGTGTATTTCAGTGTTGTGCGGTTGCTCGGATGAGTCGGCCTATCTGTTGTCTAACAGGTTGGAACCGAAGCAAGTGATTCCTGTAAGAGGCAATATATTATGTTGTACCTGTCAGCAAGGTGTGTGAATAAAAGATGCCACGCGAACATGTGACAGGCCGCTGTCACGCACGCTGACTCATGGGTTTCACACGACACTCTGACTGTTGCCTGGAAATGAGCTGCTTGTGATCGCACTTGTCGCTGGATGTTTAAACAGATAAGGTATTCTGTTTATACGGATGCTTCCGAGGGCTGGAATGTGAGAAATGCGTTAGGTAGATCCTTTTTTGCTTACTTGGCTTTGTAGAACCCAGAGATGTGTCATTAGAGGCATGCACGGGAGGAGGAGAGAATAACACGAACTTTTGTGCTAGATAGTTTAAAACAAATCAAAAAATGAGTACATCTTATGGCGATGTTATTTTATATCACAACACAATCCAATGCTTCAGGCAAATGCAAATTTTACCTTTATTTTTTAAATAATAGCATTAATAAGTAATCAAATACTAAAAGTCTTTGCGGCCTTTTGGATTTATGCTCTACAGAAAAGCTTCATTGCAGACTTAATCTATACAGTACAAACCATGAATATGAATATTGCAATAAATATTTATTGGCTTTTTTTAAAAATTGTAAAAATATAACTGTATATAAGTTGATTAGATTATGTTTCCTTTTGTGTCCAATGCGATTCAAATAAAACACACTCGCAGCAAAAATATACATTTTCTATGTATGAATATGTTTTGTTTTCTGTTTATTTTCCCCAGCACGTTAAAGGCTAAATTTAGAGGTGATATTTCAAATATGTACACCCCACAAAATGAGACCAATTTGGCTGTCTGAATGTTTTGCAGATGTTAAAAATACATTTGTAATAACAGACATCACATATATATATACATGTTCAGATTTGGTTTGATATCCTGCCCATCGCAGGACGACACGAACAGGCAGGTACAGTGATTTAGTTTAACAGTCTACATCTGTAAAACGCCAGGCTAGTTTACACTGTGGCCGCTTCTGAATTAACATGCTTTTATAGGAAACAAACACCACTTGCAAGCGGTTCCTGCTGGCAGCGGGTACAAATACAAATATTGAGCGTCGCTGAAGGTATATTAAGAAATGCATTGGAAAGCGCTGCCGAATTAAAAAGGAGATGGACTCTCAAATATGCTTTACCTTCTGGAAGGTCCACGGCCAAAGCCGAGCATGGTAACGTAATATTGGAGGTAATATTTCCATAAGGATGTTTATATTTAATGGGAATTGTTCGGTATGGTCTGCAAGGTATAATTTAAATGAAAGTAGATATTTTTCTTTTGCCTTCCAATGGTGAGTCTACATGTTCGAGTGACCTACAGGGCCTTTCTTGTGGCGTCTGGTCGACTGTTTTTGGAGTTGCAGTTTGGAAGGAAAATAAAATCGCCCTTGGCGTATGTTGGGGGGGTTCGGGTGGGCGGAGGGGATGTTTAATATCGAATGGCTCTCTTACAATTACAACATGCTTTAAAAATAACTCCTATAGTTGAAATGAAATCCAAATTTCTTGAAAGAAAAAGTCTAGAGGCAGCGCAACAACATTTTGCTAAAGACTGTATTTTAGTTTGGTGGCCTAAACCACTGCGAACTCGGCCAATTTCTTCTTTGCCATTTTAATCAAGAATCTCATCCAGAACAAACGCAAGTCTATCTACAGAGTTCAAAACTCAAGGTTCAAAACTCAGGGGAACCAAAGTGATGATTTCCAAGGTTTCCTTCGCAAGTTTAATGACTTGTTTGAGGATGTTAGGGGTCTACCTACTGTAGGTACATTTTCAGCATACAATTTATCTACATTTTTTTCCAATAGAAAGTTTGTTTTAATGTCAACTTGAGCAATACATTTAGCATAAGTATGATATTCATACAAATCTACAACAATAGCAAATTGACTTAAAAACAGTCCAATTTGCATACATGTAGATGTCTAGTCGTTTGTAAGCAGAACAATATTTCCATTGACTGAGCTCACTTTAAAAGAGGAAAAAGGCTTTATGACACTAAGATCTACGCTGTGCAGTAAACAAAAAAATGAACAAAAAGATGTCTGTCTGCTCGAAAAGCTATTTTACAAAGATTGTATGACACAGCACTGGGTGCAGAATGACTCCATTTCAGATTTATAGTTAAACAATGATTCTCCTGATGTGACAGCCATCAGACAGATCTCTGACACTGTTTAAAAGAACGGGGTGTACCGAGATAGATGGGGGAATATAGTTTGTTTGAATTAGTCCCAGGAAAGCCTGAAAACACAAACGTCTCCTTGACTTGATTACAAAAGAATATTAACTTTCATTCTGTCGCCCAATGAGGCGTAAATAGAACGAACATTTACACGCTATATATTTGATTCTAATGATCGTTGTCTAAAATGTATGAAAATGATATTTGCAATGTTTTGGTGTCAACAGTATTATGTTGTAGAGCGGTCAATAAACAGCAAAGACAGGTAGAAGAAATTTCAATCTAATTTTCACGGTCTCGACTTACAATTTCATATGATAAAAAGTATTTTAAATAACAGATTTGTTTTAATACACAATGAAAAATGTTTAATATGGAATGGGATGAAAAGATAACACATTTTGTTTTGGGGAAAATCCACATCTCTAGAAGTCGCCGTTTCCCAATAGGCGGCTAGTCTTGGCCGGACCAACATGGCAGGAATATTGACGTACGATAAAACATTAGCTATATAAGAGAAAAAGCTTGTTTGTCACTTGTTTGTTTGCTCCGACACGGACACAGTTGGAGCTGTTCTTTCATGAATGGGAATATCTGCCCCAAGGCAATAGAAATATGGACAAAGATGAGTGACTTCTTTAAAGAGACTTCAGGTTACGGCACAGGGACTTTCCCTGAAATAGAAGTTTGTAAATGTACTTTTATAAAAGCAGTAAAACAAAATTAGTAATGTTTTGGGAAACTCAATACGGATTGAAGGGATAGGTCACAAAAATTCGTTCATCATTTACTCACCCTCTTGTCATATCAAACGTCTATGCCATCTGCAGAACACAAAAGGGCATATTTAGGAGAATCCCGGTAGCTGGCACTCATTTACTTGCATGGTTTTGTTTTAATCCGATAGAAGTGAATGCTGTTCAGTTACCAACTTTCTTCAAAATATGTTATTATTAAAATATCATGAGGCTGAGTAAACGAGTTGTTATTTCTGGTTTTCAACTATCTAGCTAATTTTTTTATTAAATGTTGACATCTATGTATAGAATTCATAAAATGGCAGATATTTTTAAGTCGTTACAACTTACAGACTCTGTGTTAAGATATTTGAATGTGTGCTAATTCTCCAGACAGTTCTTGGACCCCATTAAATGCCATAGCGTGAAGATGTAAAACAAATATTTTGAAGAATATAGAACAATAAAAAGTCAAGAGGTATTTTTTTATTTATTTAAGATTTAGAGTGAGTTGGCTACAAGAACGGTTCTGTTATAAACGTTCAATTAAATGTATTTGCGTTCGTACAAAAGCAAAACGAAGAAATTCCACAAGTTTGGAAAGAAAAGAGATTGAGACGTTCATGACAGATATTTTATATTTCAATAAAATGTCCTTAAACCTTTCCATTTTTTAAAATCTAGTTTAGGATTTTCTTTTAATTAGCAGAACTTCAATACAACTTTAGGTTTAAAAACGCTACTTTATTATAAAGAACCGAGCAAAAGCCAGACAGTTTTCGTTAACGTCAGTTATACATAACACATTATAAAGTTTAGTCTAAATTGTAAAATGAGGGTTTTGCAGAATTTGTCCCGAGAAACACCGCCCATCTATATCACACACCTGTGAAGCACTACAGACTCGGAATTGTTACGGCAAATACCATTCCCCTTCATTAATGAAGAGCTTACGGCTTTTTCCCGATTAGTTTGTTTGTTAGTCCAAAGTCAGGGCTATCCTTTTGAGCCAGTGACATTTTATTCCCGTTTGCTCCGGGTATACAGAGATGTAGAATTCTTCTGATGATCGCTGCCTGGTGAATACTCTCTATTCAGTCATTTAGCCTGTAGTGGTGATTTTGGCCCGGGCCCAGGACTTTACCTTCGGTAAGTATTACTCAAATATTTACTCTGCTGCTATATTGAGATGGAACCAGGCAAAGATGATTTAATGGGCTCACCAAAGCGTCTGCCTCGGTGCCAGCTATTCTCCGGTTTGGTGGTCTGTTCAATCTTCAGAGCTCATGCGCTTTCGGATGGTTTTATCGCCCTGAGAGATGGTGATCCAGCGATATTCTTGACACCCCTTCAGCTGGTGTTGGATCGTGGGTGAGGAAGTCAGCCTGTGGAGAGCCATGTTTACCGTTGTACTAAAACGTGATGAAGATCACAGATGACTGGTTTTGAGATCTAAGTTGTGAAACTCATTGGAACTTTTTTAAAAGGCCAATTTCTGAATGTAAGACTGAAAAAATGAATTGATGGTTATGGCTGTTTTGTTCAATCAACGACGGAGATTTATTGCCGTGCTTATTTAGTAAGCTAAAAGCTGTAAGGCTGAATCCGTTATAAAGATCTGCTGACCGTACCTCGGATGACTGACCTTGTTTATGTTGCTGTACGCAGTGCATTTTTTTCTAACCAAATATCTTCATTCAGCCCAAACTCTATTTTCACAACAAAAGGAATGTATTTTTCTCATTATGACATTTGGAAAAGTCAGGAAAAATTGGGTTTTTGTTTAGGCATGCAGAAGCTAAAAAAGCACTCGGGAATTTCTTGGTTTGGTCAAATCTGCCTTTCCCTCAAACTATAGCTGTTGAATCTGTTGTGTCCGTGTCTCAAGACATATTACACTTTTTATAATGAAACTCAGATCATATTTTGCTTTTTCTGGCTGTTTGCTTTTTTTCTGACCTGTGTCTGACTTTGAAAAAGGGACTTCCAGGCATTAAATGGTTATTATTGTTTTACTTTTTTGTGCACACAATAGAGCTATGTATAAAAGAATAACTTTTTTACATTTAAAGAAAAATATATTATTTTATTACAAGTATTTTCACCAGTGTTTATTTGATAAAAAAACACACAATATCTATTAGGATTTTTGTTTTGCACTATTTACCTTAAATAATTTCTAACAATTATATGTATAAATAACTAAAATAGACACTTTGATTAACTTGTGAGAAATTTTGTAAACTTTTTATAAAGGTTAACTATTTAGTACACACAGTTTGTACATAAACTAGGCCTATGAGGAATAAACAGCCTGAGTTAGACCCGGTGGTCTCAACATCCAACGGACAACAATAACAGTCCCGACCCGGAGGGTCTTTCTTTCGCCCATTTGATTTTGCATATGTGTCATATTTAATGTTGCCAAAGTTGTTCTTTTTGTCGGGAGAGATTTGAATCGGGATCCGATATTCTCGGATTGCTTGCTTTGGAACCGCGAGGGCAAACCTTGGAGGGCTGCTGACTCCGGAAAGAGTGTTCATTTCAAAAGAACCTTCCATTATTGCTATCCTTTCAAGGAAATGTGTTATTTTATTCCTTTTAATATCTTCCCTTTTTTACTATAACACTTATGTGTGTGGTCAGTATACAGCAGAACTCGAAATGCCGGCCTCTGTGAAAATCTTCAGCAAGGTCTGCAGTAAGATGAAGTGACACCTTATTCTTGGGTGGTCATAATGAGGTCCATTTGACTTTTAAAACAGTCTGTATGCATGACGACCTATTATATATGGGTTTCCTGGATCCCTGTTTTAATTTCTGTTTCGGTAGGCAGGACATTAGTAATTTCCCCCCATGGTTTTACTGCAGGTTTCAGTTGTTGGGTCATTCTGAACTCAGGTTTGTAGTTATGTTAAGAGAGCAGTTACACTTGTAATGTACGACCATAAAACCTTTGTGCGCTTCATTAGATTTGGACTTGGCGATGTCTCTTGTTTTTTACCTTAATCTGTTTAACACAGCCTGTTTCACGCCGCATTTGACATGTGCCGGTTTTTAATAATACAATATGTTGTGTTCATATTGTTACCGTGCACAATTAAGAATAAACAATCACATAGATTTATCTTAACAGAATTGTTACATTAGCATCTTTATAAAAATATAACACTGCACATCTTATGTGTATAAAGGGGGTGATTGAAAAATACTTCGAGAATAGTTCGAGAATGTATACAAAAAAAGGTTTTGACAGGCTGTCTTAGGTTTTTCATAACTCCTGAAAGTAAATTACAGTCAGTAAGATATTTCAAGTAAAAACATTGTTTTTTGTGGACACATGCATCTGGAAGTTAATTTTATGTCTGCGTTTGGTAATAAATCTAGCTTGTGGAATAATGTATTTTTCTATTTACATTATAATTTTCTTTATTTTCTATTACGTAATTTTTATAATATATTGTTATATCGAATTTTAATTATATGAAATAAACAATTAGTTGAATTTTATTCTTTATTAAAAAAAAATTGTATAAAATATTTGTATTTAAGTTTAGTCAAGTAGCGATTCTTTAACTGTTAACCCAAAATTATACTGGCTAGACGTGCTTTTAACATGCCAGAAATATACTCTATATACTGTTTATGTTGCTTGTTATTAGAAATAATCTACAAGACATTAGGTTTAGGCCACAGAAGCGTGTATGCGCTTTTATACAATCTATATCAAATCTGTTCATTTAATGCAAATGCTTTCACATTGGCAGCCTTTCCGTCGCTCGTCATCAAATCTATTCGAGGGTGAATAACATCAAGTGACACAAACTAATGTTGTTTTCATTATTCTGATTGGTTCGTGTTGTGGTGAATCGAAACTTGTCTCTTTGACTATTGTAAGTCGCTTTGGATAAAAGCGTCTGCTAAATGACTAAATGTAAATGTAAATGTAAATGAATCGTCGATCAGTAGACACTGTAATGCCGCGGCTGCGGAATCAAGAGAGATGGAGCGATGGAACATTGCACTTTCCCCGCTCTTTCATCGCTTTATCACTAACACTCAGTTAAGGGGATGATGATAAGCAGCAAGGTGGACCGAACCATATGCCGCTAGTCAAGATTGGTGAAACCGTGTTGTAACGCTCAAGCAACACTTCCAACGACGCACACCGTTTCTAGGTGATTCGTCAGTAAATGACACTCTTATGTCTCCCATTTCACATATGGTTCGAATGCTGTAGGCAAAGGGCGATGAGAGAGAGCGAGCGGTATCTAAGAGTCTCGGTAAACCCACACAGTCATTGGCAAATCTGAGTAATGGAGTCCAGACGATGTGGGGAGCGAATCGTGGTCCATCATCCACGTGGCTCTGCACCATATCTCACTAGCTGAGGTCCAAGGTCTTCAACCGACTTCATTGGACGTGATTTATAGACGCGTGTTTAATGGCACGCACCAAAAATATATTACTCAAGTTAAAAACCGTCAGGGTAATTAATGCTGGCGTGAGTCTAATGAAGAATTGCTGAATGGAACATGTATTAGCGTGAAATACAGTGAGGATAATACTCAGTGGCCCGATTCTTCACTGTTGAGCCTTGAAAATGCCCATTTGAAGATTTAGTCACTGTATGTGTTTCTGACTATCCAAGTTTTCCTGTGCTGTTAATCACTCCTGTGAAATAAATCTAGCGGCGGCTCCGTTGTGGAAGTTCACGGACTGTTGGCTTACCGCACGTCTTGACGCTGTAATGTGTGTTAAAATGCATTCATACAGGGGACAGTTTGAAGAAAAGCACCCAATTATTCCAATCAGACCTAAGCTAGACTGATGACACGAACTCAGTTAGGACTTTTCGTCGCCAGAGGAAAGATGTGATTCTCGTGTCTTGAGAGAAATGAACAACAAAGGATTTTGAAATGTGGAAAAGGTTGACTATGTCGGCAGAAAAGTTTAAGACATTTATTAAGACATGTAATAGACTCGACTTGAAATTTTGACTTGTAATTTATAATTTGGTAAATGTTGACAATGGCCAAGTGTCTGAAAGGCACCAAATCAAGTCCAAGTGAACGTGTGATTATTGGATTATTTCAAAACTGGGGTTTGAGGTTTGCATATTCTTGTGCATTAACATCAGTTCTTTGTTTTTAACAATCCTGGAAATGAAACTTTTTTGTTCTTCAGGAATCTAGGGATACATTAGGTTTTCTGTCCTATTCTTAAACTAAGTACAATAGAAAAGTTGAAAGTGTATAGATCTTTAATTGACCTAAAACAAAAAATTCTGTCTTAAATGATGATCCGTAACAAGAAGATATTTTGAGGAATGTCCTGGGTTCCGAAATATAAAGTCAATGTTGTGGGTTACTAACATTCTTCAAAATATCTTCTTTTGTGGTCTGCTGGAGGAAGTCACACGGGTTGACGTACAGTAAAGGTGACATAAATAATAACCAACATTTACTGAGTGACCTGTCCCTTTAGGAGTGATAAAAATTTGGGATAATAAGGCGAATGCAAAATCAAATAAACAAACAGAACCGTAATAAATCAAAAGACTGACAGAAGATGTGTGCGAATGTCATCCGGGTTCACTTTGGCCTTTGAGGAAGTTTTAAGTGGGTGGTTTCGAAGCCCAACTGCGGTGCAGATATATTTCTGGTTTTGCTGTGGGTTAGACACTCCCAAGATCCTCACCAGAACTATGCGGATCAAGGCCGCGCTATAGAGCCGATGATTAACGGCATTAAAGCATGACCTATTGAGGTCTGTCCCTTTCCTGTTGCTCTAAAGTAATCTAATGGCGGTATTAATTGAGTTTTCTCTCCGTCTGTAATAAGAACCTCTTCCTTTCTTAATCGAATTTCGGCGGATTGGCACGGCGCGCACGGCTAAAGAGTAAAAACAAGACAAAGTTCCAAATGCCATTGGAAGTGGGCAGCAGAAACATTAAAGCAGCTTATGCGCATTTTAAACTGTGACCATATCCTGTTATTGAAGGGATGGCAGCTTTATAGCATTGTGACGGGCTATACCGAAACGGGTCTCGCTGTCCTGCTGGAAAGCAGGCCGAATGTTTAGTCATACATTAAAAAAAGGGATTTTTAAGTGCTATCTGATGCCTGCGGTACGGCGTGTGGACACAGTGGTCTTTTTTAGACCTGCCCCAGAATGGGCGCACAATAATTTTACCATTTACTGTGGTCTCGTGATGGTGCACTGCCACTGTTATATTGGTTTGGAATGCACCGTTCTATTTTTGCGTGGGCCTACTCATAGCGGGGTTTCGAGGCACTTATCTAGTCGTGCCGCTTGTATCCGAAGCCTTTTGGACCTTAACATTGTTTCAAATCCAGTGTAAAATATAAATCATGCCGTTTACATTTTCGGCAGGAATTTTAAATACATCTTGTGCTGCTTTTTTTCTTCCCCTCCGCCCGGTGCCAAAGAAAAACAGCCTGCCGTGCAACCCTTGTGTCTGTTTTTAATATTAACAGACATGAGTTTGATATTTTGAAACATACCAAAATAAGCAGTATTTCTATATGGCCGAGGCCTGCCAAAGGAACGAACAAAATGGCCCGTTGAGTTCGACCGCTGCGAGCCGATGCTGTTTATTTATCCGGACGGAGCGTATCTATGCTATTTCTGCATTAACTGACAGCCTTCAAAATATTTAATGGAAGGGCACCAAACAGAAGAAAGTTGAAAGGACGTCCGTCATCACTAATGCTAACTTGCATTACCACTGTCAAGCTGTAAGCTCACATCAGTCATTTCCAACTAAGAGAAAGAAACAGAAGAGTAATTGCAATCTTTCGGTGAACGTAACCTATTAGATCCATCCCATTCGTCTGTATGAACTGGGGCGAATGTAACAAACGATCGTTGGGTGTTGACAGACTTTGATTCGGGTTGTAGATATTTGCGCAGGAAGCTGTTTAATGAGGTGTGCCGTTCAGATGTTGAAAGCCTCATAATTGCATTAGGCCATAAATGACAAGACGCAAAGCCAGATCAAACGGGCCATTATTCCGATCCTTGTCATTTCAGAGAGACTGCCGGTCGGTTTTCTTCTGCATTCATGTTCTGTTTGTTGCGTCGATGGATGGCACGGCGTCGTGTTTCTTCTGCGCTCGCCATCGTTGTCAGTTTAATTGCATCCATGGAACTAATTTCAACGTGTATAATTTTGTTCTTTTTAAATATCTGTCATCCCAAATATGTAAATGTTTAGGAGGCAGCAGTCTCCGCCTGGCTCTGAGTAATGTGGCTTCAATAAAGTCGAGTGTCAAGTATGCTTGATTTATTTGAAGTGGAGGGGAAGACTTTAATATGAGACACATGGTTTCAATAGATAGCTGACGTTTGAACCGATAAATCACCAGAAGATGTAGAACAGCAATGCAGCAGGCAGCCAGTGATTTGTAAGGAATATCGGGCAAGCGTACAATACTCTCATTTCAGATGATCCACATGCAGTTTTTCCTATTGGTTACAGTTTAGATTTTTTATCCCATCATGACTGCATGCAATCTGGAGAATAATTACCAAGAGCATTGGAAGCTGGAATCCCTGGAGACCACATGCTTTTGTCTGATTATGTTAGCCGAGAAACACTTTACAATAAGCATGGAGAAGCCATGAGGAAAAATTCAGCGAAACACAAAAAAATAAAGTGCATTTATAGACACAACCCCGAAAGCTGTTAAAATGTGGGATCAATTATTCACTTTTTGTGTTTAATGACAGTTAATAAGTGAATACATTTGATTTACATATCAGTGTTCAAAGTACATTCATATAGTATTCGCAAAAACCATATATTTTCATATTTTTAAGGGTGTTTAATTGTGATAGTTGGCTGTATTTCTTTGGGATATTATAACTAAATCAATACATACAGCATACAACCATACAGATTAATATTAATTTTAATTTAATATTAATTAATATTAAAACATAATTTAAAATATGGTTGTTGCAAATAAACTCTGAACTACTTATTATAAATGTATATTATAAATACTCACATTTCAACTTTTTAAGTATAGGACTGCTTATTTACCAAAACACAAGGCCACCGATTAGAAAAAATGTTCTTTAATAAAGTTGTCACAGTTGTTTTAGAGTTTTGACTTTTGACCATAATTTTATAATATTGTGAAATTAAAATGATGTCGTAAACCCGTTTGTCAAACGTATTTTTATCCCCCATAATCCCTTAGGTGGTCCCTTTTAAATGGCGAAGTGTCGTGGGGTAAGCCCGCTCTCATAAATACGGTACAGACTGTAAACAGGCCCTTGCGTTTTCTGTTCTGTTCTCCGCTTCTTGTGTTTCACCCCAAGACAAACGAATGATTGTAGTCAAGACTGTTTGTGCATAGCTGTGCCAGATCAAAAGCCACACAGACTAACAAACGGAGAAATTCGCAAAACTGTTATGAATTAGGGGGTTTCCTCCATAGACGAAACACTGGCCGGGCCTACAAAGCTCTCTGAGGTTTCGCCACTCGCGGGCTACTACAAAAATCTGATGAAACCGTTTATTGATACATAGCTGTTCTGTAGTATTGTGTATTTTAAGATAACAGTGTACTCGGTCATGGTTTATGGACACAGCTCATAGCAGACAATTACTAATCAATGGCCTCTTGGCTCTCTGGACTGCCAGGAACCAGATGCAGCGTTGTGTCTTGTGTCCTCTTCAGACTGGCATCATATATTGATGAAATCCATCATGATTACAGCTAACAAATACAGTATGTTCATAACATCTCTGTTGCTGAGCGATGTTAACAGTTTGATCTAGTTTTATAAACCAGAGTGGGAGGGTTTGTTTATGTGCACCATCAAAAGAAACAGTCTCTGAACACCATATGTACACAATGTCGAACGCCCAATGTCACATGACTTCGGAGTCAGAGACATCAATGTGTGGATTTCTTTGGGCGAAATATTCATTACATATATTGTTATTCAAAATGTATTCATGTTGATAGCTTTTATTAAATTATTTAAATCTATAAATTTAATTGTTCGTCTTTTATAGCGTGGAGGTTTTAATGGAGTTCCCAGTTGCGTTGTATTTAACTTCAACTTGGTCTGAGATGTCTTAAATGAAGAAGAAAAGAGATCAAATGAGACAATTGTTAAAATACATGAAGTGTATGGAGTTTATGTAGATGATAGAGTAAAACAATCTTTCTTATTCTTCTTCTATGAAAAATGTTTGATCATATTAATGTCTTCAATAATTTCAGAATAATCTGAGCTCACTTTAAATCTCTTTTTCCTAAAAGAAATATCCGACATGCATGAGACTAAAACTAAAAATGTAATTTTCTCTCCCTTCACTCTCATTAATGTTTGGAAATAATTGAGATCTTTAAGCAAACTCATCTTTCATTTATTCTTTCTGGTTTCCGTCTTAACACTGCTATTCTCATGCATATATAAATTGATTTGAACCTTAGTTTTATTCTCATATTTCTACACATAGATCTATTAGAAATTCTTACTGGACTCATAGTAAACAGTGCAAATGGTGCTTCATAAAAATAGGCTTCTTTATTCTAAAGAACATAAAAATAGACGTAAAGTCAATCCTGTTTTAGTTGACTGTGTTTGGGGTCTCGGAACACATATTCAGATTTACAGCATGTTCAGATGTTCCAGACACACCTTGTTGAGTTTAAACGTGACCACCAGCCGAGTTTCTCAGAGAGTTATGGTGCCCTAGAAAAGCGCCGTGTTAATTTTAAACCAACCATGTATATTTTGATTCTCTTTTTCCTGAAACACAGTGAAGAGAAGTGAGTCAGAACATCTCTACGGTTTTCCAGCGTTTCTGCCTAGTCACCGTTTCTGTGTTTATCTGAATCTTCTCTGGAAGTCTCTCTGGGGTTTCACTCTGTAAAATTGTCTAAAGTGCTTTAATATTAAGAGCATATTGAAGAGGGGAAAGAGTAATGTTTCTCTATCTTGAAAACACATCCCTGCCACTTCCATAACACAGCAGGCCGTGTATCCGACAGCGGGCATGGGTGGCGTGTGGGTGGCATGCATGGTCAAGTTCAACACCTGTGTGTGGGTATTTCCTTAAGCTTGAAGATGCGTTGAAAACGCTGTGCTAAAGCAAAGCACAAGGATAACAAACTTGCATGTTGATTTTATAATTCTTCCATAAAGTTCCAGCTCAGAATACATTTGACTTCATTTCCGTCATTATTTACTCTTCTCAGTGTCATTCCAAATAGAACTTGTTTTTTTATCTTCTTAGAATAAAAACATTGTTTCTATAAGGTTTTAACATAGCAACACGTTTATATGCATAACTCACTTCATGCACAAAAGGAATTCAAAGTGCTTTCAATAAAACAATTCCAATAATCTTAGAAATATGACCACAATAACAAAAAGAAGGAAAATAAAAGCTTAAAAAATGAAACAGAATGAAATCATTATAAATGAATCTTCTCCACCATCATCCTTTACTTGCCCTTGTCCCATTCCAAAGCAAAGAGAATACTTTTTTTTTTTTTACTGAAGTACAAAGTATAATTTATGTTTCAACCAGTTCTTATGTTTCAACCAGTTCATTGGAGAAATAAAAAAAGAAGCATGTGAAATATTATGCTAAAAAAAAAAGAGGTGTAAAATGAATGTTGATTACAGTTGTAAAATATACAGGATTTGTGTACATTTGATAAAAAATGTTTAAATTAATAAAGTAATCTTCAAAATTAGTTATTTTTGGTTCTAGACTTGACAAATCTGAGCTCAATTTGAGACAATGTAAAGATCTCTTTTTTAACTCTAATGGAGACTCTTTTGAATCTCTTTCTCAAGACCAAAGCAAATGTTTCCATTTGGAGAAATAGATGAGATCATATAATCTGTAATTGTATCTTACCGCACATTGGTTATTTTGCTTTGCTGTCTTCTTTGCCTCACGTGTTCTTTGTCACCGTGTAAAAATGGCTAAACATAAAGATGGTTTAAGTTTGTTCAACAGAAATTAACAACTATATGTTTTTCGGTACAACACAACTGCAAAACTGTAATAATGCAGAAATAATTTTTACACATTGTTTTATGAAGCACAAAGAATGTTACGGTCAAAAATCCTTCCCATTATTCTTTTTCTCTTTCTTTTGTTTATGAAAGACGAAAACATTTTACAAGTTTGTTGGATGTGTCATGTTGCTTTTACAATGGGGAAGAAACAGAACATTTTACAGTACATGTCGTGAAAAGTCAGATGCAGGCGAGAAAGAGACTTTCAAGTTGTGCCTTGGTGGCGGCCTCACATCCTGGCTGATTTGTGCGTATATTCACATTAAATGTCTTTTGTCTTATTCAGAACGGTTGTTAAATGTCACACACTAAGAAACCGCCGTTTAATGACATCTTGTTTTTGTTTTTTTGTCCTTGTTATGAAGGCCTCTAATTAAACCCTATATGAGCATCTTTACATGTGGTTTTCTACATCTTCGGTTTGTCAGGAAACAATTCATCACCTGCTAGCTAGTGGGTAAACCATTGTGCTCAATGACTCTTTTCCTATTTAAGGAAGACTGGAAAACCATTTTTTCCCTTATGCAATCAAAACCATGACCATGTGTCTGGAAACACTTCTAGATATCATTAGATGTAGTGTAACATCAGTAAAACTGAAGCCTCCTGTAAGAAAGTCCAATTACACGTCAGATTTCTTTAACAGCCTGACAGCAGTGAGACTGAAAAGAGACGAAATGGAAGGAATAGTTCACCCCAACATGGAAACTCTGTCATCAGTTCATTTTAGTTTCTTTCTTCTGCAAAACACTTAAAAAGATAGTTTGAAGTATTTTGGTAACCTAAAACCGTTGGTCCTCGTTGTCTTCTAGCGTGTGTTGAAACCAATTCAAAAAACAAATCAATGGGGATCAAGGGTTTTCTTTAACCAACTTTCTTCAAAATATATTAATTTCTGTTCTGTAGAAGAGTAAAAGTCAAACAGTTTTTCTAAATGACAAGCGGGTAAATAATCATCATTTTGGAATGAACCACCCCTCACTTTTTCCTAAGACCTCACATGTGTGCCTTCTTCCCCAGTGTCTCATTGTTGTAAGATTTCAAAATATTACTCCATTTATCCTAGATGAAAGTTTGTTATCAGTTAAAAAAAATGTTTTTTTTTACCCAAGTTATGCTTCATTTGATTTTACATTTTAAGTAAACTTGAGCAAAATTCATAGACATAGAAGTACAATTTTTGCTTTCCTAGAGCAACATTAACTTGAAAGTTCTTATAAGAAACCATTTAGTTCTTAGTTTTTATCTTTTATGTTAATCTTTTCCAAAACAAACTATCATTTTGTTAAACTGGAATGTTCTTTCTTCTGAATCCTTTGGGATGCAGTGAGTGTATATTTTTGTTTGTGTGGTATTTTAAAGACATATTTGCATTGAATTGGCCGGCTTTTTAGTTTCTGAAAACTTTTAAACTTAATTTAAGTATATTGCTGTTAATTTGTAGTGTACACATTTGTTTAGGCTATCAAAAAATTAATCGAATCCAGAATAAAAGTTTGTGTTTGCATAATAAATTCCCTGTGTACTGTGCATATTACATTTTTTATAAACACATATACAGTACATGCATATATTTATTATATACATATTTATTTAAATACACACAATGTTAAATAATATATATACATTTATTTAACTAGTAAATATAAATAACTTATTTTACATACATGCAAACATGTTTTTGTGTTAATAAATTCAAAATAAATAGGCACTGTACAGACATTTGTTATGTCAACACAACATTTTATTTTGGATGTGATTTATCGCGATTATAGTTTTTACATTTTTTAGTTTGAAAATTATGCCATTAGCAAACGTTAATAAGCTTATCTTTGTAACGGGTTTCATTTTTTGCATTTGTCTTCGTGTTGTTTCGGCTAAGAAATTTTCAAAGAAACATCTGAGAGCGAGCATGAACCTCAAATGAAGCATGGCCGAAAACCCCAGTAAGTATTCTGAGCTCTGAAAGAGAAACATCTGAGCACTAAAATCTTTCCTCTGGGCTTTTCATGGTTTTAAGTCGGTGGTCTCACGCGTCAAAACCTACATATATGTTTTCTTGTCAATCAAGTGTTCTTTTTTGCAGGTAACTGTTTTCATCTTTCCTTCAACAGATACACATCTGGGCAAGCCGGGACATCTTCCTGCTCCATTCTATGAAGTGCTTCCAATCTTTTATGTCTGAGTATGTGTTTACGCTCGGGCAAATTAGTCTGTCAAATTAGCCCATGGGCTTTGTCAACATTCCTGATGTCTGACACATCAGAACGTTGCAGCATCACCCGAGATTACGGTTCGAAACAAATGACACGCTTGAAGATGCCAAATAGGCTCATTAGAACCATGTACGATTGACATAAATAATCATTTCGTTATAATAATTATCTGCGAAATCCATCTTCATATTTCATCTTCGTGAAAAGAGGAAAAGAATAAAAAAAAAACATGAATATAATCAAATATCATTAAAATGCATAAACATAAAAACTGCACAGTTTAACACAATGTATTCGGGGAACCTATGAGAACTTCAACATCTCTTGATGATTTGAATGTTGGCAGAAGCAAGCCATCCCATGCAGGAATGAACTTGCGATACAATACATCAACAGATATAAGACCCTGATTATTACTTCATCATCAGTCAGACACAACGGTGTCTTATTCGAGTTCTCCATGCAATGCCGTGCCCCCATTTCTTGTTTGTTTCTAAGGATGAAATGGATTAGATGATACAGCAATCCTTGTCTAGTGTATAAGCTTGTTTAGAATGCAACAGGCCCAGACAAAATCCGTTTTACGCTGCATTTAGAGGAACATTTGTGAAGATATGTAGGATGGATTTAACAAGGTTAATCGACTGGTACGAATCGATGTTTTTTTGTTGGCCAAACCCATGGATTTTTTCAAAGGGTCTGTGATCAACAAAGGTTTATGATACTTACATTTCATTTTCAGTAGATAGTCTTTACAAATCGACACAGAATTTGCTTTTTTTTTAATCTAAATTCAAGCCCCAGATACAGCATCAAGCATGATGTTATAAACAGAATACACTACGTTCAGTTCATATCGACATCACAGTAGCAAGCCTCTAATAACTTTATAAAAATCTTATTTAAAAGTGTTCACTAATAAGTAAAGTGAATGAAAGAACATCCATTTTTGAGAGATTTTTTGTCTTTGTTTTATCATTTGTGAGACTTTAATGCGTGATGACTGTTAATGTCTTTGCTTTTGACAACTTGTAAGGATCTGACATTTTTAAGACTCAATAATGATTTAAAAGATGCTTACAACTGATGTGTTTTAAGACATCGAATTAAACAAGAAAATATTTAGAGGTTTTGTTAAGCACAGATGTCATTAAGTCATTTAATTAAAAACCCCTTCAAACTTATTTACAGCACTTTCTATCTTCTGCAGGACACAAAAGAAGATATTTTGAAGAATGTTGATAACCGAACAGCAGTGGCCCTACTGTATGGACACAAAGCCGATGCAAGGGAATGGGAACCAGTTCCCAACATTCTTCAAAATATCTTCCCCTTCATTTTTAAGTGCTCCTATTTGTTAATTATTTGAATTATTTCGGGTTTTTCATTTTCTTATGAGAACAATTAATATTGTGACCTGTAAATGTTTAAGCACATGTACTCAAATAGCGTAGATTGTATAATGAATTCTGTACTCTCTCCCCTGTACAAGTATAAATTAGCATAGGGCAGAGGCCACTTACGAACTGGACTGTAAACGTGGTCATGCTACTTATATAGAGACCGCGCCAGTAATACGCTGAATTATAGGATAAATTCACTCCAGATGTGGCAATCATCCCCTGCTCTCCACTGACAGTGTGCACAGCAGCATCTGCAGTAGCTTTCCAACTCACTGTCACACACACACACACACACACACACACACACACACACACACACACACACACACACACACACACACACACACACACACACACACACACACACACACACACACACACACACACACACACACACACACACACACACACACACGCGCACAGACATATGGTGGCTCTGCGGATACTCCTGAATGTTTGCGTTTCTTTAAGAGATTGCTTCCATACCTGCATTGCGAACACTTGGTGACTCTATTTCCTCGCGCTTAGCCGAAATAAAGGGCGTATTAGCAAATAGTGTTTATTTAACCCCTTAATAGATGCACTGTGGTAGAACTAAGGTGGAGGCCCTTCTCAAAACAAAGCTTTTAGCTCTTTGCGGCTGACACTTTGATTAATGTGAACCAACAGTGCAATTACCAGCGCTGTTATTGAAGATCACAGCCTTTCTCTGCACATTCCCAATCAATGCTGTGAAACTCGCTACACAGTCGGATAAATACAAGACTTGTCAACTGGTGCAGATGATTACTTTAATGCAATTAATCACGACCCTTGACCCGTGCGTATGTCTTCCAGTAATTTACCTGCCGCCCTGCAACCTTCACTGTTTTGCAAGGGCCAATGTTCAATAAGCACACTGACAGGCTTAAGGGAGAGTTCACCCCCAAAATCGCTCATTTACGTTCATCCATGTCATTCCAACCCCGTGATTTTGAATTAGACACAACTAGGATGTTTTGAAGAATGTTGATAAAAGACAGAATTTTGTGTAGATTGACTTCTATCAGATGTGCAAAACCACTATGACATTTCTCGAAATATCTGCTTGTGTATCCTGCAGACGATAGTCACAGAAAAGTTTCGAACAATGTTAGTGAAGATAAGATTAACTTTCAGTGACCTTTTTAATTTTTCCTACTAAAATGGTATCGAATAAAGAAATCTTTGAATAGTTTGTATGGTTTTACTTGCATATAAATAAATTCTTAACTTTTAAATATCCTGTTTTCTACAGTTGCATTTTTTATTTTATTATGTATCTTTTTTATGACTTATCATTAGTAAAGGTATCTATTTCGTCGAATATTTTATTTGTAATCGATTTGCAATAGTATTGATATTCTTATAGATTTAATTAAGGATTAAATTTAATAATCATGTCCGGGAAATTTAATGCCATCATTTTATAAGCTTCCTGCAATTATGAAGTCCTTTTACAAACGCACTTGAAGAAATAAAACAAAAAACTAATAATGACACTTTTCTGCTTAGCAGAGGAACTCGCAGGCACTAATTCGACTCATTACACTCCAGTAGAAATTGTGTTACGTAAGTGCTCTCTAACAAGTCTTTTAGTCATTAGAACCAACACAAGAAAATTGTTTTTACAGGAAAACACGTTCCCTTGATATGCTTTTAAGTCAAGACACTGTGTCCATTAGTTTGCATTATGATGTCCAAATGAAATGGTGAAAACTCACTGCCCTTTTGCAGATGCCGGGCGGCCCGTGTCCTATGTTCAATTATCACACGATGTTTCAGCATCAGCAAAACCTGCGGTCCCGTCGAACGAGTCGGGGTGGTGGCCGAAAGCAGTTGTAGCTGTCCCGTCCGGTTAGAGGCCTTCGTTTGGATGTAAAAACACGACACAACGGGATGAGGAAGTTTGCTTAGCTGGCCCGTCAGAGCCAGGTGCAAAAGCTGGCTAGACTCTCATTCGCAAGCAACTGTTTTAAGTCACTTTTCATCACCTCACATCTTTATCAAACCCATGGGCCCAGTTTGTGTTTTCATGCTCTTCTCCGTCTTGTGGAGCCGGCCCTGTGAATTATGGCCGGTGATGGTATGAGGTCCCTGGTGTCTTTGCACATGATTAATGCATTTAAATACACACTTAATACATGTGCCGCTACCAATCCTCTTAATTACAAGTAGTCCGGTTGTAAAATGTCTTTGCAGACTGTGCTTTTGCGTCCTGAATTTTCCACTTGTTTTTTTCTTATGGTACATTTGACCGTAAAGTTAAATGGTTTTAGTGAGTGGAAAGGATGGCGTGGAGATTTATTTGACTCGCAGGAGATTGGGCTGTGCTGTATTTTACTGTATCTCCTTAAACTAATAATGCAAGGCAATTCACAGAGCTTAATTCTTTATTTGTCCGCTGCTGATTTATCGATGGGGGATTTCTGTGAGGAACCGTAGCGACTGAATGGAACTAAACGTATAGACACGTGTCCGTCCATCTATACTGTTTTTATTTCATTTCATTCACTGGAAATGCATCTATGCTGGGCATGTTTGTTATTTGTTTGGGTGTTTGTCGGAGTTTAAAACTGAACCCTGCGGCAGTCTGGGTGGTCGTCTGGCCCGCCAAAGATGCCCTCGGAATGTTTGGATTGGGAGATTTATTTATTTGTATTCGGGATGAATATGCATAATGGAAAGTGCGATCTTCTTCAGAAAGTCCTGCGTACAGCGGCTCATTTATTCATTCAGACTGTGGTTGGTCTGCGCAGACGCTGACTGGCATGCATGTTGCGTTGGCACACTCTCAGTTTAGTAGGCAAACATTTATTTGCCTTTCCAATTGTATGATGGTGCTTTTTTTAGTTCAGCACAGAAAAATAAGATATCAACAGTGTTTGATGTAAACGGTTGATCAGACCTTATTTACAAATGGTAAAATGGAATGATGGCATACAGTTTTCCCCAAATTTTTCTGGGAATTTTTCAAAATAGACAGATGTTTACATACTTTCTGGTTTTGTGATAAACTACACATAAGGTTACATTAGGGCACCTATTTGTTTTGGATGTCATTTTTTTTGTATTTGTATGTTTGCATGTTTTTACACTTAATTGTAAGCCTGGCATAATTTTTTGCTAATTGACATACAGTTGTTCATTGTGTATGATTTACAAATAGTAGTTTTATCTACGTATCAACTTTACTTATACATTATAAATATTAATAATGTTCTATATTTCTCTTCTGTTCTTTATTTCATGTTCATATTTAATGCTTTATGCCTTGTACTTTATTATGTTTCACTTCTAACCCATTTTTCCCATATTAAAAAGTAAATACCAAATGCACTATAAGTAACAAAGTATAAATGAAAATAATGATCTTGATTCTTAAATTGAATCTACAAAAAATTAATGAAAGATCAGTTTTTTGCCATTTGCAAAGATAATGTCAAAAACTGATAGTTTATGCTATTTTTCTATTTTTCATTTTTTATTAAATTTTATTATCAAGTGCTATTTTTGTAGTATATTGAAGTTTTGTAGTAAGGTTCGTAGTATTTCCCTGATATTGATTTAGTACCAAAGTGATGCAATCTTTACATCCATCCAAGTGTTTATCCATCGTTTAACTTTTTTTAAGAGGTTAATGATCTGTTTGCAAACACAGCATTTGCTCTATAATGCTTAATCTCATCTGCACGTGTCTATTTCTATCTTTTACAGCTTCTGAACTCTGCATTTCCTCATTACCTGCTACCGCAATCCGACGGAATAGAGATTTGACCTGCTGTCAGATTTTTTCACTCCTCTCCACATTGGCTTTGTATTCAGTCTGCCTTGGCTGGAACAGCAGTCATCTGGTATGTATTACCTGCACACATGCTCCAGACAGCACCGGTTGACATTCAGGGTTAAACAAATCCAGCCAACATGCAGACCATAGATCAGCCCGACACCGGTGCTCTCACACTGGCTACTGTATACATCCTCTCTGCCTGTTTAGCTAGGGCTGCAATGGGCCGAACAGCTTCTCCTAAGACAGATTTCATTTACTTACTTTTCCTAGCAGCAGATTCTTCCAGCAGGAGCGTACATTACAGTGTGTTATTTATAGACGGAGTCTGAAATGCCCTGAGGCTAAAACGTGAAATCAATAAACAGTTGCATCACTTTTGTGCGTAAACTTTCACTTTAAGTTAGCTATGAAAATAATGTCTTGAGTTATGTGTACAAGCATGCCTCCTATTATAATGTAGATTTTAAACAAAATCTTTCGAATAATTGCACGCGATAAAAGTCAAATGAAATAATGTAGGTAGTACATTTCATTAAAAATGAAATGATCAAGTGCTTTCAAACAATGAAAAAGCACTTGTATAAAAATCTAAGTATACGTTTATTATATAAATTATAAAATTTAATGTTAAGTATTTTCGCAGTTCACCCAACAATAAAAATCATTTTCTCATTTTTTATTTTGAACCGTTTGACGTTTTGCCCGCAGATCACAAAAAGCAGAAACTTGGTAACAGGCACCCATTCCCTTGCATTGATTTTGGAGTCCATTTCATAAAAGTGAATTTGTGCCACTGCCTTTTCTTGAAAAAAGAAAGTGATAGTAGTTTAATTTGACAAGACAGAGAGTAAATTATGACACCATTTTCATTTTGGGGTGAACTATTACTTTAGGTGCCACAATTTCTAGCGGTCAGTTGTGGTCTGGTGCATAGAGACTTGGAAGCAAAAGGTTGTGGGTTCAAATCTCATTGTCAGCAGACAATGACGAAGTGTCCATGAACAGGACAGCTTACCCCTTTTTGTTCTGCATGATACTGTAAGTTGCTTTGAATATAAGCGTCTGCCAAATGAATAATTGAAAATGTAAATGCAAAGGGATGGGTGATTCAGCGGAAGTTGCAGGTAAATGCACAAGTACAGGGTTTTATTTTCATTATGACCACTATGTTCTGCCGCATTTGCACACGGTTTAAACGTGCTTATTTCTGCGTTAAATAATGCAGCAAATACCAGTACAATGAGAGGCACAACCGGATTTCAATACTCTCCTTACGAAAAGTTTGCCTCTGAAAGGAAACTCCTAAAAATGCAGGTACAAAACGATCAGTAGCAAATACAGCTGTGTGTTTTAAAACACAAATATTATCACAGCTTGTGTTAAGAATATACAGACATTATACTTTTTGCCAAAACAGCCATTTGCGTTGCCACAGTATAGTCCTGAATCTGCAATCCATCATTTGCCCCGATGGCACTACTTGTGTTGGAAACATAAATGTGTGAGGAGGTTTACATACGTGCGTTTCTTTAAGTGTGTGTTGAAGTCAGTCTAAGATCCAACCCAACATCTTATAGATTATAAACCATAAGCTCTGAACTGGGGTACAGTAAAGAGTCCCAGATTTGTTTATGTACTAACGGCTTTGTGTTTACTTTGACCAAGAAATCAACTTTCATTTTTTAGAGACCTTTACCTGATCTTTAAACTTATCTTAGTGCTTTCTATTCCTCAACCAGAACTCGGTTTAATGATGTGCCAGTGGCACAGAAACAGACTAGAGAAATCTGATGTTCACGCACATGTGATCTGTTAAACGGCGATTTATCAGCCTATGAAACGGGTCTTAAACAAGTAACAGCCAGTTCTGAACTCGCATGTGAAGCCGGGAGCCGCCACACGTGCGGACACATCTCGTCCGAGCAAACTCGAGATCCTTTCTGTATTTCCCCTCCGCCTGATTTCTCACTTCATCCCATGGCAATTGGAACTGACAGCGTAATTATCAGATCATCCAGAATTGATCTTCATCCATGTGGGTCAGTTCCAAGAAAAGTGGGTGGGTGAAAAGGAATAAATAAAAGGGGTGGAAGGAACCGCGAAAAAAAGAAGGCATCATCTCTGGAGGGTTGGCAACGGTTCAGTCGTGTTGTCAGCGAGACACGTATGGTTACGGGGAGGCAGCAGTTTGGAGATTGCGTTGCGGGTGTTCCCTTGATGTACCCTGACAGGAACCAGATTCAGAGCCGAGCGGCGGCGTCAGAGCTCCGGGCTTTTTATTTGTCTGGCTCCTTCGGGTTTTTCCTGGCCCTACAGGGCCGGTTCAGAGATTCTGAGGCCACTTATGCAGTTTTCTAGCTTTAGTGGGAATAACAAATACAGAAATGTCTTAACCTTGTTGAGCTGAAGAGAATGAGGCACAATCACGCTATTGTTCATGATTTCGGGTCAGAAATATGAGGAGGTCCATTCGTGCAGCTTTATTGCATTTTCTTTGTGGTCTGATTGTTAGTATGTTAGTATGGTAGGATGTAAACATTTTCTGTTTTACCTCGTGTACTTGTGTAAGCAGTTATCGTATTAGTTGTGAAAATGTTGACCTTGATGCTTATGCAGTTCAATTGTCGTGACCTTTAAAATGTTTCAACAATCAAAAAATGGGAGGAGCTTTGCAGCCTGGTCCTGAATTTCAGAAATGATGAGATCATCACAAAGCAAGTTTTTCCTCATTATAAGTCACTGATGTCTTGTTTTTTGTTTTAAATCAGACTACATGAATCTGTTTTGGGCAAGAATTTAAATAATTTATCATAGATTTGAGATAAAACACTCATATCTGACCCGAAGAAGTGTTGAATTTATATTGAAACTTGTTATTATATTTTTCTTGTATGTTTCTTTTATCATTTTTTAAATAGTAATTTATCTTAATAATAATTGTTATTGACATAATATGTGTATCAATTTATTGTGTTTTAGAAATATTCTTTAAGTTTAGACGAGGATCAGTTCATGTACTTGTATAAGAAGGCATGATTTGTTTATTTCTGCAGGATCTTTAAAGCAAACTTGGGTAACAAACCTTTACACAAAAAACGAAATAAATACGATTTAGTCGAGAAAGGAGTTTCACATTACGAATAAATATATAAATTATTTCTATATATCATCTTCAAATAAAAGCTAATCAAGTTAGTTTCCAGATATTTTAAATATATTTTTTGAATGCATTTTTATTTAACTGTATCTGATTGTTTTAAAAGTTAGCCATCAAGTTTGTAGGTTTTTATGATTTAACGATTTGTACAAACTAGGCTTCGAGGCGGGGTCAAGAAAGAGGTTTTGTTTATTTTTAATTATAATTATACATCTTGGTACAGTTATAATATTCTTGGCTAAGTACAGAAATTCTTATATATGTGGATGATCAATCTGTGCACAATACAATAGCAAGTTGAACGTTTTGCGATTCCTAAGAAAAAGTAACCTACCGATGGAGCTTTTCTGGGCTGCCCTTAAACAACCGAAATGATATTAGTTAGTAGCTTTGGTATTCTTTAATTCGCTGGAAACCCAACATGCTTTGATGGTTTTTATCTTTACAGTCATTAAATCTGAATTTCTGTGGTTTGGCTGCATCGGAGTTGCGCTGTTAATCTGTTTAGCAAATGGACGGCCCGGGCAGACGGTCACAGCAACACAAACCCATGAGTTTCACTTAAAGCCGGTCGTAACCACCTTCGTTCTTTGCTGTGTTACGCGGTGAGCAATCAGTCCAGTTTCACGCCGATCCCGGGCAGTTTTCCACCTCAAATGCTGACAGAAAAACAGCCGGTCGTGGGTGGTTTGCCGGGGTCAGTTCATCTACAGAGTACGCGTTTCATGAGAACACAGCCACTTAATTCTGAACCATTCGTCAGATTTAGTCATTTGCATGAGGACAGCTATCATTTTGTGCAGGAACTGACATTGATAAATGAGGTGTTTCAGTTAATAAGCAATACAAACACATGAGAGGTCTTGAGAGGGAAGATGGTCCTCCTGTTTTTTTGTCGGCCCATAAAGATTGCTTCCATATGATTGCTGAATTAATGCATGTGGACTCGTGTTATTAATAGGTGGAAAAAAGCATCGTGTAATTGGAAACAACCAAAACATGGAACATTCAACCGAGGCGTCAAAATATTGTTTAATACTCAAGCATCAGCTTTGTGATTTCATCGCCGTTACAGTGTGACGGAGCAAAATATTTTCACATCAGACTCGCTGTGTATGTTAACAGAAAATATTTCCCATACATTTGTGTCAATTTGCACCCGTTTTGTATTTTCAGAGCGTGTAAAATATTTTTAAATCAAATTAGCAAGGCCATAAATGACCGTCCGATTGCCAGCAGGGATCCACGCCGGTCAGAGACGGAAAATGTAGATGTGTGGCAATGAAAAATGATAAATTATTGAACGCAGACCAAAACATATCAGCACACTGACTGGGCCTTTTTTTTCACCGAGCGAAAATATTAGCACAAAAAGTCCTTATTAAGGGCGGTGATGTTATTCTAACTAGTTTGAATCACCTTTGGTCTCGCCGAGTCCCTGAGAGCTTATAAGTTCTCTCAAGCAGCAGAAGCCGGGCATGAAAAGTTTTCTCCACTGGTTTAACGCAACACTAGCAGAGAACAAGCGCTCCCGTCTTCTCTACTTGAGCGCGGTAAAGATGGAAATGACACGTTCTTACATTAGTGCATTTCAGAGGACGCTGCCGATGGGGACATACCTGAAGCCACCTGTACAGAAAGTGTGAGAAACATTCAATCTAAAATAATTAAGAGGCGCAAAGCGATTTTCCATAAACTTGTGGCTTTCTCTAATGGTGTCAAAATATTTGTGTATGCCGAGGTGTTAAACTTCCATTTTTATCTGAGATTGGGAACATTTGTGTCACTTGAGGACCAACTTACCATTTATGCAATTTTTTAACATTGGCTAAAAATGAATGAACATTCTTTCATCATTTCTAACCTGTATGACTTTTTTCTGCGGAAAACAAGAGGAGATATTTTGAAGAATCTTGACACTTCTTTACTTGCATTGATTTTGTGTGAATACAATAGAAATGAATGGGTTTCAATGCTATTTGGATACCAACATTTTCCAAATTATGTTCTTTTGCGATCTGCAGAAGAAAGAAAGTCTTTTGAAAGGACGGTAAATTATTTGATGATAGATTATGTTTATTTCTAACATATCTTAACATAAGACATTATTTGTTCAGTCATCTTTTACTAACCTGGTTGTCACTTCAAACATGTATTCAATTCTTTATTTTGCAAAACTCAAAAGAAGATACTTTGAATATTGTTGGAAACCAAGCCGTAGAGGAGCCCATTTGCCTTTATTGTCACAAAACCAATTGAGTGCTTACATTCTTAAAAATATCTTCTTGTGTGCTTTACAGGAAAAAGAAAGTAAAACAGGTTTGAAATGACATCAGCCGTATTAAATGATGACTTTACATCCAAAGTCACATGTTCAGAAATGTTAGAAATGAACCCTTTATCCAAAATTGAAAATTTTGTATCATTTAATGTCCTTTCAAATCTGCATGACTTCTTTTTTCTGCAGATCACAAAAGAAGATATTTAGAAAAATGTTGTTAACAGAATATCATTGACAGCCATTATTTTCTATTTCATGCACACAAAACAAATGCAAGTAAACTAGTTCCAACATTCTTCCAAATAAATACATCAGTTTACAACAACTAAGGTTATATGATAAGATCATTTAGAAATAAACCGTTCACCTAAAAATGAAATGTACACAACTTATTTTCTTCAGCAAACACAAAACAACATATTTTGAAAAATGTTGATAAGCAAACACTTATCCCTATTATTTGCACACAAAGCCACTGAGGCATTTCTCGAAATAGCTTCTTTTGTGGATCACTGAACAAAGACTCCTAAACGGGCCTTGTTTAACATGAGATTGAAAAAATACGAAAAAGAAACAACTATAAATGTGTGAAGCGGTCGTAATGTTTCCATAAGAAACGGTTCCATCTGGTTCGCAAGTTAAGATTTATAACTCGGCCATGGCTTTAAAGATAAAAATACATTTTGATAACTTGTGCCTACGCAAGCTAATTTCTCTTTCCACCTCGAGCATTCGTCTTTAAATCTTCATAAAAGTTATGGTTGGACATATTTGCACTGCACTAGCATGAAATGATCCATTGACTGACTTCCTGTACAGTTTTTATAGTCCTTTCACGCTGCCGTTTACTTCATGCTCATGCGACACTAAACTGTTCTTACATGCTCAGGCTGACTCGTAACAAAGGCAGAAACGTAAAGTAAATGTAGCACCGCTCGGATTGCAGAACAGGGTTTTGTTGCTAATCATCCCGTAGTGAAACAAAAACAATACTTTCTGTGCGAGTTAGATTTCGCCGTGCCCCTAAATGATGGCGGCGTACATAATGACCTCAGGTAATTCTGTGTGTCACTTTCAATCAGTGGCGTAACCACGAAACCTTACAGTGATCCAGAGTGATGCCTTTGGAAATAACATCCTTCGCTGAAAAACGATTATTGATACAAAACGTGAACAGGTGGGAATACAAACAAATCATATATGAAACCTCCAAACTCTGGACGTTTCATCTAAAGCCACCCAGAAATGATGATGATGATGATGACGGCTGGATTAGGGTGGTGCATGAGAATTGCACGTCGCCCGTCTAATGCCCAGGAGCCTGTGTGTCTGCGCGAGTTTGCCCGCTTCAAACTGCAACTTCTGCAACACGCCAGTGAAATTAAGTCTGGAAGCAGACAGGGTTTACACAGAATAAACTTCGCCCGACTTTATTATATCAAGGCCTTCCAACTACATCAGGGGAACGAAAAGCAGCAAATGGGAAACCCAACACGTTAACTGGCTTGTGTCTGGCGCTCACAGGGCAATGTCTAAAACAAAGTGAACCCTGACCATGTGAACAGGGCCTAAACCTTTGCAGGATCTGAAAGGGACGCATTTGGCATCAGACCCTTCCAGAGTTTGTGTCAATGCAGGCTCAAGGATTTGATTCAGATCTAACCCTTTATATGAACCTTCCATGGAAAATCTGTCATGGGCATTATGTGTTGTTTACAGTAGTGTCTCTAGTATGTTTGGATTGGTGGTCGTAGGCTGCTGCCAATCGCATCACGAGTGATCAGAGCGAATCGCAAGTTTGGTTGGTAGGGTTTCGTACATTGAAAACATTTGGAGTTTTTCAGTTTTGTCGTATCTTAAAAGAAAGTTTAAAGTTTGAAATATGTATGATTTCCTTCTTCCACAGAACACAAAAGATATTTTGAAGAACGTTGTAAATTGGCAACCTTTCACCAACTAAACGTACTATAACGTGAACGTTTTAACTTTTCAAAAGGGTTTTGCATGACGTCTTTCTTCCACAAAATACATAAGATACTTTGAAGAATGTTATCAACAAGCAACCATTCACCAACTTTATTTCAAATATCTTTGTTTGTGTTCTGTGGAAGAGTCACAAAGGTTTGAGGAGGGAGAGTTTATGATGACAGATGATGAATTTTTTGCCATCAAAGGGAATTTGATTCATAAATATAATACTTTCTCATAAATTTGAAAATATTTTTAACTCACCATAACGTGATGCCAGGTCTTTCAGGGCACACTGGGTTTGCTTTTTGAAAATGAAATAAACTGTCAGAGATGTAAGTAATACCAGACCAGGAATTTCCTCAAAAGCAGGAACTGGAAGTGTGGGAGTTATAACAGCATGTGCAGGCTTTATCCAGGTGAACACACACACACGCATACACACACAAGCACACACATGCACGCACACACAACTGCTCACACACGCAGCTGGACCTCACATGTTCCCAGACGAGTTCCAGTGCTTCTGTTTTAGTAAGAACTTTCTCTCTTACCTGTAAGAGACCCTGAGGGCCAGCTGACCTTCTGTGTGACCTGACCAGACCAGACGGGGAGTTTCCTTCACCCACATGAAAGCACTCATTTGTCTTATGTAATAAGTCTGAGCTCATTTTCAAGGACGAACATTCAAAGAGATAAACCTTGATCAAAAGAGATAATATTACTCAGTTTTTGCTAATTTAATTTACATTTATTTTATTTGTGTAGCATATGCAATGTCACAATTCTTATTTTTTTTAAAATCTGCTTTGCAGTCATTGTTATTTTATTTTATTTAGACCATTGCTGTCCTTCATAAACCTCTGTATTTATGATTTAAATAATTTTTCCTTAAATCATTATTATTATACAGTATTATATTATATCACAACTGTGGTATGGTATGGTATGGCATTACAATATGATATGATATGATACGAAACGATAAAATACTATGCGATTGATATGAATTGAAAAATAAAGGTATTCAAATGTAAATGGTATGGTGTTAAATCTTTGTTGCTCCTATCAATTTTTTTTTGCTTTTTGGCTTCATAACAGCATTTTCCAGAATGTCATGTTAAACTCAGACATTATTGCATTGTCAATCCCTGTGAGGTGTACCGAGCCCTTCTTCTTTGTGCTCATTCCAGAAGCTCATTATAAACAGAAGCACATTGAGTTTCTCATGTGGGATAAACGACTGGATAGCAGGCAGATATGTGTCTCCACGTCCGCGCGGGGCAAAGGGAGCAGTTCAAGCTCTTGTGATGTCGGGCAGAGGCTGGATGAGCTCTCAGTGTCAGAAGCAAATGTTCCCCACCCTCTTGTGTCCCATCAATCACTGCTTTGGCTTCTCTCAGATCTTCATGCTAACCCTTCATTTACTCACTGGCTCTGTGTGCCTGTTCACATGGGAACATTTAAGCAGGAAAAAAAGGAAAAAAGTCCCTTTGTCCCTCTGTTTTGAGGAAGGGGGGCTGGATTTTCACTTGCGATGGATAATCATCTATATTTAAGGACCTGGCCCACAGATATTTCGACAGATTTATAGCTGAAAGACTTTTCTCGGCCTTCGCTGTAAATCACCGGGATTATGCAATTCATGAGGTACGAGCCCCTTCTCTTCCGCAACAAATTAAAGACGGTCTTACAATTTATACCTTCCATTCAGTAATGCATTTCCAGTTGGGCCTTTAAAAAGGTGAATGTTTCAATTTTTTGTCATTTAAATCAAAATCATTTAAACCAAACCTGAGTATGTCATTTATATCAATCATTGCATGTTTAAAAGAAAGGATTCAACTATCAAGATATACGAAGCGAATTTTGACAAATATGTATTTTCATGCAAATGGACATAAAGGTATTCAACATACCCTGCGATGTCATGTTTGAAACAGAGATGGTGAAAGAGAGACAAAAAAAAACAAATAAATATTAGTATTGTTTAAATAAGGCATTATAAAGCTGCTCTACACAAACAGTTTAAAACATACTTTTAAGCGTTGTTTTGATTTCGAACTTCAAAGTTTTGTTTTCAAAATTGGTAAACAATTAAACAACTTTTATACACTTGGAAATGGCAAAATTAAAGCAAACACACATCATCAAAGAAAAACAACCAAACATCCTCACATATGGCAGTAATCTCAAAATAAAAGCAACGGAACTGTTTAGACTTGAGAGTGAAGAAAAAATGCTTAGTCAACTAAAATAAATCAAACAGACAGAGAGAGAGCGCTATATAACTTCTGTTCCGAGCCGGCCAACGCTGACCTCATAACCCACTTACCAATCTCAAAGGCCTGTTTACTGGAAGCATGTATCACACCAGACAATAAAAATCTAAGAAGTGACTGTTATGCCCACACGACCTCCTCTGACCCGCTTGTCCCACGCACATGACAGAGGTCCAGAGGTCAGAGCTTTTTGATGCGCTGGATGCGAGAGCGATGGAAAGAGTGACGTGATGGATGCTGAGACATACTGCATCACGTGCTCAACTCAGTATCTGTTATAATGAAGTATGATGATGATGACATCACATCACTGAGTGTTTACTTTTACACGAGGAGTGCAGACAATGAGCGTTTTGTTTGACATGTTCAGTGAGCAACACATAACACATGACAGCGATGATTCTGATCCGTCACATGTGGTGCGAGCATGTTTGTGTTTACAGCAGTCATTCTCCTTTGAAAGGAACAGGTCATCCAAATATGAAATTATTAAATGCTTTTCACGTCATGTGACTTGCTGTCATGTAAGAGTAAGGAGCACAAGAACCAGCCGTTATTGTGCCACACATTAATCTCTAAATAAGAATTAAACATTTGTTTCAAAAGATTCCAGTATAATCTGCAATAATAGAAAATGTTCTCCAATTGAATTGCGGAAGCAAACAGAATGCAGAATTGAAATTTATTCCCCCTAATTTTCAGCCGAAAATGAAAATAGTAAAAATCGCCCATTGTCATTTTAAACCTGTATGATTTTTTTGCATGACACAAAAGAAGATATTTTGAAGAATGCTGGTAACCGAACTGCAGTGTCTGCCATTCACGTCTGCTGTATGAACATATTGATATGAAATCAAACATATTTCAAAATGACATTTACATTTAGACATTTGGCGTATACCTATAGGATCAAAAGGATTGAGGAGACATTTGAAGCGGTAAACTACAAAGACAACTGGAGGCAAATAAGTGCAACATTATTCATTTTAAAATATTTACAGAATAAATTAAATATAATGCACAAACACCACTTGCAAATTACTGTCATATGTTTGTATTTAATTTAAATAGATTCAAATAAATAATTTTTTGTGCCTGGTGGTTGAACTTCATTTCCCACAATGCTTTCATTTACTTAATATTGCAGTATTTTGCTAAAGGGTGTGCAACCTTCGTATGTTTTTGATTCTGCTTCACGCCGAGTTACGTGCTTGTCTTTTTATTAGTCCTGCTTCCTCGTGTACTTCCTGTTTTAGACCCCAGAACCTTGTGGTGGAGGGGGCTTAGGTCCCCGCCCACATCAAAAAGATCCACCGACCCTTTCTGACCCCACAAGATGGCAAACGCCCGCCTGCCAACGACGCCCCCTCGGCCCGGGGCGTTCTGACGGGGCCATCAAACAGTATTTATAATCCTGGAGCAAGACGTTTTTAAAGTGGTCAACTGCAGGAGCAATGGAATTGTTGAGAGCAATTTGCGGTCACTGCATTTTCTTGTAAAAGAGCCACGGCCTGGCAGAACCCTACCCGTTTTGTAGTGCGCTTGGAAACGCAGAAGACATTTTATATCTTATAACCATTTCATGCTAATTTAGGATGAAGAAGAGTCATTCATTTGGTTTTGAAATGGAAATGTTGGGGTATTAACATGACAAAATAAGTTAATCATTTTTTTCGGTCCTGGAAAATGAAAAAGATATCTGCAGCGCTGCATAAGTTTCCACTACTCGACTCAATCGAACCTGCAATTATACAAATATACTGGTGAAAATAAACATAATTAAATGAAATTGTCATAATTATCATTATTAGTAAAAGCTAGTAATGTGATATGCAGCACAAATGCGTTTTACTAGAAATATAAAAGACCTATAAGGAATAACGTATAAAATATGAAGTAAGTCAAAGCTTCTAATCAAATTCTGCTGTTCTGACACAAATTTATCTGACACTTGGGAAAAATTCTAATCCTAGATTTCTACTCAAGAAGTATGAAATGTTGTATTTTGATGTTTAAAACCGTGATGGGGACATAACATATTAATAATGCATATAAAAATCCAACAAACTTAAATCAAGTGTGCCTTCCATCCAGACAGCAACAGCACGGTACACATGGCAGAAAGTCTTTCGGCGTGTAATGGGACGGCCCAAACAAAAGCACTGTCTGTACAGGAAGGAAACCGTTCAATACACTGTGCTATTACTTCCTGTTTAACATCCTTGTATTATAAACGGATAAAAGCAGTCTGGCCGAGATCTAAACATTGGGATTTTATTTATGTGTCTTGCCCCGTGTCGTACTGTCAGACGCTGATGGCTGCCAGAATCCCCACCGTGGTTTCCCCATGTGCTCTGGAGGATGTTATCAACATAACTGTGATAAAGGATAAATGATGACTTAAGAGATCCACATATGTGCACCAAAGCTTAAAAACACACGCCTTTGAATACAACCCTCTCACATATTGAGAGCTCCATAAATCACTCGTATAACACACACGCGCTTGGCACAAAATCACACGGCCCACCGGTGACCATTCCAACCTGTCAGTCTGAAGAAGCCGGTCGGTCGAGACTTAATGAATGTATAGCAATCTGCTTTACAGGAACACACGGTCTCTGTATCTCGGTTATTCTGCGCTTGTTTTGCTTGGGCCTTGTTATGCTTCGCTGCCCGATGCTTTCGGATATTTATGGATGTGTAAAAATGCACAAGGACGGATTAAAAGTGGCGCGAGCAGCGAGTTGCAGGGACTGCCCTAGAGTAAACAGGAATGTTTATTCATACGTTCTGGGGTTTGATGTGTTTTCGCTGGATGACGGGTGAATTTATCAGCTTCACTGGTGTCACCTGGCTCCAAACCTGAAGGGGCTTTGAGAGGAAGTTGAAATAGGAGTTTTTCATCCAAAAAGTTTAATTAATGTCATGAATTTCTCACCCTCAGTGATATGTTCCACAACCGTACACATTTCTTTGTTTGGTTAAACGTTAGGAAAGATAATTGGAAGTGTGTACCATAGTAGAAAAAATACATAGTAAGGTGTCCTAAATTCTTTATAATATCTTCATTGTTCAATAGAACAGAAATATATATAAAATATTTTGTGACGATGCCCAAATCTCATTTAACAAAAAATATTTCTTGGGTGTCTCCAGGACAACAAATGTATAAAAAAAAAATTTTCTTTTATGGTTGTCCATGGCCGCCATATCATTAAACATTCTTCCAAATATCTTCATTGGTGTTCAACAAGTCAAAAGTGTAATTTTTTTACTATTGTTGTGTACGGTGCTGCAATCTGAATGAACATTCTTCCAAATATCTTCTTGGCGGTCAACAAAACAATGGGCATTAAAAAGGAACAGAATTTTTTTTTAATTAAACGTTTCAACTTTTACGTCCCGTGTTTAAATGGTAAAGTACAAATCTGACAAATGCAAATATTAAAATGTCAAATTAAATATGATTTTCACTATATTTGTAATAGGAACCATCACATAGTTTGTATAAAGGGTTCACCCAGTCAATGCCACACTTGTTTATTGACCTGGATAAAATGCAGAATTCTAAATATTTCTCGTTTGCTTTGAGTTACAATGTTAAAGTTTTCCAATTAACTTCCAATTTTACATACACAAAAACCCACAACCTTGTATATCACCAGGTCGTAGCCAGATTTCATTTCTCCAAATTTCTCTCCAGTCTCAGACTTTTGGACTCCTCTGTGTACACCAGCATAAATTGTCCATGCATGCGCTGTCACGCTTATTCACTCCACACATTTCTATTCTGCCTCTACGTTTTCGCCACATTATTTATTTATATTCATTTATATTTACTTTATTGGTTTATTGATCTTTAACAGACTGAAACCCGTTGCCATGGCGATGAGCTTCTTGAACTCATTTAAAACCCATGACCATCCCAAGACAGTAGTTCCGCAAACCCACATTCAACAAGCCCTTATTGTCTCTCTGTATCAAAACAATATGTTCAAACTTCAAATGCATATTTGCAGTGTCAATGGTGTATACTTCTCATTTTCTGCTTTCCAGTGACTTGACGGTCACCCCGCCGTGACCCAGCCACATGACGCTTAACATGTGAAGATCAAAGTTCCACAGTCAAAATGTGAAAGCGAATAAAGATATGGGATGGTACGAGGTACGGGACACTCTCCGTCTGTTCTCTTTGTTTTGAGCCAGGTGTAGATTAGATCTTTTTTTCACTGTTGAAACGAAAAGTCAGAGCGTGTCCCACGATTCGATAGTAAAAACAAACATCTGCGGCGAGTGTTTGGAAAGAGCTAAATGAAATCCAGGTACGGCACTGTACATCCAAATGCCTTTATCCTGTTAAGACCTGTCAATCACAAACAATAAAAACTGCTGAAAGAATTCTCAATCCCTCCATCTACAGTTCTGCAATGTGCAGTTGATACAAAACTGTATTAGAACCAATCAATCGTGACGACTTAAAATTCCATACATTACCAGTGGATCACACATTACTTTATTGTTAAAAGACCTGTTCTGGTTAAAGGGATACTCCACCCAATTATTAACAATTCTTTCATGATTTTCTCACCCTCAAGTTGTTACAAATCTTGTACGATTTGATGTTAAACACAAAGGAAGATGGTTTGAAGAATGACCATCCACTGACCACCACAGAAAAAAATCTGAGTTTGTGTTCAACAAAACAAAATAATATGCTTTTTTTTTGTATGAAAGTCAGTTGTGGCCAAGGAGTCTCAATTGCTAACATTATATATAAAGTTATAGTTATTCCAAATATAAAAATTCAGCCATGGATTATTCTCCCTATATATCTTTATTCTGTTCACAAAGAAATGTATTAGGAATATATAGGGAGAATAATCCATGGCTGAATTTTTATATTTGAAATAACTATACCTTTAAACCAATTGTTAAATATAAAAGTCGTGTGATATAACAATAATGTAATTTGTGATATGATGGTGCTTAAAGATGATCAATTAAATCTAAAAAAGAACAATAATGTGCTATTGAACCACTTCGAGTGACCCAAGTCTTGGCTCGTTTTTAGCTTTCTCATCCCGTAACCTTCTCTCTCTCTCCACTGCCCTATAAATATAAAAGCAAAAAAAAGAGAGAGTTGAAAACTGTCTGCTTAGCACGATTGGCCAAGGTAAGCTTATAATAATGATTTATAAGTTGAGCTGCTGGGTCGGATTTTGTTGAAAATCTCAAGTCAACATGTAAAGATAAATATGTTAAGTGACTTGAGACTAAATAATTGTATGTTTTTTTAAAACAAAAATAATAAAAGAGAGGCAGAAGTTATATCTAGAACCTCAAAGATGTTTAACCATTACACCAAGATGTTTTATGTTATTTCATAAGAAATAAAGCATGATTGCCGGTCGACTTGACATACGTTTTTGAAGTATTAAATTATACATCGAATCAATCCGTTCGCAATATTTCAATATTTTCTTGCAGTCTCACTTACCAAGCAACCCTAGAATCTGTGACACTAATAGCTCAGTGCATCATCAGAACTTTTACAGATTGATTTAAAGTGTATACGGGCTTATGTGTTTTTAATATATTGTAATGGCACTTGTGGGGAAATGTGGTGAAGCTGATCAGAGCTCTCAGTCGAGCAGCAGGAAATCTAACAAGCTGCGGGATTTCTTTTTTACATTTATGAGGATTTAATATCATACGCCGCTAAGACACAAAGACCTCAGCTTCGGTCCCATCCCAACCGCCCAAGCTTGTCATCTTGTGACTGTGGACTCCGAAATGGTAGGGGGCCTGAGCCTCCCCCCAGCGAAAACAAGAGCGCTCGCAACATCATCCGGGAACGCTGAGCTCTCGTCAGCTAACACCCATGCCGGCGCCAGGAGATCACGCCAAACCCTGCTGGAAAAAAACTTCACTGCTCTCTGGAGGGTCCCGACTTGACTGTTCACTCTTTTCCTGTCTATCTTGGGCCTGCTCTGAGTCTGTGTTTTTAGGAAAATTCCTCTGGCGCGACCCCGTAGGCCCAGCGTCTCAGAATCATTAGAAGCGAACCCCCGACTCGTGTTTGTCCTGCGCAAACATCTCAGCTGCCACTTCATCCATCTCGCTCGGCCTGCTCTCGAACGTAACTGTTTCTCTTTTACCTCCTTGTGGTCTCGGACATGTCTGCTTCACCTTCCTCGGGTTCCGCGGACATCCAATATCTATCAGGAGTTTCAAACGTCCCGTAATGGGAAAGCAGCGTTGCGTAACCGTGCGATGGCCGGACCTGCGGAGACGTGATTCCTCCTCATGTAATTCTTCTTTAAACACTTTAGAAAAGAGTGAAGAGTTGAGTGATGTTGAGGATGAGGGTCACATTCGTGTATGTTTGTGCAATGACGCCATCTCTTGGTTATTTATGATGAAGCTTTACGTTCTGGTGTTTCTAAATGTCTTCAAGGGCAGACACATGGTCATTAAAGTCCAGAAATGGAAGATAAAGGTACACAACTGCTCACACTGACATCAGATGAATGTTTCAGAGACTGTGTTAAGAGTTGCGGTGATGCGAATAAGAGCGATTGATGGATCACCCGTCAGGTAATGAATACTATGCTGTTTGAAAGGTTAAGGGTCACTTGACTGACACAAATGTAATAATCTTTTAATCTAAATAAAAGGCTGAAACTGTTTCAGAAGCAATGCATAGTGTCGATGTGTACAGTATTTCTATTCGATTTTTTTGCAATTAAATTTTTTTAATTAATCACTGAATAGTAAAAAAATCTGAAGAAAAGCCGACAATAGTTTAGAATACATGGGAACTTATTTAATACGGTTTAAAAAGCATCTTAGGAATGTTTTCTTATTGAATGAAGAATACACTTTTTTCAAAATTTGACACAAAGGTTGACTACACTGAAGATGCTAAATAATAGTAATGATTTGTAGTCATTTTTAAGACATAACATAATTTTATCACCATTTCATATAGTATGAAATTAAAATTTAAAAAGACAAAAATCTAAATTGCAAAAAATACAAAATTTAAAATAAAATACAAAATTGTTGTTTATAAAAATTTTTTTTAATAACTTATCTTTTATTGTTCATCCAAGAAGATTATGTAAAGAATAACTCACCTTCTTGAGAATTTTAACCTGTACTTCATTCTTTCTCATACAAAAACAAAACAACGTATTTTTAAGAATGTTGATAACCAAACATTGTTTTCCCCTTTGACTTCTATTATATAGACATAAAACTAAGCGAATGAGGACAACATTTTTTACCCCAACATTTTTCTAAATTTCTCCTTTTGTGTTCTCTCGATGAAAGAAAGTCATAAAGGTCTCAAGTTTTTCTTCGAGACGTTACCCAACTTACTTATTGTATTATGTACAACGGTTTGGAAACATTTGAAATGTGATGCCACTTCTGTTATACAATATTTCTTCATTTTGTTTATAATAAATGAGATGAATTTTACATGCACACAGATGTACGGGTCTAACGAGATCACACATACACTCTATGATGTGTGTTCTGTGGTGTCTGCTGAATATAATCTCCGACTCTTGATAAAATGAGAAGCATGTGCAGCATTTGGATCTGATAACTCGTTTATGTTTATCTGAAACACACCTCAACAGCGAAGGAGATCCAGTGCCGCTTCTGCTTCACACGCTGAACTCTCATCTGCTGTACATTTGGATGCTTTGGAAGACGAGGCCGAAAAAAGACTGGGTGCGTTAAATCAGTTCCACTCTCTTGTAAATTACAGCCCTGCATTTTTAATTTCCTTTCCACATACAATGTTATTCACTGGCGTCCAAGCCAAACACAGAGAGGGAGCCTTCAACGCAGTCTCCGGCTGTCAAAAGCATGATGAAATGCACACATTCCTGCTGTCAAAACTGAAAACTTTAGAGATCAACAGTAAAACAAAAGGGACTGTAAAATGTCAGAGACCTGAGAGTACCGAACATGTTGTTTCTTTAGTTATACGTTCGTGTTTATTGGATTTAATCCCACTAATTTTACAGTTAAAGTCATTTTAGGGTCCAGTGTGTTCTTAATGGGCCTGAAGATACCGTCTTGGCTCTATAAACTACCAGACCAAATGCATAGGAAAGCTGTCATAATAAGTGTTTCATTTGAGGAGAGATTTATCTTAATTCCATCTGAAAACCATGGTCGGCCCAGTCTTATAATCATTTAATGTGCTTGAAGTTATTTGTGAATGTGCACGTCTTTCTGTCTCTAACCGTAAATTCTTGTCTTAAAATTTGCTGGTTCATGAGAGAAAGTGTTCCTCCATTCGAATGAAAATAATGTGATGATTTTTAATGTCCTGTTTATGTATGGCGTGTTTTCGTTCTTGAATTCAATGCAATGAGATTTATTACATTGAGTGTATTATATATACTATGTGCTATATTTTATAATGGCGATGTCCTTCTTTAACCTTAGATATCAAAATATATGTGCTCCAGAAAATTTTTAAAACGCAGGTTTTTCAAATGATGAAATAAACAGTGTTGTTTAATTGTTAGATATTTGCAAAACCTGGTGACAAATATAAAGGGAGTTATATAACAATTATTTAAAAAAAATAAAACAATAAAAAATATGGAGATAAAGCATTTCATAAGGAGAACAGTAAAAGTACATATATCCGCTTTTTGAATACAGCATTGGCCAAAAGTGCAACTTTAGATGAATTGACACATTTGCCTTTTGTTCAAATATTTTATTAAAGATGTATTAACCATATAGACCAAATCTCAACCTTAAATATTTAAGAAGGCTTGTACATTAACCTATACACAAATCAAAGGCCTAAAAGAATGACTGCTGTAGTTAAAAATCAAGAATAGAATTATTATTAAATATTATTAAATAATGAAACATGTGTTTAGAAAGAATGCCAGTGCACTTTTTTTCAAATAAATTAATCATACTAATAAATATTAGAAGTTTGATTAAAAATATATATATTTTTAACTAATAAAAAGATTTGTGTTTTGACAATTTTATCAGATAGTTTTTTGTAACACACAACTTTTTTGATGGTTTACTCTAAGACAGCTGTGTTTACACTTCAAATTGATAACTGAAACAACAGTCAATGGATAAACACATTCTTTTTGTGATAAATGTTCATAAATATTTTCGTTGCAGGAATATTTTTAAAAACTGCAAAAGGTTTTTGTCACATTTACAAGTCCCATGGCCTATGAAAAAGTATGACCTGTCTTTTTAGGTGGCGTGTTTGGATGGGCAAAATTTCTCTTTAAACCTCCTCACCGTTGGTGGCGCTGCCCACCTCTAATGTTTTATTGCAATCTGCCATAAACCAAAGAATTTTGCGTGACTTATCACGAAAAGAAGAAATTACATTCCAGATGCATTGTGTAGTTGAAGCAAATACCATCATTCATTAATATATTTATTAATATTTAGACAATATTAATAAAATGATGTGCAAATGTGTAATGCTACAATAAAATCAAAAAAGAGGAGGCTTAACAAGTTTTCAATAAATCCAGCTGTAGGTTTTGCTTCTAGATAACATGATGGATGATTCAGTTCAGCTGTGTGTTTAATATATGTGGGAGTATGGTTCTGGGGTGACTATAACTGAAGTCTACTGTTCCTCTGGAAAGAAACAGATATTTAACTCACACATATTTCACGGCCGAACTCCTCTGGGGTCCGTCTATTGTCATTCTTACTCAATGCTTTCGATGTTTTACCCGAGGCAGGAGAGCTCAAATGTCCCATACTGTGCGTTTACACATTATTATGTTTAGGTCTGATTATGATCCTGGTCTAAAGCTGTGAATAAGAGGCGTACAGTAATAACTCGCTCTCCACGTGAGCTGTACAGTACAGACAGAGCGAGACCAGATGTCTTCAATTGGGTTCATGTTTTGTTTTGCTTTCACAATGTAGCGCCACTGGACTGGCACGCTGCTCCGGCGGCAACAGAACGCTTGAATTCAGCCGGCGTTTCATTCCAACAAACTAATCAGATCAATGAAACGGCCTCGGCCAAAACCTCACTGCAAGAGCAATAAACTCACGATACAAGCAGATTTCAAACAAGCTCTGTTATTGAATCCCAACATTTCGAATATGAAAATATTACACATGTCGATTACAATCACATAATTTTGTTTGGTGTTTTACAATTTTATTACACACTATAAGGCCAAAAACTGCGGACAACCCCTTCCAATAAACAACGATTCCAGTCATTCCAATCCAAACAAATATCAATGCTGTACCATATGTCACTGTAAAGACTTTTGGTCTTTTTTTAAATCAGTTCCTTCTTGGTTGTAAGTCTGGCTCATGGTGGGCCTTTCAAATCATCCCAAAGGTGTTTGGGTTCAGCGGGCTTGGTAAAGTTCTATTGTAAGCTATTTCTTCATCAACCTGGCTTTGTGTACAGGGACGTCGCTGTAAAATTGAATGCATGAGAAATACACTATACCATAGCATTCAGATTTGACTAACAAATGAATAAAGAAGTAAGAGCGATGCTTCTAAGATTCATCTTTGCATTCTGAAAACCGACATACGTCTAGGCCCAGTAAGCAATGTTCATTTCTGGAAAAATTCTTCTAAATATAAGGCATATCACAATGCATGCTATTCCAGACCGTACGATCCCATCTTGGCTACTTCGCAAGCATCGCAGTTTAATCAGGTATTCACCAGCGGACTCATAAATAATCCTCGCCGCCTCAGAAGACTGACATGTGACGCCAGACAGGCGCGTTCAGCGTAGCAGCGAAGAAAAAGAAACCCCATAATTATCCTCTGGCTTGTGGGTCAAACAGTATTAATGATTTGGAATGACAACAGAGAAATAAAAGTTTCCTCTAACCACTTCCGTCCCCCATTGATAACCGGCAGACCTCGACTCCTGATGGCTTCTCCAGAAGGATATAAGGCCCGGGCGTTCATACTGCGGTCGCTGTTTGAAATAAAGTGACAACTTTTTATGAGCGTTGAAACCTCAGTTACTTTCAGCGCCGTGCCAGAACTGATCCCGGCAGATCTCTTTCGCAGGGCCTCTTATAAAATAAAGGGATGTCTAAACGGAAATAATTCCCTATAATTGCTGCCATAATACTCCCGTTCTTTCAGACGTCTTAACAGGGCCCACAGTATGGAATATGACCAGCGATACTTATATTTTAAGTAATTCATTAACAACAACAACAAGAAACAAAATACACGCTAACTATGACATAAATTGATAAATAACGTTAGTGAATAAAAAATCAATTTACATTTATATTCATTTTTGACAGCAGTATGTTTAAAGTCTATTGAATCCTGTCAAGCATGGGAAAGAATAATTGGTAGATTAATTAACGTTAATCATAAAAGCACATCTTTTAGATCACAATTTCTTAATTTATAATAAAATTATAATTCAACAGCAAGAGTCTTGGCTTGGGATTCAAATAAAGCTATATTTTCCCATTTTGTTTAAGATGTATGTTCCGTGACCCTCAAACCATTAATTGTTGAAAACTTCATAACAAGTGTCAAAAAAATCAGGTGTCAGGCTACATATTTGCTTCTCTTTCTGTCACATTCAGTGTTGGACAGCGCTGGCTGATGCTTGGAATGGGACGGGAGGAAATCTCTGTTTGGTTTGTAAGTGTGTCGGGATCCAAAGACAAACAGGAAATGCAATTACAGATCATTTGGACTCGCAATTTCACAGTCATTTCTGTGGGACATCAAGTGGTAAGTAGTTCTAATGAGGACTTTAATCTGTGTTGGGCGGTGAAAAGCTCCTTTCTGTGGTTTCACTACATGGGAATTCAATACCTCTCATATAATAACACTGTTTATACTGTACACGTTCAGCGTGAATGTATGTGTACCTGGCTTGTGAACATTACCATTATGAAACGACCAGCAATAATCAGCATTTTTTTCAGAAGGAAAAATGTTGGAACTATTTTCCATTTTCATTTAATCAGCATCTCTAGATGTTTTCAGTTTCCGTTCAATTTCAACAAATCAAACCTCGGAAGGGAAAAAGTCATCCAACGGCAATGTGATAACTTTTATTTTTAAGCAAACATTGAAGTAAATCTCTTGAAATAAAACATTTCTATGAAAATTCACTTAAAAATATTGATGTATACTACACCAATATAGGGTGCATATTTGTTATAATACTTTATTTCTTTCATTACACAAACGTGAATTTTTTGAAAATAACTATTGTATTATTAACACAACTATTTTAACATGTTTAATACATTTAAATCTATTTAATGGTTAAATATAAGTAAATATAAGTGTTATTTTTGTGATATTTACCATGTCACATGAGTCATTTTATAATGCTGTTTCTCCAGGTCACATATCAAATATCAGCAAATAGAATCAATATTTGTATTCAACATTTGGAGACATAAAGATAGAAGTTCACAGAATGACATGAAAATACAAATTTTACTTAAACACATTCCTTTAAATGATAAATTGAGAAAAGAATTAATGGAGCTTTGATATGGTCTCTTAATTTTTTGCGGGTTTTGACTTTTTCAAGAAATTAAAAGGTAATAATAGAATGCTTTGAGTCACATAATAGGCCTGAATCCATAAAGTCACAGTTGTGTTATTCTAAAATGTTGACGGGTTACTACGATTCTAAAGCGTTAAAGCTATATATAAAAAATACATTATAAATGAAGCTTAAGTATGTGTTTGACGAATGGAGCGGTAGTGTATATTCATGCAATATTTCATCTGTTAAGTTGGTCATCCTCAGCTTTTTCCGTTTAACAAGTCAGGCCCCTGGCAAATCCTTATAAAAAACATATCCACTGCAATAGAATTGCTCAAGCGCCCACAATTAAAGGGCTACGTTGCATTACACAGTGGTGGAGACTGCTTTCGGTCATCCAAGCCCTTTGGCACCGGTGCCAAGACATTGAACCCAGCAGCACTTTTGCTGGACCACCCAAACTCCATGGAGGAAAAACCAACAAGGTTTCGAGCCACAGACTTAGCATAATCTCAGTCTCCTCCTAAAAACTTTGACAAAGGATCTTTCCCCCTTCATTAACTCTCGCAGGCACATGCTGATTGAAGGTTTCGATTTTCCATGACTGGACAGTTTTGGCCTAGAACTGCCACCGGCTGCTGTGGAAAACATAAAAACACACAAACGCAGGGTTTTTAAGACAACATTTTTAAAGTCATGCGCCAGAGAGTGATGGTTTTAATTCATGGTTTTCCAACGCATCCCCATAAAGTATCTGTCAACCACATGAAAAACAAAAAGCTTTATCAGAAGAGCCTTTATTTATAAAACACTGAATCATTGCCTTTTTTTTAAAGTTATGGCATTATTTTCATACAGCGAAAAAGTATTGAGACTCAACAATGGGGTTAAAGTACGGCTGTCATAATATTACATTATAAGATTATTGTAGATAACATAATTCACAATGACAAATTTGAAAACGTTCTAAATTATTTATTTAATTTGATAAATAACTGTTTTCTAACTATGTCATGTTGTTTATTACTCACATCACATATTCAATATCATAATAAATAATATTATCATTCCTCTTGGTGTGTGTGCATGTTTGAATCATTTTCATCTCTTTCTTGAGCAATACTGTCCTCTGTTGGTAGAGATTAGTGCTCAAACCAATACTGATCAATACTGACCTGACTGATCACCAGAAGACATCTGAGAGGCAGTGAAATATGAAAAAATATTAACTTCATCAAAATGTGACTCACAGCAATAAATCATCTAGCAATTAAAATCTACAGCAGACCTCTGACACAAGTGAGATAATGATGGCCGAAGAAATATTCATGAGCAAATCTGATTTACCAAGTCATCGACAGACCCCCAGAAATCTCATTATTTTCACAGTCAAATATACAGTGCTGCAAACTCTATTAAAATTCATAAGCTGTAACACGAGGTATGGATTTAACGAGTGTACTAAAGGTCTGACATTCACCGGAGGAAGACTGTAAATAATAACACCAACAATTGAGCAACAGAATCAGATAGATAGATTACCAAACCAGCTGATGCTGACGTATAAACCACTGCACGAACATGAACAAGCTCAGAGTTGACCCACAGTTCCTCTTAAATTATAAATAGGAAACATCTTTCAAAATTGCGTTTTACGAAGTTAAAAACCTGGAAATGTAAAGCTCCTGTGCATTTAAAAAAAGTGATTTTTCATCATAAAAACTCCATCCAAACCATTATGACTTGCTTCTGCGAAACACAAAAGAAGATATTTGAAGGAATGTTGGTGACCGAACATTTACAGTGCCCATTGATTTTCTTTTGTACCGACACAAAACCAACACCGCCAATATTTGGATACCAACATTCTTCAAAATATCTTCCATTGTGGATGTGTAGTTGGAAGATTCTCAGCTGCTCATTTCAGGTCTTTTAAAAACAGTTTTTAGATATTTTTGTGTAACATTCGTGCAGGCTGACTTGTTAACAGAAGACTTTTATCAAAATGAACTGTTTTAAAATTACAAAAGAACATAATATTACAAAAGAACATAATACCAAAGAAAGTTAACCAAACCAGACCATGCTGCTGCAATCTTTGGTTGTCTGATCGAGTCCGAGCTCGGGATGTCCTCTATGACTTCAGTCTGACTTCATGAAAATGAAGATATTTTGAAGAATGTTGGTAACCGAACAACGGCAGTACCCATTCACTTCCATTGGTTTTAAAAGTGCATGGGTAACATTTTTGGTTTTTGCAGACTTTGCAAAAAAATTGCAAAAAAGAAAGTCATAAAAGTTGGAACTAATGACATTAATCACATTTTACAGTGAACTATCACTTTGGGACAGCTATGTCTCCCAGGTTCACTCTACAGGTATCTAGTTTCTAGGTTTTATTTCAATCTAAAGGTTGTGATCGTACACTAGTATCTGTTATTAGCCCACACTGTAATTACACAAGTGTTGTTCCGTTCCTGAAATCCTTTTGACATCACTTAATCTCTTTCAGCATTGCGCTGATGCACTAATGCATCTACAAATAAGACCCAAAGCCTCTGGAAAGCAACCCATTAGTTTTCAATTGATCACAGAGGATGTAAAACTGTGAACGGGTACAAAGGCCGATCAGCTGGAGATGTGCATGAGCACACTAAACAGTGACAGTAAATCTCAGAGCAACTACGGTTTGTCTCTCTGCATAATAGTTGGAAACAGGACTTTTTTAAGGATACATCATTTAATTTCTTAATTCCTTTGTTTTTTTTTTTCGGGCAGGCCTTTGAAATAACATAGGCAAAACAAATGTGTGTATCATGAATGCATTTAAATTTAGTATCACTGTATACTAAATGCTGTATGTGTGTTTTTTAATACTTTGTTCGCCCAAACTTAATTCAGGCCTTGTGAATACTCTTAAAATAAATGCGATAGAAAACATTGAAAGAACCTTTTTGGTTCATTATAGACAGTAACTTTTTATAACTGGACCAAGTTTTGGGCAACTTTTGCTTTAATTTGTTTCATATTTAAGAATAAACATAAATTATGAAATAAGTCATATGGACAAAAGGTTATATGTGAAAACTAAAAAATTTGATAAAACATGTTATGATATTGTGTCACCCTTTTGAAATAATTTAAAGAGTCCCGTCTATTCAGAAAAGTCAAACATTTCCAAAATGTTTTTGATAACCTTTCATTTGTGTTATGAAAAAACAAATTTATATTTGCTAAATTATATTTTGCCTTTTAAACTAATTTCACACGTTAAGGCATACACCTTCAGATCGTTTTTTAAATAATGAGAAACAATTGACTCAAGTCTCACAAAAACTTTCGATCGCCAACGTTAAGAGTCTTTTTCCAGTAGACAGATTCTTTTGTTTATCAGAAAGGTTCTGGAAATGTTAATGGTTAAATTCTATAGACAGTCACGTTGTTGGCAGTGACAGGTTCATCTCTTATGGAACCTGGAGTCTGCATGTGTCTGCCCATGCTTGAAAAGAGATTACGCTGGATAAAATTATCAGGTACCCTGTCATTATCATTATTATTTCAGGATGTCAAATAGGTGTTTCTCCTCTGGACAAGTGGAGCTGAAATTAAAAGTACAAGGTGCCAGCCTCAAACAGAATGGATCAATACCTCTCTAAACTATCTCCTGATGTTGATTATAGTGCAGGTATATTCCTCTTGTTGGTTGGTAAGTGTTGCTGTTTCATATTGATATGAAATAAACTATACGATGTTAGAATGTTTCTTTTAAATTAACATATAAGTAGGGCAAAAGGGTTTTCTGTTAGCTTTTAGTTAAACAATAATGTGTGGGGGGCGGTTGTTTCATATAAAATTTTTTTACAGGTTTGGTATTTATGAGTGTTTTCAAGTCTATGGGATGCAAAAATGAATACATTTTACTTGGCCAGATGATACTATTATAATATTTTTATAGTAGGTATTTATTTATTTTAATTCTATATTTTATGTTATAATGACCTTATTTGATATTGAACAGGTAGTTAAATGGTATAACCTGTGAGAAGCACTAAACATTATGTAAAACATTCAATTCAATTTAACGTTACATCCTGTTTTCCTCATAGTTAAGAGTCTTTCTCAAATTTGACCCCTTTCTAAAAAAGTCACGACAAATTGTTTAATAGTCCAGGTATTGATGGTAAAAAAAACTCATATTTTGAAAATCCCTTGAAAAGTGAGAGGTCAAAGTTCACGGAAAGAACAACATTGGAAAACCTTTTTTTATTAATATAACATTAACCACAAAATAACGTATGTGTTTATTAATGTCTTATTATATTTTATTTTATTTTATTTTCTATTTAAATTTCAATGATAACGATTAGTATTTTAATGATACAACATTAAAAACATGTTATTTAACCTTCATGACAATTAAATATAATGATCCGCATCGGCACAGCCAAATTAAAATGACTCCTGTCTAGACAATGAGAAACAATGAAAAAAAGGATCTTGATAAGAAATAAGAATACTCAAAATACAGTAAACGTAAGTACGCTTTTCCTATAATAGAAAACCTTTCCTCCTTATTAACAAATATGTGTTAAAAGCCATTCTCGGCCTTCCCAACATGGCGGCACAGTTGACCCATCACAGATTAAAAGCGATGAATGTTGAAGCTCGGTAGTCTCAAGAAGTGTTAAGAATTGTATAAAAATGGTATGAAATGTTTTCTTTGTATATTTGTGTGTTTTTGTAGTGTCTCATGAAACTCAATATAGCTTTAACATAATCACGAGCTCAAATGAGTCTATCTTTATAATGTTAATTGGCCTGTGGCATTTTCAGAAGATAGTCGGTTGTTTTCATGAGAGAAGAGTTAAAGACATACATGTGATTCTCTTAAAGGCTTCGATGATGCGCTCCACAGAAGCCGAATTTGTGCTCCATTGAGCTGTACGTAATAAAATCATTCAGTCTGCTCAGAGTGCTCGGTGTTTACAGATCAATACACAATAAATGCTGCAGATTGTATTGGGAATTATTTGATAGGATGTTTTCTTTATGAAATACGGTTGTGGAAATGTTATCGAGAGAAGCACAAATGCTGACACTTCATCGAGGGCCATCGACCGTAGTTTGATGGTTTTAGTCACAGGTTTTTTGCGTGATTAGAGTCAGATTAATAGAGGATGTGACGCAATATTGCTCTTTTGCTTAATTACTTTAGCACCTTTTAAGTAAATGGAAATCACTTAAAGTAAATCCAACATGCCTCACAAGAAAACATAAATCTGTGAAAGTGGTCGAACGCAGAGAAAGATGGATTGTTCTTGGACCTCATTGACCACCAGGACGAAGATAACACTGTTTATCAAGATCAGAAGTTTTGTTGTCCTACATTTTTCAAAATATCCTATTTTGTTTTCAAAAGTACATTTCCTACAGTGGTAGTAAACGGGGTTCAAGAACGGTTTGGTTACACACATTTTTCCAAATATCTTCTGTGTTCATTAGAACAAAAAATGTATATTTGAAACTAGGCAGTTTCACATGGGTTCCGTATTTAAAGGTAATCTTTGATGAGATGTTCAAGTGTAGAAAATTATATTCGATACTAAACTTTGCTGGGCGTTTGCCCTCCAGAATAAACCACAAAACCAAAACGATTCAGTAAATAATCATCATGAGTAATAAAATCTCTTTAAGTAAAAGTGTTTTTGGATTATATAACAGTGTTTTAAGAATGCCAAACTTTATGCTCATGCATTTGGGGGTTTTCTTTATCCACCGTGCACATATGTGACCCTGTCTGTGAAAACCTGGTTAAAGGTGGAAAATCTAATTCTGAGAAAACAAGCATTAAAATGTAATTTGACCTATTTATTTCACGACGATTTCCATCTTTGACATGGTCTTACGCAGTCAATATTCCAGATATCATTGTTATATTTTAACAGAATGTTCCTTGAAGAGTGTAGAATAGTTTTATGTATGTACTATATACTTAAGATGTTTTTTCACGGGCAGGGTTACAATTATACATTTAAAGAAAGTTGTGGAATTTCTTCAAAACACCCTTGTTTGGCGACAAACTATTGTTCATTTTATTGTTTAAGTCCTTAGTCTCAAAGTACGCATTATTGGTTATATTTTTTACGTGGTTGGTTGACATCTTTCTTCGTTCCGGACTCCTTAAGCTCCCCCCCGTGTACTCTGATTGGTCAAACGGCTGTGAGTTACTGCATCAGCACCAGTGACGAAACGACATCATGTGTATCCAGTTATTTCCGTAATGGGTCTCTGATGTCACATCACTGAAGAAACTGAATGACTACACTCATGACGTTTCCTGTAATCTAAAACATTTGATTTGTGTTAAAGATGATAACTCACTTTATTTTGACCTTTGAAATGTGTAACTTTACAGTTGAAAGCTACTAACGCACACACACACAAACACTTAATGTTGAATAAGGTTTTGGATCCGAGGTCTCTTTAAAAACAAAATTCGTGTTCAGGTGTCTCGGGATTATTGTTTGTCTGCGAGTCAAAGAAATGGATTATAAAATGGTAATCTCAGCACTTGGAGGGTGGAAAAACAAATATCAATAAGCCATACACATCATTAAGAACATCTCAACTGAAAAACATTGACATCATCTGAGAAAAATTGATATTCACCGTCAAATCAATTCTTCAGTTTTAGTCATTGATGTAGGGGAACATTGAACATGTTTTGCACTCCTGAATGTAGACATTTTTTTGGATCATAAATATGAGATGTTTTTTAAGATGCTTTGCGATGTAAAAAAAAGTTTTGTTCCGTTCGGAATCTCCTTCGGGCAATTTGCGTTTCCAAAAAATACAACATGCAGAGTGAATTAGAGTTTTGCATGAGTGTTGGTATATTTGTTTCCAGCTGTTTTCTCCATCTTGGGAAACTCCGCCGTCCTGGCAACAGCGGTCCGCCGGCACAGCATTCTCAAGGCTCCTGAGCTCCTCACGGTTAATCTGGCTGTGACTGACATTGGCATGGCTCTCAGCATGTATCCGCTGTCAATGGCTTCTGCCTTTAATCACGCGTGGATCGGAGGTGACCCGTCTTGTCTGTACTATGGCCTGATGGGAATGATCTTCAGTGTGGCCAGCATCATGACCCTGGCTCTCATGGCACTCGTGAGGTATCTGGTAACAGGAAACCCACCGAAATTAGGTAATGACACGGGTTTTATATTTGGTTTGTAGTAAAAAATGGGAAAGGTTGTTTCCTGAAAAAATGTATAAAAGATCAGGCTCCATGTTTATGACTATTATTGGAGAAAATGCTAAAAAGTTGCAGAAGGTCACGAAGCATAAACTGTTGAAAATAGATCACAGAACTTAAAAAAAAAACGTCTATATATTTTCTGCAATGTATGCTTTGAATATAACAAATGCTGTTTGATTTTATTTTTGAATGACCGTCCTGGATCTCCAAGTAAGACAAATAAACCATGGGAGTTCTTTCTAGAATTCATTTAGATTTGGATTGGATCAATGTTTTATTCAGCTAACAAACTGTCTTTATATGTCTGGCATCACACTGTAAATTAATGACCATGGAAAAAATGGAAAATGCAATTAAAAATTAAAAACTATTTGAATGATGCTTCATTGTACTAAATAAAACTCATCAATTATTACTAATGAATTAATGTGATTCCCTTTAAGATTGTGGCAGTAACAATTTAGATGAAATGACAGATTCAATATTGCATCAAGTCAGCATTAATGGTCTGTATGTGTCTGTTTCAGGTAACAGGTTTAGGAAAAGAACTATAAGGATATTGATTTGTGTCATCTGGCTGTACGCGTTGCTCTGGGCCGTCTTTCCTCTGCTGGGTTGGGGCGGATACGGGCCCGAACCGTACGGTTTGGCCTGCTCTGTTGACTGGGCCGGATACCAGCGTTCTTTAAACGGCTCTTCATTCATCATGGCTTTAACTATTCTGTGCATCCTGATCCCATGTGGATTCATCTTGTTCTCTTATTCGGGCATTACCTGGAAGCTTCACAAGGCTTATCAAACCATCCAGATCCATGAGAGCCTTCCCAACACCAGGACTGTTGAGCGGAAAGTCACAGTGGTAAGATTCTGCATTTCTCTAGCAAAAAAGCCTTGAATAACTCAAGCTTTTAGAAGAGATCTCTACAATGTCTCAAACTGAGCTCAGATGTGCCAACATTGAAATCAAATGCCGATACTGTTTTAAGATTTAGGGAAAACGTCTGAGATGAAGTTGAGACTTAATTGAGAACTTCATCGAATCTTCTGAGCTATAAACAAGCAAAATGGGACAAATTTAACGTGCCATAACATGAAAGGGTCAATACGTTTTGAAAGCTTGTCTTTTTCATTTTAATTTCAGCGTTTAACAGCGTTGTGGATCACAGATAGGGCAAACCCCGGAGGGTTCACACATTTGCTTGACACTTCACAGATTTTAAAAGTGTGACAGCCACTTCGACATTCATTACTGTGTTTTGTTGAGATGGTAAATGGGGACATCTGCAAAGTTTCAATCCCTCCAGACATAACAAAAAAGGATAGTTCACCTAAAAATTTGATTAAAAAAAGTCATTAGCTCACTCTTGAGTTGTTTTAGATTGTATTGATATATTTCTAGTGATAAACAGAGAAATGATATTTGGAAGAATGCTTGTTACAGTAACAGTTTAGGAAACCCACTGACTACCACAATAGGAAAAATAACAACACAAATGAGATATTTTAAAGAATGAAGAGTTGATTTTCTAACTTTGACCGATGTTGTCATTTCTCCTTGGTGGTCAAGGGGTTCCAAGAACTGTTTGGTTCCCTGTGTTTTCATTTTTGGTGGAACTATCCCTTTGATCCGTGTCTTACCGGAAATTTACAGACAGTAAGTGCAAGACTATGTTCATTCTGTTTTTGTTTCAGATGGGCGTTCTCATCAGCGCCGGCTTTATTGTCTCCTGGGCGCCATACGTGACCATCAGTTTATGGACCATGTTTCATTCCAAAGGCCAAGAAAGCGTAGCACCCGTCATCAGTTTGCTTCCCTGCCTCTTTGCAAAGTGCTCAACGGTGTACAACCCTTTTGTATACTACATCTTTCGCAGGTCTTTCCGCAGGGAGCTGCGACAAATCTGGATGTGTTGTGGCCGAGTGATGCTCTGTGGGAGGACACGACATGCAGAGGAACCCAGGAGTGCGCAAAAACAAGAGAAAACGCACAAGTGAATACACAACAGTGGAGGTCAGGAGGTTAATCCTTAAAAATAGATGGAGGAGAGGAGCTCTGTTAAATAAGCAAAAAGTAAAGACAGCAGGGTTTGAGATGTTAAGATTTGACATTTTGGCGAATGCAATGTCTGTGGTTGTAGCATGAGGTCATGCGGAGGCTGTTTATGGGGTTTTTAGAGTTTTGATTAAAAAAAATTGATCTTTAGAATTGATTTATCTTTAGATTTTTTCTAACTATCTTTAGAGGTTTTTAAAGGGATAGTCCTTGCAAAAATGAAAATCCTTTCATAAATTACTTAACTTCAAGTTGTTCTTAACATGTATAAACATGCTTGTTTTGTTAAACACATAGGGAGATAGTTAGAAGAATGTTAGCAACTGAGATTTCTGGGGCACCCTTTACCATAGTAGGAAAAATTGATATGGTTGTCAAGGGTATTCTTATATTTTTATCTTCTTTCGTGTTCTTAATTCATGAGAGAATTTTCATTTTTTAAGTCAACTATTCTTTTTAAATAAAAAAAATTTCTGAAGAAGTAAAACAGAATAGAATTAAAATCCCAAATAGCTGAATTCAGCATGCATTATTTGTCTTTTCTGCTCGTATCTTTCTTTCATCTTTTATTCCTTCTTCTTCCCAACTATTGTTTCAACTTTGACTATTAAACCTTTTGTTTTTATAAAGACCTTTTAAGGGTTAAATGTGAAAATCTAAAGCGGTATTTTTTTACCCGTCATAATTTTATCCCTCGACTATAACAATGACGTCTTGTGTTCTTTCTTGCTTTCCATTAGTATGTTTCATAAGTGTCATATTGTGCTTTTCTTCTGCAGAAAATCATTAACAATTATTGCTTTATGTGAACATTGATGCATCCAGAACTTACGAATGAAAGTCGATCAGTGCATGACACAGATTAAAAGAATCTTTCATATTTCTTTGCGTGTCAAACTAACAACCCTTTACATTTGATTTCTTCACCCCGTTACAGGGCACAGAAAACATTTCACTCATGAATTATTTAAAAATCTTTAACTATTTATTGACACTAATGTCACTCCAAACATGTATATCTTTCCTTTTGTGGAGAACACTGATGCAGATATTTTGAAGAATGTTGGTTAACTATAAAACACTGAACCTTATTGAATTCCATCATATGCACACAAAACCTCAGAACAATATCTCAAAATATTCTCAAAATAATTTATTTTGTGCTGTAAAAAGTTTAAATCACATACAAATGTTGTATGACATGAATTGCAGTTTTTGCTTTTAATGTGTTCCCACACATTTTTGAAATGAAGAGACATAACTATTTTGTTACCAAGGCCACAGATTTTTTAAATGAAGAGATATAATTTTTTTGTTACCAAGGTCACTTTTTATTTCATATCCCTTTGATGTATTTTGTTTCACACGATCAAAGAATGAGATTATTTGATAAACTAAACCAAATGACATAAGGTGATTTAAATATATTACCATTGTAATACAGTATATTCTATAGGGAAAATGATTCACCATTTTATTAATATAGATCCCTCAGTTATTACCTTCACAGATACCAATTTTAAAAAAAATACCAAGTCAAAAAATTAATTTGGTTACCAGGGATACAAGTATAAAAGCATCACAGGAATGAAACTTGGGTGTGTGGATGGTAAAAGAAAGAAGATTTCAGCAAAATATTCTGAAAGAATTTGTTATTTCAGGTTGAATCGATCAGACTTGAATAAATTGTGAAAATAAAAATGCATTTAAAATATAATTATAACTATAAAATAAACCTTGACACAAAGCTCTCCATCATGTCTGTCACAGAAGATTGAGTTTTTCTAACTAGTCCGAAACTTTTGAATCTTCAATAAGTCTTTAAATTAAAAAATAAGGGAGACGGAAGAGAGCTATTTCTGTTTTTCTTTCCATGTTGTCTCAGACAGTCCAACATGAGCAGCAGGTAAATGTAATGTTGCATTATGAATGTCTGATGACATCATCGGTGACCAATGAGAACACCAGCCAACTAACACGTCTGGCATGCATGAGTCATATTAATTCTGCAGCTGGATTACAGCATGACACTCGAGGTTTAGCCATGACTTATCAAAGAAGAAAGTGTTACATCTAGAAGCTAGAGATTCCCAATCCCTGTAAACAAACACAAGGAACATTCAGAAGGACAGTGGATGAAATGATGAAGGATTATCAGGGAAAGCCAAAGCGTGTCATTTGTGTTCCACTAACAGCAGACGGATCGAAGACTTCACATAACACTCTCACTTTCATCAACGGAGGTCTGGTCGGCAACATTGTGAGAACGAATTGTGGTGAAAGTCTTTGTGCCTTGGCCGTTTCCTTTACACGACAGATGAATACAATATGGCAGAATTGTCTTGGACTTTTTATCAGATGAAAATTAAGCTCAAGGTTTTTTTTAGCTTTAAAATATTATTGAAAATGAATTTGTTCATGGTTTGGTTCATTTTATAATGGTATCTAAATTCGTATAGAGGGCAAAACAAAATGACATATCCAGGGGTACTTCAAAGGGTGATTTGCAGGTGGTATCTATGGCAACAAGTGGGTTTTACCATGTGGAGAGGTCCTACTGCACGAGCCCCTTCTAAACAGTTTTACAATGACACTATGTTTGTGATTTACAATAGCCTTACATTCAGTATGAAATGATGCAGAATAACAAAGTGAACAGTTTGAAAATTTATTAATAAAACTGTATGAATAGGAATAAAATAAAAGACCGATTGTTCAAAATTCTGTGATGGTTTACTCATCCTAATGTCATTTCAGACCTTTGTGACTTTCCTTCTTCCGCAGATGGAGATATTTTTTATAATGTGGATGCCACTGCTGTTTGGATAACAACTTTCTTCGAAATATCTTCTTCTGCGTTCTGCAGAAGACTGAAAGTCAAGTTTGAAAATGACAAGAGGATGAGCGAAACGCAGCATTTTGGAATACATGCAAATGAATAAGTCACGTTTGTGTCTTATCGGTTATTGTTTTCTAAAGTTGAACTTGTTCACCTGAAAAGATTATTCAAGTGTAAGATCACTGAGGCATGAACATGAGGTTTGTGAAATTCATTTCTTCTGGGTGCTGCATTCATGTGGATCACTGGACCCTCCAGATGCATTCTGTCATGTGTAATCAGAAAGATTATGTCATAAGATGCAAGAGCATTAGACTGTGTCCATATCAAACCAACGTAACGATATTAAACATTCATAACAGCCATCTCTTTAAACTTTAACAGCATAAAAGCGCTTGTCAAACTCTTTCATGTTAAATACCACTTATGACTTTGCACACGGTGACAAATAATGCATGTGGCCTAGCATTTACCCCAAAAATAACATTTTAAATGTTTTCATATTTCAGTGGAATATACGAAAACAATTTATTACAAAATCAAGCCGTTCATTTCTCTAAAAGTTCCAAATGTTTGTGAAGTGTATAAAATATATACATAATAAAATATAATCAACCAATACTGTTGGTGTACTCTAATAGAAAGAGTTCATGTGATTTGCTTTATTTTCAACATACATATACAAAAAAAGCATGGTTACATCATTTCAAAGCATGAACATGAACACATTTTTCTATTTGAGAGTCACATTTTTTCAGATGGATTTTTAATTAAATCTCCCTTCATGTCTCATTGGCTTCATGTAATGAATCTTGTGTTTTTTCCTCTGAAATTGTCCCAATGTGTCATGGACCAGCGTCATCTCCATAAATCCATCATGTAAAGAATGTATGCAGCTCATGGAAAGCTCCTCCTAAGGAGGACTGAACTCTTGGACGTTCTTACACGCCCCTTAAGAAAACTGTCAGCCTCAGCACCAGAACCTAGACACGTGCAGTCTCTTCTGTGTGTGCTTCTGATGGGCTTCCTCTTCATCAGATGTTTCATTCCCAGGACAACCTTGTAGATCCTCCATGGGGTTTTAGTCTCGTCTGTAACTTTGCCAGTGCGCAAGGCAGTCAATGTTGAACGGTTTCCCATTGCGCACCAAACGTCTGGAAAGAACATCATCAGATCTGAACTTCTCATGATGGATTATTATTCTTCTAAGGTGTCTCCTGCTGTGGATTATGGAGCTGGTGCGTTTCTGCTGATCATTGGTAAGACTTTTGCGTTCGGAACCTGCTGCGTAATGGGGAGTGTGTTGGTTCCATCCCATCATACTGCGCTCTTCTTTACATGCACATCTTTAAAGTTGAAGTTTTCTCATTATTGATTTCTTGTGCTGCAATCTATTTGTAATGCAGTTCCATCCATGCTTTGTAATTATTGCATGCTTGAATTTGTCAGAAATATAATAAATGAATTCAAAATACTCTTTTAGAGTCATGGCACAAGTCACGTGCCAGAGGGAATGCCATGCATATATGTTAAGATGCCCACAGAGTCTTGGGTATGTTCTTTAGTTTAATTCCAATTATAAGATTTGCATAACCAGCCCACATAGGTGGCACTTCTGTTACTTTCTATTACTGTATGAATACATGTACACCATCAGAGAACACGTGATCTTGGATACACTGTATAATGAAATAAATGCATTGAATGTAATGTATAATTTATAAAGGTTTATCCTAAGATTGAAACATTTCATAAGGCAGACTGGGACTGACAACTCTTGCTTCGTAGAGAATGGACTTTCCACATGCATTCATGTATTCCATGAAAGGACATTATGAATTGGCACGAGGGGGATTAAATAAAGGAGCACATTATTCATTTAGAGTGCACTGACCATGCCATGGATTCAAATGGCATTAAATTTACCCTTTTCAAAAACCTGGCGAACGGGAACAGAAATGATGGACCGTATGGAACAGTTCTCTCGGATGTCATCGCTTGCATGCCGTCCATAATGCCTTGCAGAAGGAAGGCCCTGGAGGGCCATTGGGCCTGAGGACTAGTTATTGAAGAAGAAATGAAGGTAAAGCCTCTGTCGATGCAGGGATTTCCACGCATGTGCCGAGGACTTCACATACATCAACATCACGACATACATGGTGGTTGGAGCAAAGAAGAAAGCGAGATATAGCATCTGATTTCTTATACGTGTCAACCTTAAAATTGTGTCTCTGCATTCGCTCGCTGAGAATTTCTGGTGGCTTATTTTAAAGAAAAAATATTTTCAAAATGCACATTCATAAATTCATTATCTCTCTACTTTCTCGCGCAGCTGTCCTATCCATTCTGGGGAATTTGCTGGTTCTCGTGATGGCGTACAAGAGGTCGACACATATGAAACCCCCAGAGCTGTTGAGCGTGAATCTGGCCGTCACTGATCTGGGAGCAGCTGTCACCATGTATCCTCTGGCCGTAGCCTCAGCGTGGAACCATCATTGGATCGGTGGAGACGTCACGTGCGTGTATTACGGCCTGATGGGATTTTTCTTTGGAGCGGCCAGCATGATGACCCTCACCATTATGGCTGTCGTTCGCTTCGCTGTGTCGATGACGCTCCAATCGCCCAGTGAGTTTCTCAAGAGTTCCTCATACGAAACCACAGATGAAATCTCTTTCATTAAAGTTCTTAAATTGAAAACAAACCGAGGTTTCTCCTAAGCCAGAAGTTTCAGAAGAGATCCAATTCTCAATGTCTCAAACTGTGCTCAGATTTGTCAAGTCTGTAATCAAAATAATTGAAACATTTGTCATCAAATTTTCTCAAACACAGATCACTTTAACCCTAAAATCTTTATACATTTACACAGTAACAGTTGTCATACATACAAGCGTCTCATTTGTTTCTGTTTAAATCTCCTAAGCATCTTTTCCATTGTCTCAACAAAACCCACCTGAGACCTTCATTGGGTTTTCTCATGCTTGTCCGTCTGTCCACAGGAGAAAAGATCAGCAAAAGAAATGCCAAGATGCTGGTGGCAGGCTCGTGGCTCTATGCTCTGCTGTGGGCTCTGTTTCCTCTCATCGGCTGGGGAAAATATGGTCCGGAACCCTTCGGCCTGTCCTGCACGTTGGCCTGGAGAGACATGAAGGAACAGAGCCATTCCTTTGTCATCACCATCTTCCTCATGAACCTGGTCATCCCGTCCATCATCATCATCTCATGTTACTCTGGGATCGCTCTGAAACTCTACGTGACGTACAAGTCTATGGACGACGTCAACCGCATCCCCAACATGATAAAGATGCAGCGACGCCTCATGCTTGTGAGTTTGAGAGAGATACAGAACAAAATACAATCGCACAGTAAACAGTAGTGTTTATAAGGTAAACTGTAGTATTAACTACAGTATAAAAAAAATGTACTGTAGAAAAACCCTACAGTTTTTCTACAGTTAACTGCAGTTTTAACTATGGTAAGTATAACTAATAAATATAAATAACGTGCAATGTTTATCTTGGCATACATGTGTATGTGAATAACGCTGAGGTCACACTATTGTGTGAAATGCAGTTTCTTAACAGGTGAACTATATTCAGAACTCAATGTCATGCCCTTCAGCTTCTACATGAGCTTTTGTTCATGATTCAATGCTCATTTAATGCTTACATGCTCTCTTCTCTATACGACCGCACTCGTTCTATAGAGGCAGTTTGCAGAATCTTTGTTTCATCTGAAGGCATTGATCTTTAGCTTCATGGGTTTAAGAGAGACGTATTTTTATTTGATGCTCCTGCTTTGGGGTATTGTTGAAGAGTGTAATTCTATAGGATGATACATTTATAATTTCTGTTCTTGAACTTAAGTGTTTGTCTTCACAGATCGCCGTGTTGCTCAGCGTCGGCTTCATCGGCTCCTGGGCGCCATACGGAATCGTCAGCCTCTGGTCCATCTACCGTCCCGGCGACTCCATCTCTCCTGAGGTCAGCATGCTGCCCTGTCTGTTCGCCAAGACCTCCACGGTATACAACCCCTTCATCTACTATATCTTCAGCAAGACCTTCAAACAAGAGGTCAACCAACTGGCCCGTCTGTGCGGCGTGTGCCGCGTGTCACCTTCCAAAAACGTCCCTGAGAACACCGTCTACCTGGTGTGTGAGAAAAAGAAGAAACGTGGAGCAGGGAAGGAATCGCAGAAGGAGAAGAGCAAAGATGGAATCACGGAGAGAGAAGATACCAGATGCCAAGACTCAACTTGTTAAGCTGTAACTCTTCAAACTTTCTGCTTTCGTCTTTGTTCAACACGCTGCATTTGATGACACACGTCAATGAAGTGGCTTAGCATCCGGCATGACCCAAGAGGTCATGTCTTGATATAAAAAGGGCATTTTTGCATTTCATTGACACGCGACAACACAACAGAAGTCTATAGACTGTAACACAAGCATGTCCGAGGGAAGTGGATGGTAAACAGTTTTTATTAACAACTCACGTGAAAACAATGACATCACACAAGTATTCTGAATGGAAGTGTGTGGTTTAAAGGTCCGGCCGAAAGAAATCATTGATGCATAATGGGACTAATGGCTTTAAAAATAGTCATTATCATAATGCCAATTGAATGGCTTCTCTGCTTTTTGGCTTTATAAATCCCCATGTGCTTTGTGTTGTTGGGGGGGAATCAGACAATTGTGGCTCTCAGATGAAAGAGTCATAAGAAAGGATGAGTAAAAAGGACAGAACATTCATTTGCATTTCTTTTTTTTTATTCTAGTCACAATGTGTCCGACGTCATGTTCAATAAAAAGGTTTTTTGTGTAATAGTTTTAAGTGAGACAGGAGTTTTTTCGTACGCCCAAACCAAAAGTTCTTAAACTAAGCTGAGCTCAGGAATGACGGCCTAATATGTTTTTCTTTGATGGAACAATTTCTTCTGCGTACGTTATAAGATAGTTGGTAGCTATTATGTGTTGTTTGCGCTGCGTGGCAGATGGAAATGAGTCATTTATGTGTGTGAATAGCTCTCGTTGGAGAAGGACAGTCTTTTACACTGTCGTGCAGGTTGTTTCTTATCGTTGATGGACAGTGACTCTCGCACTTCCTGAAACCTATCATCATCTGTTTGAAAAAGACATTCATATTCTTTTCAATGTCAGCATCTGAAGGCCAAATGATATGTGATTGGTTATGCATAAAACATGATGTCACAAGCATTTCACATCAGTCAAGATTTCATACGTATGGTACATGTCAAATTGATGAAGGTGATGGATATGAAAAAAGGCTGCTGAATGATGTCACAAATTAAAACAGGGTTCTATACAAAACAAAATAAAAATGCTTTATGATGTCGTAGAAGAATTTTTCGGGTCTTTTTTTAATTGTTCATCAAGGGCATCGATGAAGAATGTTTTGTTTTATTTAGGAGTTCATCTCATATAAATGAAGCGTTAGATTTTTATTATTTAATGTCGTTCAGTCTGCTTCAAATTCAACGACTTGCCTGCAATTTCTGACTATATTTAAGTTAAGGGTCGTAAACCTATTTTAAAGATACTATTTTTACAATACGACATATATCTGTCCGGCACAAGAAAGTACAAATAATATATATTTTTACAGAGCTCTATGCAGATGTTTTTTAGACTTCAGATAAGGATGGATGTGATGGATTTGTCAAGTGAATCTGTGTGATGTACATTAGGATTTACGCTTTGTTGGACTACCTCAAAAAAATCATTTTAATGTTTTTCGTGTTTGCATGATCTGACCTGAAATAAGTAATTGTATACGATTTACATAAATGTTCATTTTCATATAGACTGAACCAATAAAAAATAGTCATTGAGTTTATTTGGAAACACCTATGTATGTACACGCATAAGTCATTATCTGACCACTTGTAGATATCATCGATAGAAGTAAAAGTAATGCTTATGTTCTAATATTTTTTCCGGATATTTGGCATGCTGTCAAAATGTGAAAGTACATTTTAAATGTTTTATTAAAATTAACAATTCATTCGTGTTTTGAGGCCTCATGTCATCTACTCTTTTTAACGTTGAAAGGGAACTATTTAAATGGCTAAAAGATGTTCTTTAAAGAAGATGTAGTATTTGTTCTACAGACGACACATTTAGCAGCTTGAATTAGTCCATCATTAGGTGTGCGAGCGCTCAATATTAACAACATCCCTCTAAAAGCTTTTCAAAGGCTTCATACACGCAACCGATTCCTTCTCCTGAAAAGTCGACAAAAAGTCAAATGATTAGAGGTGATGATCTGAGATTGCTTTAAAATGTTGAGATGTTGAACATACAGATGTGAAAAAAAATTAAGTGAGCCTTTAATCTGCATTTCTGAATATATTGTAGTTTAAAATATTGTAAAGAAGCCTAGGAGTCGAGTGTTTGCTCTATTATATGTTCTTTTGAGAAATACATGAAAAAATTGTGTGACTTGTTTCCTGTGCAGTATTCAAGGTCTGCACAAGTTATTGACATTTGTATGTATTTTCAAATAAAAAATGTACAAGATAAATCTCTCTAATTTTGTTAAAAACATTTAAATATTTATATTTTTAAATTACATTTACTGTAATTTGGGAGATATCTTATCAGCAATTCACAGAATGACAAAAACGATAAAATGTAAACCCACCTATAACATAAAACTAATTTTTCAGAAATATAAATTTTTTTCCGGAGCTACATGTTTAACATTCCAAAATTTGTGAAGCAATCTAAATCAAATCAACATCACGGATGTCATTTCTTCAAATCAAGAAAGGTTAAAAGTTTTGGATGAATTTATGGTAAAGAAGAGACACAATCTGAGCCTAAAATCCTACAATTTGTCATTACATCCCTAATGCTTTAAAAATGTGGTAACCGAACAGCAGGGGCGGCAATTCATAGCATTAACACAAATCCAATCTAATGGATGGCAGTTCCAAACATTTTTCAAAATATCTTCTTTTGGGTTTCTTTGGAAGGAATACAGGTTTCAAATGAAGAGATTATGAGTAAATGACGAGATCATTTTCATTGTTGGTTGAACTATCACTTAACATCCACATAAAGCAGAAACAACTATGTCTTCAATGATAAAGATCTTGTACAGAAAGTCCATAAAGCATCACAATCATGTTGAGTATCTACAGAGAGGTTTTATTCAATATTGCAATCAATGTGTTTACTTTGTTAACTTTCAAAAAAGAATTGGAGTGAATATGAAAAATCAACTGATCCCTTTAATAGGAATCGATAAAACAATTACAAAACCCTACAAGTGCCTTTTAAACATCCCCCTGTCTTATGACAAGAACCCAAATCTAAAAGAGCAACAAGACCTGTGACCACATCAGAAACATCTTTATATTGATATTTAAATGCATTTTCAGACTATACAAATGTCATTCGAACAGCTTTGATAATAGATTTATGTCACACTGATAACTTCAGGCTGTCGTTTGCCTCATTATTTTCTGTTAATAACTCATTGAACTACTGTCTTTGAGATGTGAGCGTGTACCAAACACAGTCGGATGCAGAGCATTCCCTTTACATGGCCAGACGGATCTTCTCCAGGTTTTTCTCGATTTTGTCAAGAACTTCAACTGCTGCTTGAGGAATCCTGGTCCCCGGGCCGAAGATACAGCTGACGCCGCTCTTGTACAGAAAGTCATAGTCCTGGAAAGAGTTTGGAAAGTTATAATACTTTGCTGCTAATGTAACATTAGGATGTTTAGCATCCGTTTATATATGACATATCGGATTTTAACTACAATGGAGAATCACAGCAGGTGGCGTGGCTTGTCTTCCACTCCTTCGTTCTTCAGTAAAATGCTGTTGAAAGTGGACTTGCATACAAGCAACCAGATTACAAGCGTGAGCTCGGGATTTCTCACGCATCTTTAAGTTACACCAGCTTTTTCATTTGCTCACTTAAGGAGGTCCATTTAAAACATAAATATGATATCACTCGAGAAAGAGGTCTGTGAAATGTTAAAGGATCATGCGGATGGAAATGCTTGAACACATGAATTAATCCGAGATAAACAATGCATGTTATCAATTCATTTCACACATTCACATCAAACACCAGGACAGAATTCAAGATGTAGATGTGGACCTGAAGAAAATGTTAAAGTCTTAAAATCTTGCATTGTATCTTAAAAGAGAACGTATAGACTGTACACGCTGTATACAAGAATTTCATCACTACCGTATGGTGTGCCGATGTTCTGAAAACCTTTGGTGGCATGTCAATCAGACTCCGAGTGAACACCAAATCTGTTATTAAATGTCTGAAGTGAATGGAACATCTTGTCATGTTTCTGCTGTAAAGGCTTGTCACCTTGTGAAGGTGGTCAACATTGATCTGCGGTGTTTATTATTCAGCTGGAGCTCACACAAGCATCATGGGTTCTATACTGATCAAGATTGCATGTCAGAATAAATGTGTCTAAAAAAATGCATGAATGTAAATGTTCTGTGTACAGGTGATACCTGGGGTGGAATGACGCCTCCGCAGATGACCAGGATATCTGGTCGGTTGAGCTTGCGCAGCTCTTTAATAAGTTCTGGTACAAGTGTCTTGTGTCCGGCCGCGAGCGTGCTGATCCCTACGCAGTGCACGTCTGCATCCACGGCCTGCTGTGCGACCTCGGCAGGGGTCTGTCGTCATAGAAACATCCATGAGATATCACAAAGACATGACATTAGTCCTAAACCAACACGTGAACCCATTACTAACCCCAACAGACCAAGTAATGAACTCCCTATTGATCCCTAAAGCAACATCTCAAACTGTGAAAATTAATTTTTAAATGGCATCTACAGGGGAAATAAAGGACAAAAAAGTAAGGCCAATCCTTATCCTATAAAGACATCACATGATGCTTTTATCCACAGCAAGAGCTATAGAAATAACCCCCAATCTTGACATGACCTTGTGTATTTGTTCGGATATATTTAACCTGTGAACAAAGATGAGAAAAAATTTCAAGAGAAAAACTTATGCTACGCATGTCAAACCCACACATGATGGAGAAAGAAAAATTCAAATTTTATATCACAATATTAAGATCACAAGAGTATAAGAAATCTATTCGCACCCGGAGCAATGATGCAAGGTTTTCAGAGTTTTGCCTAAATTGAAAAAAGAGTGTCTACCAATACGCTGCTTTTGAACTATGTTTCATATTTAATGGAAAAAGAAAACAAAACAAAAATCTTGCTTTGCCTTTTAACACTTAATACTTTGGTCCTCCTTGTTTTAGTTTTGAACATTTATACACATTATAACCAAAGGGACATTTATACATTTTAACCAAATCTGCTTTTTAATGGAATCTTTAAGATATGTATAAAATAAAATCAATACTATTAAATAAACAAGAGCTGAGTAGTGGTTCTGGGCCAGTGTTGGCATGGGAACGGATAATACTTGACTTTAGAGATTCAATTTTAAAACATCAATGTTTGAAAGACTCACAGCATGAAATCTGATGACCAGTTTGTCCTCTACATGAAGTGTATGTGATTGAACTATACATCTAAACATGACTCTAGTAGGATATATGTACTGGAGGAATATTAAACCTTAAACCTTTTGAACCGTATGCCAACTAATTCATCATTTTAAAAGCACAACCAAAACTAGAGATGCATTGATGGCAGATGACAATAAACAGCTTGTGGTGGAAAATACCATAAATATATTCATGTTTTATTCAAAGTGAAAGTTGACCCAAAAATTATGCTATCATTTACTCACACTCTTATAATTTCAAACCTGTATGACTTTTGGTCTTCTGCCGAACAAACAAGAAAACATTTTGAAGAATGTTGGTAACCAAACAGTAGTGCCATCCCTGTTCTTATTTTGTATAGAAACAAATCCAATGGGTGCAAGTCCTCAACATTCTTTAAAATATCTTCTTTTGTGTTTGGCGGAAGAACAATTGTCATACATGTTTAAGATAATGAATGTGGAACAATTTTCCTTTAGGGTGACCTATCTCTAACTGGCGAGTTTAAATTATTTAACAAAACCACAAACCTGAAAAAGTGGCCCAACGTCTACGTCAAACCCCAGGTCTGCGAATCCAGTGGCGATGACCTTTGCCCCTCTATCATGACCGTCTTGCCCCATTTTGGCCACAAGCAGACGTGGGTTCCTGCCTTCATGTGTTTTAAAAAGCAGGACCCTGTGAGACAAACAAAGAGTCACACATATAGAACGTGTAATATAGAATGTCAAAGTATTTTATAATTATACGTAATTTAAGCATCACCTGTCATTTGCCAGAGAGATCTCCTCGTGTTCACCATACTCACTGCGGTATGCTCCGCTCACCATGCGTGTGCTTGCCTTGTGCTCCCCGAAGACAGCTTTCATTGCATCTGTGATCTCCCCCACCGAACACCTGCAGAAAATAGAATTATACACCGCAAAATGGTATGTTAACAAGAATAAAGTGATGAAAATAAAATAATAATGTGAAACATTAAAGCATGGTTGTGTATTTGGAATATGTTTGAAACAAATAGGGGACGCACCGGGCTCGGGCAGCCTCCACGGCGAGCTCCAGAATGTTTCCGTCTCTGGTGCGTGCACACTGTTCAATGGCAGCCAGACATCTCTTCGCTTCTTCTGCGTCTCTGCTCTCTCTGACCTGTGATGCAAACACAACCTCAATTTTAATTCAAACTCTGACCTGAGGTCAGCAAATGCACAAATACAGCAGTGTTTCAGAAGCTTGTTTTGTGTAGACTTGTGTAGAGTTATGCACACAAAACCCAAAGCCAAACTTATTACAGAAGATATTACACATACCAATGTCCTTCAAAGCAGCATTATGTTTAAATAATACATATAAACATATGTACACACACACACACACACACACACACACACACACACACACACACACACACACACACACACACACACACACACACACACACACACACACACACACACACACACACACACATCCAAAATAATTTTTTCAAAGATCACATATACATATACATATACATATACATATACATATAAATATACATACACACATACATATATATATATGATCTTTGAAAAAATTATTTTGGATCAATTAATTGTAGTTATAGTAATTTACAATGCATATATTAGCATTAAGAATGTCTATATGCTTTAAATAATTACATTTTTTTTAAGCATTTTAAATGTCTCTCAATTCAACTAATATGGACTAATGACTTTTTACACACTGTTTTTGTGCTTCATTAATACTATTTAAAATAACATCTATATTATATAATTTTTAAACATAAGTCCTTTATAATTTAAAGTATACAAAAAATCACATTTTGTGTTTACAAATTAAATCACATTTTATACATTTGTTTGCTGAGTTACATGAACAAATCACAAAAATGTGATATAAATCAAATATTAAATTATTCAATCAAATACTGAAATACATTACAGATAGATTTAATGACAATTGAGGTTATCACATCAACAATAATTTCATAATCCTTTATCCTACACACATGTAGGTATTACTTATGTATTGTCTAAACAGAAAATAAACTCCTTTTATTTGCAGTATTTTGGGTCTGATGTTTGAAATTTGGGAGAAATATTACCAAAAATTAAACCAACCTGAACTCTTTACACAATTTCTTAGAAAAATTGTAAAAAATGATATAAACTATATATTTTCTGTAAAAAAAAAATCCAGAGTACCCAAACTGAGATACAAGAATGTTGTTTGGAATTTGATCAAACAAATCAGCACAAACACACAAATCTAGCACAACTGAACCAATGAAGAAATGTCATGTGAATGTAATGGTAAATTCAGAGGAAGGTCCTAAAAATCCTCTTTTGTGTTCTTCAATTGCAGTTATCTGAAATTAGTGCGACAGCCGAACCTCTCTGTGGAGGTCACATGGCAATCCGTGTTCTTCAAAAGCAAGCTTTTGTGTCTCTTCCAGAATGAATCGAAGAAAACCCCGCTGCTTTGAGACTACATCTGAACCCACAAGCAGTGCTTTTGAAAGAACAGATTTGAGAAATCACAAGAAGCTTTTTCTGCCAGTAATATTTTCCTGACCTGTCTGCCCTACTTTGTGCCAAGGCTAAACCCATGCACTTTTCTTTCATTATTGTGCAAAAATTATAACGCAGAGACTGAAGATATTTTGCAACCGTGAATAGATTATGGGTGACCAAATCCCCATAAAATCCCCCTCCATTTACACATGTTAAAATCCCTTAAACCGGGCACTTTAGATGGTTTTGCATTCCTGACATCAATATTTGTACCCTCGGTCCCATCAGAATCCTCACTTATACACCAACCTATCACTTTAATCATCACAGATTAATTGTTTTATGTGGTGTGACGGATCCAAGTATGAGCGGAAAACACCCACGCAATAGTCCTCGGTCATGAGAAAGAGAAGAAATCAAAGTCTCAGCGGCTTTGAAAACCAAAGGCACATTTTCTCTTTATCTTCAGCGGCTGCGGGGTGATAATATGATGTCAAACTGTTCCACATTGAGCGTCACGCTGTGTGAATAACTGGTGAATAGCCTATCAAAAGTTAGGTGTTATCGAAACCAAATGCATTTCTTTCATGAAAACTCACAGAAAACAAATCGTTTCATTCGGAAGACTAGACGATCCTTCTCTTTCATGGAACAAACTGATACCTTGAGACTTCAAGTTATGTGGATGGATGACAAACACAAAACTAACTTTACTTTAAAGTCAAGCTTTTCGTTTTTCTTTAAGTCAAACATGTGAGAATGGATCAGTTAAAGCATAACTGAGCATCAAACTCAAGTTTACCAAAGACGTCTTGAAACTGCCACGGTTAATGACATCATACACCTATCACCAATCATATATCTCACCCAGTGGACCAACATTTTGGGTAATAGGCTGACATGTCTTTTGCATTGTTAAGGTAGTTTTATTTTCGGTGCATATACTTCTTCAAGCTGAGGTCTAGAGCTACATTCAAGCTATTATTAAAGAAAAAACGTTTGGATCTGTCATTTTGAAAGTCAAGGTTAGACTTAAATGTTTATTGACAGATCTATTTTTAACCAAAGATTTTATCTAAGTAAATGGTGGAATCTTATTGAAACAATTCAATTTGATAATGTCCTTCATAACTGATGGCTTTTTTTAACAAACATTTCTGGATAAATGGCTCTTTTGTAAAGCCCATCGCTTTCCATCTTGCCGATGATAAGAGGTCTCACCTCTGACAAAGTGTTTCAAGTGTCTGCTTCTAGCGACCTATAGATCAAACTCACACCGGTTTAAAGGAAAGCTCTTGACGGTCATTAGGTAACATTAAAGAATGCTTCAATGAGTCAGTTAAAGAGGTACATGACTCATCGTTACATCCATGAAGACTAAACTGACCTTTCTCAGCTTCTCGACCTGCTTTTTACGCACAACTGTGTTGTCGATGGCCAGCACGTCAACGGATTCTTCTTTCTCCAGGCGGTACTTGTTCACCCCAACAATTACCTCAGAGCCTAGGGAGAGAGAGACCAGAGAGAGAGAGACCAGAGAGAGAGAGAGAGAGAGAGAGAGAGAGAGAGAGAGAGAGAGAGAGAGAGAGAGAGAGAGAGACCAGAGAGAGAGAGAGAGAGAGAGAGAGAGAGAGAGACCAGAGAGAGAGAGAGAGAGAGAGAGAGAGAGAGAGAGAGAGAGAGAGAGAGAGAGAGAGAGAGAGAGAGAGAGAGAGAGAGAGAGAGAGAGAGAGAGAGAGAGAGAGAGAGAGAGAGAGAGACCTGGTGGTGAATAGCTAAACCTAAAATTATGAATTGAATGAATCAGGCACATGGAGTCAACCTTAAATTACAATAACCTTTTCAGCACATTAAATGCACAATTTTTCATATTCTTTTTAGAACTGTTTGTTCTTCCTTTCTCTATTTTTCTCTTATTTTTTCATTCTCTCTCCTTAAATCTATCTTTGATTCTTTCCTCTTCTCTCAATTACAATTACTCGCTGCAAGGTCATTTTAAGCATACATTGCGTTCTTTTTTCTGCAGAACTCAAAATAAGATATTTTGAGGAATGTTGCCTAAAACAGTCCCCACTGACTTCAAAACCAATGCAAATCAATGCCAATCTGGATACTTTTACAAACTTTCTACAGAATATTTTCTTTTGTGTTCAGCAGCAAAATGAAACCACAGATAAATGTCACAAGACTGAGAATTTTCCTTTCACACCATCTTAAATAGTTGGATATAGACATACACAAATCAGAAATGAAATAGTTCAATATAAGATTTACATAAAAGATGAAAAATTAAATTTCTCTATTTCTTTTATGCCACTGTCTGTCTGTTTCTCTCTCTCTCTCTTGTACTCATTTTCTTCTTTTTTTCGCTTCCTTTATTCCCTGATTTGAAGTTTAAATCAAGATCTGTTCAGTGTGACAGTCAGCTTTAACACAGACATCAGATAACCTACGAGATTAAAGTTTTGAGTGTTTTCACTGTGACTTTGAAATTCGCTCATTCACAGGCTTGATTTTACGCTTGTGAAAACTGTTGAGAGAGTTACAAACAACCCAAAGAGAACTGTATTTGAAAATGTCAATGTATATATGTATATGTATATATTGTGCAATATATATTGTATATATGTATATATTGTATATATGTATATATATATATTGTGCAAAAGACCAGAAAATTTTTTAATCTGATCAGATAAAATGTCAGAAAAAAAGACTAAAATTATTAATACGGAAACTTATTTTTCTCAAAATCAGATATTTCATATTCTTCATTAATTCATCTACACATCTCGAGATTTCTCTAAGTGTCTGAAAATCCAACTGAATCCACTTGTGCTGCAGGAATTAACATAAGCAGATGTGAAGCATGTTTTCTTGCCCTGCAAAATAAATCTGAACCCACCAGTATTTCCAAATGAACTTTGGCTCTCAGATTAAATCAAATCTTTAAAATGGGTCGCTGAAAACAAAAGAAAGGATTGTGATTTTGGGCCAAATCTTCAGTTTGTATTGTTTAATACTTAATAAGATTGAGATCAATTCGGTCTAACATTATAATGATCTCAGCACAAGAGTGGATTTCATGAACAAATATATATTGAAATTATTGAAAAATATAACATTTGTGAGCCTTTAAAACCCTTGAATTGGGAATATAAGCATGCATCCAAATGAACTCCCAACATATCCTAATATATGCATGCAGCTGATATAAATTATTATTTTTGTATTAAAAACTTATGTTTATGCATGATAAGTGTCTGACCTCTAGTGGTGATGTATTAATACAGATACACATAAAAGGAGGAACAGAATGAACATCAAGGAATTACGTAAGCTTTACGTTTTAATAACTGTTTTTATCAGATGTGTTAATTCTAAATAACTAATATTCAGCATGTCTAGTGGACATCAAAACACCTCATTAGTTATTGTATGATCATCCGTCGAACATAAAAGAAGATATTTTGAGAAATGTCTTACTGGTTTTGTGTTTATGCAATAGAAATTCAAATTTATCCTGTACATGAACATGAATCTTCCCTAAGTTTTAAACACACGCACACTCTTCCCTTACTGATTCATGTTGTAAGAGCTGGCAGGACTTCATCTCATCCACTCATCTGCAGGGCTTATAAATATTAATTTCTCATAAATATTAATTGGTTACTCTAGCTAAAAGGCAGGTGAGTGGGTGCCAGTTATTTTTTATTCATCAGGTCGGAAAATGGGTGACTCTGTGACAGATGGTCACATGCTTGAGGTTGAACTACATTAGATTTAAGTGAGTGACCGAGATTGACTTGACACACAAAAGTTCATAAAACAGCCTGAATATACTGGAAAGTCAGTTTGGATACATAGTAATCTTGGGATGTGATCATGTGTCAGCAGATTATGTTTTGCTTTGGCACCTGAATCGATGCGTGCTTGTCTGCGGGCGGCACACTCCTCAATGCGGAGTTTGGGAATTCCTTCAGCCACAGCACGGGCCATCCCACCCAATTCCTCGATCTCTGTAATGAACTAAAAAGAACATTAAATAAACCTTTTTTTAACATTTTCTTTCTAAAACTTATTCTATGCAGGGACATTCTGTACCATGGGAAGAGGAAGAACATTTATGTTTTCGATTCTTTCAATTTATTTTATACTTAGCAACTGTCTAGCAAAACCCAACCATGGCAACCATACAAATCCCTCATGACACAACCTTCAGATTTTAAAGCTTTTTCTTACTTTGTATCAAGGTCAAAACTGACTAACCTTGAGTGCCGAGTTGTACACGTCATTAGTGAGGGACTCCATCATGTAAGATCCACCCCAGGGGTCAGCCACCTTCGGGATGCCCGACTCCTCCTGAATGATGATCTGGGTGTTACGAGCGATGCGGGCGCTTTTGACGGTGGGCAGACCTAGAGCTTCATCAAATGAGTTAGTGTGCAAAGACTGTGTGCCCCCGAACACGGCCGCCATCCCTTCAATCACAGTCCGGATAACGTTGTTGTACGGGTCCTGAAAAGCATACGTGACTTGGAGTTTAAATTTTTATAGGAATTATTTCAAAACTAAGTAGGACGTAACATTTTCAGTTTTAAGAGCTGAATTTAGAGTTGAAAAAACATCAGGATCTTTGACCAATGACAACCTCAGAGATAAGATGTATGATATTAAAGCCATTATTACACCACGGAAGGATTAAAGGCTCTGCTATGGATGATGGGGGATGATGGTACCTGCTCAGTCAGGGACCACCCAGATGTCTGGCAGTGAGTTCGGAGAAGAAGAGATTTGGGGATCTTGGGTTGGAACTTCTCTTTGAGCAGTGTGGACCACAGTCGGCGAGCTGCCCTAAGCTTGGCGATTTCCATGTAAAAGTTCATGCCGATCCCCCAGAAGAAAGACAATCTAGAAGTAAAATCATGAGAGTAAAAGCATCAACCAAATGCATTTATATAAAAAGTAAATAATTGTTTAGGTATAAACCAACAGACTGTGCATAAAGTTTAAATCATACATAGCATTAAATATAATGTTATCAATGATCATATGAACCTTGGTGCAAATTCATCAATGGTGAGTCCAGCCTTAAGACCCGTCCTGCAGTATTCCAGTCCATTGGCGATGGTGTAGGCCAACTCTAAGATAGCATCAGCGCCTGCTTCTTGTAAGTGATATCCACTGATGGAAATGGAATTAAATTTTGGCATATTCTGAAGAAGAAAAGAGAAAAATAAGAAACAATTGAGACAATTGCCAAAATAAATGAAGAGAATAGAGGTGTAAAATGTATTTTGTAGAGGGGAAATAATATTGGTTATTGGTAATTTGATGAAAGAAATATCCGAGAAGCGGGTAAGACTTTGAGAGATGATCCTATTTAATCTTGTTGTCTATCGTCTAGGACAAATACTTGGGATATAAAAAGATTTCATTTGTCCTTTTTCACAAAAAGATTAAAACAACCTTTACGTGAATTAAAAAATAAAAAAAAACATGATACTTTAGTTTCACAAAAAGTCAAAAAAAGAAACATACATTATGTTTAAAAAAACATATCTTAAACAACAAACTCAAACTGACAAACATTCTTTATATACAATATATAAATTTGTACCAGAAAATGTGTTTGGAAGAACAAAACAGGTGTAGGACTGTACCTTTGAGGTGTAGGCGAAGATATCTGCGATGACATGCATCGAGGGCTCTGGAGGGAATATGTACGTGTTGCGCACCATGAACTCTTTAAGTATGTCGTTCTGGATAGTGCCGGTCAGTTTCGCTTTGGGAACGCCTTGCTCCTCTCCCGTCACTATGAACATTGCTAGGACGGGAATGACGGCTCCATTCATCGTCATGGAAACAGACATCTTCTCCAGCGGGATCCCGTCGAACAGCAGTTTGGTGTCCTCCACTGTGTCGATGGCTACACCAGCCATTCCCACGTCTCCATGAACTCTGGGATTGTCCGAGTCATAACCTCTGTGTGTGGGAAGATCAAACGCTACGGAAAGGCCTTGCTGACCCGCTGTAAACCAAAAAAAAGCTTTAAACAAAGTTCCAGCGCAAACAAGAAGACGAAACCTGTTACGACGTCATACCTTTAATATTATCCCTGTAAAACTTATTGCTTTCCTCTACGGTGCTGAAGCCGGCATACTGTCTGATGGTCCACGGTCTGTAGGTGTACATGGTGGGGTACGGCCCTCGTGTGAAGGGATAAACTCCAGGCAGTTCATCTGTGACCGCAGCGGTGTCTGTATGAGTATACACCGGTTTAATAGAGATTCCCTCTGGGGTCCTCCAGATCAGATCTTCTGGATTTTTCCCTTTCAGCTGCTTCTTGGCCAGCTCTGCCCAGCCCTCGTGGATCTTCATCCCATCTTGTTGTGTGGTGGCGGTACGGAAACATCTAGGCCGGACCTGCGTGGAGGTGACAGACGCTCCGAGTAACCGCCGGGCGGTTAAAGACATGCATGCTTTCTGTGCAGTTAACATCTTGTGTTGGCAGGTACAAGCTTAGTACCTGGGTACCTGGAAAAAAACACAATCTATTAGATCCTCTGCAATAAAGCTCTGAGATGTCTGCGTCAGATGTCATATAGACCTCAAGATGATGTCTGTATGATGTTTAGGATTCACAATGGATGTCCAACAGATGATTTACACAGCAGATGTTCTCCAGACCTCCAGACCTTTATCAGATTTCCATGAATATCAGATTTTCTATATATGGTTTCCATGGAGATCCAGAAAGACAACATTAGTTCATACTCTAGATGTGTATTTATAAAGGAAGTCTAATATCTAATATGCTTTATTTCAGACTGACTCATTATGACGTCACATAACACTCACTTATCTCCAAAAGCTCAAATCACATCATAACATGTCACTGAACTTCTACTTTCTATCCAGTAAAGTTTATGCTGTGCAGATCAAACTGTTAAACACCTTTTCACAATGCTAACAACTCAGGCTTAATATTTTAAATAAGACTTTGATGCATCAATGTGTTTAATACAAACTCTGACATCATAAACGACATTATAACAATTTCTGACCTTGCGTCCGACTGTTTTCCAAGTGACACCGATAGGCGTGTCAAGCTCCGACCAATCAGAATTAACAACAAACGAGAACGAACCAATGAGCGTCCAGCTGGTCTCTGACCCGGATGTGCAGTGCATTTTATCACCGTGGGAATCTGAGGCTCGCAATCTAACGTTCCGGTCTGCGTGTTTTTAATTATTATATGAATGCATTGAACAAAAATAGAAACGTAACACGTTTGTTTTACTCCCAATTTTTATGAGATGAACTCAAAATCTGATATATTACCCAAATACATAAAATAATAATTTAACTCAAATATTGTTCACAAATATGTCTAAATATGGGATAGTGAGCACTTCGTCCCATGCAAGGATAATCCATCCCATCTCACAAGTGTCTCATATGAAGATAACTGATATGCAAATGTAGGGGAAGGACCATTTTACGAAATATTTTTAGTTTATGTGCAGAATGTTTCAGATTTACATCTCATAAAAATGGAAGCAAATAGTTTTTAAATTTTTGTAAAGTGTATTTAATTTATTTTTATTTTATTTCAGTCACAAAATTGAGAATAAACACGAATTTTGGCTTGAAATATTATTAATAAATGAAGTCATCGATTCGTCATATCACTGCATGTCCAGCAGGTGGCGACATAAACCAGTTATGTGTCATTAACACTGATATTCTGCAAAAATAGATTAACTAATATTTATATATTAAAATTAAAATTAAAATTAAAATTAAAATTAAAATTAAAATTAAAATTAAAATTAAAATTAAAATTAAAATTAAAATTAAAATTTAACTTTAACTTTAACTTTAACTTTAACTTAAAATTAAAATTAAATTAAAACAATATAAAACACTAAGATAAAATAAAAATAATATAATCTATAACTGTTTTTTTATTATTATAGTATGGTATCATTTGTCATTTGGTTCTCATATTGTAGAATAATAAGATAAAATCAGTAAAGACCATCAGATTTTATTTTGACATATGGAAATTCCAGCATTATGGATGGGATATAAAAACATTCCTAGAATATAATTGTGACCAGTAAACTTAACCAACTGTTTATATTTTGTGAAACCCTTGTTGATAGTGTTTAAACATCAGAAGAATTTCTAGAAGTCTATTTTTAAGATTTCTTATTAAATAAGGTATATAAACGTGTGGTGTGGATGTGATCAAAAAGAATTACATTTATAGGAGACAAAAACTTCTTAAGATTTATGTGAATAAAAATGTACAAACCAGAAATATCAAAAATATCAAACAAATAGCCATGGGTAACGTCTTTATAGAACATAAAATAATTATTATATTTTATTTGTATATTTTATGTGTCCGTTTATGAGCAAAATGTTTAGATTTGACAATCCTGAAAATAAAACTTACTTTCCTATGAAAACTGATGAAGTATAGATAAAATAATGCTGTAAGAACTTAAAGAGAGACCTCACATAGGTATCTGAACCACCAAATGTTGACAGCTATGCTATAAATATTTTAAAAACCTTTGGTAAAAACTCTATATTTTTATGTTGACATTGTAATGGAATTGCCAATCTTCAAAGTTGTCAACCTTTAAGATGAACTCTTTGGTGCCCTAAGATTTGTGTTCCAAAGATCATACCATACCAAACAAATCCTCTATATTATTAGGGATATAAACCCCTTGTCTCGAGGAAATTAAAATTGTTCTTGTCATTTTCTAGAAGTCTCTTTACAAAGCAACACAGGAGTCAAAGAGTTCAAATATCTTTATTATGAGCAAGCTGATAAAATGTTTAAAGAAGCCAAAGCACTCCACGGTACATATTCAGTTTGTTCCACCTCTCATTTGTGTAGACTGAAATAAGACCTGCAGAAAATGTTAATAAGGGATATATTATATATAGAAAATAGATAGTAAATACAGTAACATTCTCATTTATCATATGCATTCAGCAGGATATACGTATATCAAAAGTGGCAATGCTGACAGTGGTTGTTAATGCCCCTCAAGAGTGTAAAATACTAACCCTACTCACATTCAGTAAGGCAGTGGTATGGTAGAAATGAAATTAAAATAGTCATTTGTTCATATTTTTTGATGCATACATGTTTAAGGAACTTGACCTAGTGTTACAAGTCAAAAGCCAAAGCAATGAGTTGAAAGTTTGAAATGGGTTTCTACTTGTTGCATTTGTTGGCAAAGAACCCAAAAAAGACGATTCTGATGAAGATGAAGGATTGTGTGGGGCTCGTCTTTCTCCCTCAGCGTCTGAGCACATCTGCCCTGTAAAAGCTAGTGATTCACTCCAGTTTCAGCAGCTCCACATCAAATATAAGGGTGGCATTGGGAGGAATGACCCCTGGGTGACCTGTGGCCCCGTAAGCCATATCTGGGGTGCAGGTGATCTTGGCTCGCTGACCCAAGCTCATCTGAAATAAGAAAAGTTGTGATGCTAGTTGTGATGTCATGACATCACGAAGGTTGTAACATTCAAAGTTTCCGTGAAAATCCGGTCATTTGAGTTACCTGTGCTACTCCTTCCTCCCAGCCCTTGATAACTTCCTGTCGACCGATCTTGAATTTAAAGGGCTTGTTTCTGTCTCGCGACGAGTCAAACTTTTTGCCGTTCTGCAACATTCCTGAAAACAATCAAGAAATTACAATTCTCATTAATAATCGTGATCAAGTTATTGTATATCTACATATATAAGAGCTGTAGGTCTATAATATCTTATTTGTTAGAACACAGATATCACAATCACTTTCTGCATATCATATTTTGAAAAATGTTGGTTATCAAACAGCACTGGAAGCCCTTGACTTCATTATATGAACACGAAACAACATAGACATTTCTTGAAATATCTTTTGTTGTATTCTTCATTAGAAAGACTCAAACAGGGTGAATAAATGATGAAGGATTTATTAGTTTACCGAACGATCCCTACTGAATTTGTAATGGAGTTTTGATGCATCATGCATATGTTGTGGGTAATTGCCATGTAACATTTGAAGCTGGTGTTTTTTGATTGTTTAATAGCTCAAAACAAAAGTGCCTAACCTCAAAATTAAGCATTACTCTATGAACCGACCAACATCAGACACAAACACGAAACAACTGCAGTTCCCAGGCTAACAGGAGACGGTAATTACGGCCCGTGCCAACCACTCAACAGCAGATACCATCACAAGAACATCCTGGGACATCAGTTTAACAACAGAAGCAGGTCATACGACACAAAGAAGAAACACAGAACACAACACTGCTACTCATATTAGTCTTGCCAAAAATCTGCATCAAGCATATCAGGTTCAAAGAAGCTGGCGAGCCTTTTCGTCACTGTAATATAAAGCTAATCTAAGTTTAAATAAAGTGATCAACACCACAGATATATGTTTTCTGCATGTGACTTTTAAAAGCAGGGCTCCTGAAACTAAAGACACTACCGTACATTCTACATTTAACTCCTTTAGTTCAGTCAGGCTTGTGAAATAAGACACAGCCATTGAGGAAAACAGCTCTGTTGAAATCTCCTGCGGCATTTGAAGTCTTGTGATTCACATGTACAAGAATAAAATATGAAACATTGGCCAAATTAGCCGGTTTATTCCACTGGTTTAAGTAGGTCACATTTCGTCTCTGTCTCTACAACGATGATGGAAAGAAGAAAGATAAGGCATGCACAAAAAATGCTGCAGTATGGCCAATATTGCTAATAAAAAATTTTTTTTATAACAAAGCAAAACATTTTAAGCTATATTAACAAACATTGATTTATTTGACGGATGTCAAACCTGATGTCAGATTTGTATGTATTTTTCCTTACACATACTACAGTATAATACATGATACATATATAACATGATACATTTGTTAACATGAACATCTTAACAATGATAAGTGTTCTGCATTTATTAATCTTGTTTATTATGACATTTTCATTTTTGAAATAAAAATAACTCTATAATGCAACTTAATATTTTACTTTTATAAAAGTGATAGTAAGCCCAAAAAGATGATGCCATCTTCCGCAGAACACAGAGGGAGATATTTTGAAGAATGTTGGTAGCCGCACAGCAAAGGCAACTATTTACATCCATAGTATGGACAACAGATGAATGTAAGTGAATGGGTGCCGGTTAGATTCTTAAAAATATCACCATTTGTGTTCTTCAGGAGAAAGTCATACAGGTTTGATGTAGATTCTTAGACAAACCATTCCTTTAACTGCCCCTAACAAAAATGAAGAAATGCATTTACTGATGATTATACACAATCGCCATACAAACATACAACTCTCTAGCAGACAGCAATAACTTTTACCACCCTTAAACAGTGACCCATGTATTTCGGCAGCCCTCCAAATATATCCCAAGTTAATTTGAAATAACTTGCATTAAGTGCACCCCTCTCTTAAATGGTTTTGGCAAAGACAAAGTATTTCCATCTCTGTCTATACAGAACCAGACACACCATTAGAAGCATTTACTCCTCATGGTCTGATTCATGTTGGGAGAGATATGAAGGCCACTTCGGTATTAACTTTCTCTCCCCTCTGGATTTAAAAGGAGAAGGGACTTCCAGGAGCCAAGATATCCGCAGTATGGGATCGGTTCCAAAAGCAGAAGCTTGTTCTATTACAAAAGCTTAATCAGAAATAATCAAGCAATGCTTTCACACCTCCGATTCCCAAACACAGGACTTAAAAACCATGTTGGGATGGAAAGTGCTCCATGATGCTTATGGTAAAGATACTCTCAGAAAGCCTTTGGTTCCTCAGCGTCTCCCCCTCCACTCATTTTCTGTGATTATCATCAGCGCCCGGCTGGGCGGAGGCTTTATTCTGGCTGATGGATGTGGTGGGGGCCGATCTGATCCAGTGACCGGCCTCACTGGAAAATCTCTGAGGTCATTCTCAGTTTCAGTGCCCCAGCGTGAGGGATCGGTGGGAAAGAGTCGAGAAGACCAGGAGGCTATTTATACCTCTGAGTACAGTATCTTTCTGAGAGCCGGCAGCCGGTTTCTTATAGTCAGCGACAAATGCACGCTGCTTGCGTGCATCTGACATATCAGTTAAAAAACATGCCAGCACTCAGCATCGGCTCATGTGTCAACATGCAAAGAAAGATATGGGAGAACAGTGCTATAAAACTCTGTTGGTGCACATGCATAAAATTATAATATGTATTTTTTGTTTGCAATATGATGATGTCGTCAAATAACAAAAAAAGGACATGTTCTCTGGTTATAAACATAGCTCCGTGCACTCTAAAATAATTAATGTGGCTTAGTAAATATCACCAAAATATTATACAGCTATAAAATCTTTAAAAAAATGTATATGTCAGTGGGACATATTAAAAGAATAGATTATAAACCTAGAGTTTATTTCTCTAAAATGTATCAATATTATTTCAGTTTATGGAATTAGTTTCTTTATTAAATAAATATTTGCAAAATAGACCTGCAATATAGTGTAGATATATTTAAGTTAATCACCATTTCTACTTAAAGTGTTTAAATGTGCTGATTTGTGTATACATTGTTTTATGAAAAAGGAGTGTGCACTTCCATTATTATAAATACAAAAATATACAGTTATATTAAAATAAGTGTTTTATGTTTATATTTTAATGTACAATTAATTGAAATGAAATCTGTCGTGACACAAACACAGCAAACATTTCTGTAACCTGTGCTTAAACTTGAAACAAAGCGACTGAACACACCCATAACTACAGATTACATCATCACAATTCCTCAGAATCCCTGCTCAAGCTTCACGAAACTAGACACCGACGGTGAGTTTCTCTTCGTGGCCATTAGAGCGTTCTAATCCTGCAGCTCCACAGGGGTCGAGTCTACGATTCGCGATGGTCCCTAAAAAGCACATATTTATACATAGCTTTGCCTTTGTTATTAATAGAGATGCCAGTCACATGAGGTCTGATGTCTTCCAGTGCCCTCATAATAAACCCCCGGGGGTCCATTGGGACTGGCCTAATTGATTTGTTCTGCCCGACCGGGTCAGAGAAAGGTAGGTGTGTGTGTGGGGGGGTGCTCGCTGCTAATTCAGGCATGAGCCCGAGTGATAAAATACATCCTGTTTCGCTTGGCTCCCAACCACGAGCCGTCTGCTGAAAGTTGTTATGTTATGAATGTGAGTCTAGACATTAAAGTTATTTTCCAAAGATTTCAAAGATGACGTTATCATAAAACAGTGCATGTAAAGGGATAGATCACCCAAAAATATAAATATCCGGCCATCATTTATGTACCTGCATGCATTTTTTTGTTTAGTTAAACACAGAGAAAAATATTTGGAAGAGGGCTTGTAACATTTTTGGACCCCCATTGACGTAGAGGGGGAAAATTAAAAAATGGATATTTTGAAGAATGTAGGATAGCAAAAAGTTATAGGACACTTTTGACTATCTTTGTGATCTTTCATACTACGGGAGTCAATAGTGTCCAAGAACTGTTTGTTTATAAATATTCATACAAATACATTTCTCTGTGTTCAACCAACAAAATAAATGTATAGAGATTTGGAAAAACTAGAGTTTATAGAATATAGAATTATATAACTATTCCTCCAATGTTACTTTTATGTTGTTCATAGAAAAACATGTCACAAATTTGGAAATTCTAAAGCTCCTTAACAAGAAAAAATTAAAAAATGATTAGGATAACCAAAAGCGTATTTATATAAAGAGACATGTAAACACTTCTGTTTTCTGTCACATGCTAGAGACACTCAGCAGGCAGCATGGCCTGCACAGACGGACTATAAGATGAGCGTCTGGCAGTCATCATTAGCACTCCGAGCAGCTAACAGGGTCAGTCCCACCGCAGACGTCAATACAGCCCTTCTGCAGCACTTAATATAGCCCTGCAGAGCCTGAGATGAGACTCAACCTCACAACACTCGGTGGTATTCTGCCAGTTTCAACTAAAATGGAGGCGAATGAACAAAGCAAAATGTTTGAAACATGAAACGGATGTTCGCAAAAACTGGAGGGTTAATGTAGTATTATGGTAATCTTTGTTTTAGTTTTCAAAGCCGTCCCGGATGACTTGGGAGAAAACGCATGGAAAGGGACGTTACACACATAAATGCACATTTTAGAATAATGAATTCACGCTCATCTTAAACAAAAATGTTACACGACTTTTTCTTCTATAGAACTCAACAAAAAAAAAATTGAGAAAATGTCTCAGTAGTCCGAACAGTTGGACCAACATTCTACGAAATATTTTCTTTTGTGTTCCGCATAATAAAGGTAGGACTGCAGGATTGTAACAAAAACATGATTGTCGATTATTCGCCTTGATATTGTAATTGCTCTTTTTATGGTCGATTAGAAGATTTTACATTGTAGTTTTAAAATGTTTTATGCTTTTTTCGGAAACTCTAAACATCTCGAATGAAATAAATTAATGTAATGACAAACAGTTATGGGAATAACTAAAGCTCCCATAATCTTATTAATATTGCCATCTTTATTTAACATGTATTTGGTGCCTAAACATAACGAACGAAATGCAGAAAATGAGCACAAGTGGTCAGCTGTTATTGCGGATCTTGGCAATTCTGTAATTACAAAACTGTAATCTCGATTAGTTTTTGGAATAATTGTGCAGCCTTACAGTAAGGTAAGGTCTGATGTAAAATATGTAAGATTTTGAACTATTTCTAAATCACTTAACATGTTAAAACCGAAAATAAAATGTGTTTTGTATTATTGTATTATTTAAATTATATATTGTCCTTTGTATAGCTTTTTAAAGACAGTAGAGCGAAAGCTTTGTGATGGAGAAACAGGAATCGGGACTCAAACTAAGATTGCACAGAAGTGCAACAGCAGTTGTCTACAACATAATCTGTAATTTATATATTAAATTATAAAAATGCTGTTTTATGCTGTTGTGTCAGGCTTTTTGCTGGATGATATGATATGAACATAATAAGAGGAAAAGGGATTTATCTTGTCAAGATGGACACATCCTGTGCATCATGTGATACAGGCCAAACCTATAGTAAATGACTTAATGATGATATTGACACATCACATGAAACAACGCTGACAGTAGTTGTGGACCTTAGAGATGAGCTATAAAACACAGAGTAACATTAATAACCGACACATTAAGGAGAAAGAAACATCAAACAGAAGTGAGGGAATGTTGTTATCGACATCCTGTTTCCTGTCTGATTCTGTAGTCTGTAGGGTGAACCAACAGCCAAAAACAACACACATACAACAGCAGGAGTGACAGAATGTTTACCTATGTAATGCACAACGCACGTCTGTCCTTTCTTCGGGAAGGTTCTTCCTGTGAACAGAGAGGAGAACGAGAGTTAGATGGATGATTGTGCACCTTACATCCAAAATGTTCACTGGAAGCATCACATCTCAGGGACTCATCTCAGCCAATCATTCAATAAAACCCATTACCAGGGGCCTCCAACGTGGTGCCGCATGATCTTTTTGAGGTGCCCGCCATGCAGAGGGGCTCAACAATAAGAGCTGCGCATTCATTTTGGGTGACATTGGGCGCCAAATAATAAAGGCACCATGCTTTTTACTCTTTGACTCACTAAATGAAAAAGTTCAAGTAGTAATTCTGCGTACGCGATTTCAACTTGAAAAAAGTGTAGTACTTGCGATGTATGTAATGTGACCAGCCTGATTGAAATTGGTTCTTTATATTAAAATACAGTTTGTACCTGTAAAATTGTAAAGTATACTTTTTTAAGGTTAATGAAGGTTATTGAGTTTTTTATAATAGCCAACAAGTAGCCCTTCATTTCCTTAGGTAGCCCTCGCTTAAAAAAAAGGTTGGAGACCCCTGGCCCAGACAGTGCACCCGCTGACCATTCGCTGACCATCTACAATTGCGAGATCCATGAGAAACCTTTTGGTCTGGACTTTTTTCTGCTTTAATTTGTGTCTCATGACCTAACCAAAACTGTAACTGCATCTGATCACAAGACGTGGGTTCGGTCTCGGCTTGTATCCGATCTGGAGTAAGTGTGTATGTGGGAGCTGTACAGGAGTTCTCGCCATGCCCATGACAGGAGGCGGACGGGTGTCAGATGGGTGTCAGTCAAGAAGGGTCCACGGCAGACACAAGAAACCAACGTAAACCCATCAAAGATAAAGTACCGTGATAGTACATTGCTTCCTGGCACGGGTGACCAGTTCCTCAGATTGTTTCCTTGTGCCAGCAGTTCGACGTCTGCAAGCACAAACTTATTTACGGCTTCGAGGAATCCTGTATTTAGTTAGTGTGACTCACTGAGTTCTTCATGGTTAAGGTACATGCCTTAAAAAGCCAGGGGATATTTAGTATAAGTCTCAGTTTCCATATCATATAAATCATTCTAACTACTCACTCTATCAAAAAAAAAAAACATATATATATATTTTGTAACTTCGCTCTCTGTGTAACTCGGTAGCATTGTTGTAGCACTTGTTCACCTATTGTTGTATCGGCTATTTACCGCTTCATTGTCTCCTCGACTATTGTAAGTCGCTTTGGATAAAAGCGTCTGCTAAATGACTAAATGTAAATGTAAATGTAAAGGCTAAGTAACCGTGCATGCAATATGTATGGATGTGTACAGGTGTGCAACAGGTGGAATACATAATACGCATCTTACAGTGGCATGGGATCAGATCCGGTCTCGGTTTCCCAGAGACTGCCAACTGTGCCAACTGATCCTGCCAAACCCCCAGGGATTACTATCAAATGCACTGTCTAGCCAAGACAAGACCCTGATTCACATCCTCAACATCTACAGTTTGATGCAAAATGTGCAGCTGATGTGTTTCTAAAGCATGATCATGTCATAAAGTCATAAAATGAGCTGCTGTGCACAAACAATTGACTGCTTTTCCCTGCACAGGCATTGATGTTTAAGTATCGCGAGATTACAGGTGCGTTTGACTCATTCTCGCGGTACTGTGATGTCACACACTGGTCGGTCTGCGCAGCGCCTCAGGGAGCTGCCACACACTTATTAAATCCCTGACCAGACAGCTTTAAAACTCTCCAAAATCACACAGAGAGGAGTTTATTGCAAACAAGCCTTCATCAACACTTTAAAAACATACAAACTGTGTATAAATACATATCATGTTAATAAAGCAGCAGAATGAACCATAAAATATACAGATAAATTATGTCAAAACGGACATTGTGAACCGTTTTTAAATATAAAGGTAAGGGAGGATCTTACCGTCTCCTGGTGATATTGTTTCAACTTCTACACCCATCTTATCTCTACAAGTGAATCCTACAGAAGAGAGAGAGGGAGAGAGAGAGAGAGAGAGAGAGAGAGAGACTGCAGAGACACTGACAGAGAAACAGAGTAGTGATGGGCAGTCCGGATCTTTTAGAAGAATCGACTCCTCTGAAAGATTCGACTCCTTTGACAGATTCGGCTCTTTTAAAGATTCGGCTCTTTTAAAGATTCGGTTCTTTTAAAGATTCGGTTCTTTTAAAGATTCGGCTCTTCTGGCTCGGCTCTCTATTTGTATCACCTTCTATTGTATCCCAATTTCGCAATTGTAAATGTAAATATAATTTTTTTTAATCAGTTTTTTCATTATTAAATATTTTGGTGCTTTTTTTATTGAATTGTTTTTACTAAGAATTTAAAAAATATTATTTTTGAACAAAATTCATTTAAATGATGGAACAGACGCTGCTTTTTATTTTATGCTCATTTCTTCCAATTCTTTGCGAAACGATAAAATCTGTCTCTTCTGTCTCTGCTCTTCTGTTGACATTCTGAGGTTTGTGGTCTGAATAACATAATTAATAAAAATATTTAAAACATTTCTAAATAAACAATTAACTAAAATACACTGAATTCTAATATTGGAACGTGTTTTCCCCTCTTTCACATAATCCAAATATAGTCCAGACCCTACCTGCAGATAAAGATTCGGCTCTTTAAAAGACTCGGCTCTTTTAAAACTATTTGACTCCTTTAAAGATTTGGTTTTTTTGGCTTGGCTCTTTATTCGTATAACCATCTATTGTATACCAATTTCACAATTGTAAATAATTTGTGTATTTTTTTTATTTTTTTCATAAAAAACATTTTTTCCCAATAAGATAAAAAATTGTAAAAATTTTGGAAAAACTAAATTTAAAGAATTGAGCAGACGCTGCTTTTTATCTTCCGCTTCTCTCTGCCATTCTGAGAATTGTTTTGCAAATAACATAATTAATAAAATTATTAAAAACATTTCTAAATAAACAAATAACTAAAAAAAACTGAATTCTATAATTGCTCCATGTTTCACACTTTCCCATAATGATATAATTCTAATCCCTCTTTCCATTCATTATGTCCCATCCAAATAAAGTCCAGTCCCTTTTTATTTTTTATTATTATTTTTTTTAACATTATAAAGCAGTAAATCAATACATTTAAACATTTTGGTGCTTTTTTATTGAAAAAAAAATCCTACTTAATGTATTTTTTTTAATAATTGAACAGACGCTGCTTTTTATTTTAACACTTTAATCCATCTCTTTTATCTCTCTTTAGCACTGTTGTGTGAAAAACATAATTAATACAAATATTAAAAACATTTCTACATAAACAAATAACTAAAATAAACAAATAACAAAATAAAAATAATAAAATAAAATAAACAATACAAAGACACAATTAAGTTGCCTTGGTGACAAAAAAATATAATAAAATAAAAGATGATGCATTTTCCTTAAGAGGCGATAAAGGATGAATATAGAGATACAGTTTTCATTGCTTTGGGATTAACAGAGCTTTGCATAGTTTCAAAATATTTGTCTAAATAATTTTTAAATAGAGAAAAGAGGCTTAGAGACAGTATATTTTTGCTTATGTATGTAAAATTTAGCTATAAAGGAAACATAAATTAATTATATAATATTGTCCTGTTTTCTCTTTGGGATAATCAAACAAACCAAAGAAAACATCTTTAAAACAGAAAGCAAAATCACTTATAAAATAAGATAAATATTAAAATAGAAATATAAGTGAATGACATCTTCATCATTTTTCATATTCATAAATGTAAATGTAAATGTAAATGTAAATGTAAATGTAAATGTAAATGTAAATGTCATCAGAAGAGTTCACTTCAATATCTGACTTATTTTATCTTAGGAATGTTTTGGTTGGGTAACATTTATGAATTCATTTAAATGTTATTTCTTTTACTTTATTGGTAAGGACAAACTTATGCATACTTTTTCCCACTGAAAATTCTCTACAATATTATTCCAGTGTCATATTACATAAGGAATTGTAATAATCTCTTTCTGGAAGAGAGTTTTAATTTTATAATTATTTATTTATTACTCAGTAGAAAAGCAAATCACATTCCCAATCATTGTGTCAGTTTAATTCAAAGAGTATAAAGTCCAGTCCCTATATACCTGCAGAAAAAGATTCGACTCTTCACGATGGGAGTCGACTCTTCTCACTCACTATAAAGAATCGACTCTTTGAATTGACTCTTTGAATCGACTCTTTCGCAAACGATTCATCACTGGAACACTAACTCCGCCCACTCACAGCGATCAACTCTTGTGCACAGTATAATAAAATTGACTCGTTTTTAGTTTACTATTAATTCAGTTTTATATCCACTTAATGCAGTATATTTTATTGTTTAGTGTGTCATGATTACTTTTCTACATACTGCAGTATTTTACACACAGTAACTTATATACTGATAAATCATATTTTTATTCTAATGTAGTAGTTATGCTTTACTAGAATCACCATGGTAACCAAATCTCAGCAAAACTATAACTATAATATATACTTGATACTATATGAAAATACTGTAATTAATATAGTAATAAAGGGAATAATGATATTTCTTACTATGGTTTGAATCACTATAGTATTGTATTTAAAAAAATTATGTTTATAAGATATGTATTATAATTTAAAAGTTTATACACATATTTAGAGTAAGCATATTTTCGCCGATAAAAATAATACTATTTATTATAATGAACCTGTTAATAATATATATTAATAATTAATTAAAATAAACATAATATTTTTATAACATCTTTCGTAAACAGCGCGCGCAGGCGCCGGTTAGAACTACATTTCCCATGACAGGCCGGGACTCTTATCTACTTCCGGTTGTCCATGACTTCAAACGACTCCGGCGGGAAACACACACAAACATGCACACACATGTCACGAGAAGAGGACTTTTACACCGTGTGATGATGTCTTTGGTGTCTATTGTGTTGTGAGTCTCATTATGGTATGCGTGTTATGTTAATTAGTGTGTTGTTTTCGAAATTTACACAGTTGTTATGATTTACATCTGCTAGTTTGGCTGCTAGCATGATGTCATGTGTTGTGTAGAAGTTTTGCTAATGTGCCTTACAAAAAGTTACCATGGTTACAGCACTATGACTATGTCTCACTATGTCTTCTTTAAAACTATAATGACATTTTAAGTAATTGGATATAAACATCTATATTTTACCACTGTAACACATTACAGTAAAGTGTGCTGTTTATTTAATAGATAAAGGACTTTTATTGTCATTATTTACTAAATAAGTGTTTATTATGTATTATGTTTTGTAATTTTACATTTACATTTACATTTAGTCATTGAGCAGACGCTTTTATCCAAAGCGACTTACAATAGTCAAGGAGACAATGAAGCGGTAAATAGCCAATACAACAATAGTATATAATAGTATATTATAATAATAATTTCATCATCATAACCATAGTGTGAGTATTAACTACAGTTTTATTGTGCCAAAAAGCAGTTAATTCAGTTGTGTTGCACAGAAACTGTGGTTACCATGGTAACACAAGGCCTTATTTTGGGGTATTCTGTGTTCAGGCACATTTTTGTCACGTCTAGTCAGTTTTTTGGTTCGATGTCCCGGAACAGAAGAGTCAAGATGAAGAGATGATGTATTCAAAGGTGTCATGACGTCAGGGGTGTTGTCAATGTAATCTGGTAACCCTCGGGCGCCGCCTCCCTTCGGCCGATAGGATTAAAGTGAGAGGGAAGAGGCTTTACCTATTCTTAGAGCAGTGATGGCAATCTTCTCCTAGTTGATCAAAGTGTCTTGTCTCTTTCTTTTTGCCGGTTTTAACGTTTTCTCTCTATTTTCCGTATGAACAGAACATCCGTTCCGAAGAAGAGACTGAACCAGGCATGGAGCTCGGAAAAGCCAAGCTTCTGAGAACAGGTCTGAACACCCTCCACCAAGCCATTCACCCGGTGCACGGAATAGCCTGGACAGATGGTAAACAAGTCTGTCTCACTGCGTTGTATTCTGTTGACGGTGAGCCCAGGTTTGGTGACACCAATGTCATTGGACAGTTTGAACACGTCTTGGGACTGTTCTGGGGTCCGCTGTGCTGCTCTGGGTCCCCGGCCTTGCTCGCCGTCCAGCATAAAAAACATGTTACCGTGTGGCAACTTCAGCTGAGCGCTTTGGAGCAGAACAAACTGCTGTGCACGCAGACCTGCGAGATGAGCGAGCCGTTCCCGCTGCTGTCCCTGGGATGCGTCTGGCATCCCAAAATGGATGTGTTAGCTGTTTTGACCAAGCGGGACGCCTCTGTTCTGTTTTCCGTGCGGGTTGATAATCGCCGCGTGAAGGCTGACATTAAGAGCAGCGGTTTGATCCATTGTGCATGTTGGACTAAAGACGGAACGCGTTTGGTTGTTGCCATCAGCAGTGCGCTGCATTCCTACATTTGGAACGATATTCAAAAAAGTTTAGTTGCTTGTTCTTTCTGTCCCATTTTTGATATAGGGGGTTATATTTGTGCCATCGAGTCCACCGGGGAGACACAAGTTGCCGTGGCGACTGAACTGCCCCTTGATAAGATTTGCGGCCTCAACGCCGGCATAGCCTTCGAATTGCCAGACGACTCAGAGCCGGCGTCATCTCGACCAGCTCCCGTCCTCACGGTAGACACTGACCACTTTTTGGACTCCAGAAGGAGGTCATGTGATTCAGAGCGTTCTGGGCGCGCCTCTTTATCCGGACCGATAGATCTTACGCACCTTCTAGCCAAACACAGAAAGTCTGACCCGAGTCCGCTCATTCACCTGCGGCGGAGGGATCACATGACAGGGTCTGGCCAGGACTCGTCCCATCTGATTTTGGTTACATATGAACGCAAGGTCACCACAACGCGAAAGGTCAGCATCCCCGGGATATTGGTTCCCGATATCATCGCCTTTGACTCGAGCGGCAGCACTGTGGCTGTAGCCTCAAACACATGCAACATGATTCTGGTTTATTGCATCACAGATTCCTCCATGCCCAACGTTCAACAGATTCAACTACAAAATAATGAGAGACCCAAAGGGGTGTGCTTTTTCACCAGCAACATGTTGCTCTTTATGGTTGGGCGACAGAAGTCCAATGATCCTGCATTCCTCCCATCTTCCAACACAGACAAGTACATCTTGAGGCTGGTAGCTAAAGAGCTGGTATTCGACGAGAACGCTGTCACCCCTGTAATTCTTAAACCAGAGTCACCGAGCCAGCATCACGGGATTAGGCGCCATTCTGAGAACATCTCCAAAGACGAGCGTTTATCAATTAAGGATCTAATTCTTCCAGGCAGCTCTGCTGCTGTGTCTCCCACCAGTCGAAGAAAACTCATCGAGGAGGTACGCAGCTCAGAGATCAGTCCTGTGGCCAGCTCGGCAGACTTCTCAGACCGAGCGACATCCAGTGCTTCCTCTGTCACTTTGGAGAGCTACGACATGGATCACATCAATCGCATGACCACGCTGGCCATAGCAGGCCAGGCCAGCCGGGATTCAAGTCGACCGTGTTCGCCCAGGTACGAACCCTCGCAGAAGATGTACTCTGATGCCACTGCACCCACTAACAGCTGTCAATCCAAAGACAAGAACCTGGAGCAGCTCACGGAGAACATGGAGAGGATCTTCAGCCGCTTCACTGATGTTCAGCAGTGCCTGTCAGAAATGAAAGACTTCACACAAAATGGCAAGAAGATGGTTTGCAGTTATCCATCTGCTTATGAGCCGCAGTATGTGCACATCACGTGTCAGGTATAAAATAAATCACTTTATTTAGGGAAATGTGTAGTCTTTTGTTGGTAAGTCACCATAGAAAATCAGATGCTTACAACTGTTATTTTATATAAATATTTTATTGATGTTCATTTTTTTTAAATGCTTATGAAGCAGAATTTTGATTACATAACAGAGCGTCATGTGAGCTGCACAAATAAATGATTGACACTTTCTCTATATTTTAAGCATGCATAAATAATTGCATAAACAATTAAGTAATATTTATTTAAAAATTATCCATTTTTTAATTTAAAAATGTGTACCGAAGTTTGAGGGCCACTAAAAATTTGCTCTGTCTATATAATGAAATAAGATTGATTTATTTCTTAATTTCAGTAATTCAACACTTTTTACACACAACATGCAAAATAAAAGCATTTAGGAAAGTTTTAAAGAAGGATTGTTCACCCCCACAAAAATTCTCACACCCTCACCTACACCTTTTTTTTGCAGTATAAACACAATAGAAGATTTGACCTCACCAAACTGTATTCAAACACAACCCTTAAACAATTCTTAAAATAGCCCTATACAGGTTTGAAATGCCATTTGAGTGAATCCAGACCCAAACTTTCTAGGACTGATCTATTTTAATAACTCTTGTTAAATATCTAAAATGTGTTTCTTCTTCCAGAAACAGTTATCAGAGAATGTTTACACGGATGAGAGAAGGCCAGTGCTGCTGTGTGGAGGAAAGATCTGCCTGCAGGTAGTACAGGAGCTCTTCAGTCTAACGGTCGTAGAGATGATGCACGGTATGTCTCCATTACAGCGTAACTGTGTCACTGATTCTATTTGCATCGAATGTTCAGTAATAAAAGACATTTATCATTTCTTGCATCAATACATTGATAAAAATGTTGAAAATTGTTAGCAGTAATGGGAGAAGTTTTTGAGAGGTGAAGTTGTAATTTGAGAGATTTCCCTAAACGTGTCTTTGTTGAGGACAGATTGTTCGCATGCTTTGGCTTCATTTAATTATCAATGCCCAAAATAGGAAACTATTATGAGATGCTGTGGGATTTAAAGGGTTTAAGTGTTAATCAGCTTATGGCTTTTTGTTACGCACATCTCTGCAGCTGACATACACATTGGGTACGCTTTAACTCATACCGCTGTGACATTTACACTCAAATCACAGTGAATTTTTATAACAGAATGCCAACCTCTCTTATGGCTCAATGACTGCCTTTTATTTCTCTTTGTAGGTCCAATGTGGCTTGTCCTAGTGGCTGATGCGGACGGGTTTGTCCCGCTAATGTTTAAACACAAGGATGAACTCACCATCAGAAACGCAAAGAGGAAATATCAAGTAAGACATCCGAGTACAGCTGATGAATTATCCACCGAAACTCCACAATCCCCAAGTGAAGAGAAATGACCCATATCATCTCTTCTGAATAAGACGGATAATGCAAAAAATATTCAGGAGCATCAGAGAGACTTTATTTTGTTAACGTGCAATGGATGTTGGTAGCTGTGTGAGATGTAACAGCTTTAATAATGTATATGGAGAGCAAGATCAGATTTTCAGAAGAAATACTAGAGTGCCTGCTTGATTAATTTGCTTTATATAGTTTCAGACCTGTTCTATAATGTACAGATTACACAAAGAAGAGGACTCGGTTTATTAAAAAATTTTTAAGAGATTTGACTTTTTGTCATTATTAACTTACAACCATTAAGGGGATTATTCACCTAAAAATAAAATGAAAAACACATAGTGTCCATACAATAGAGATCAGTGTTATATTTGTTGCCAACGTTCATCAAAATATCATTTTTTGTTTTGAGCTGAAGAAAGAAAGTCAAGTTCAGAATGACAGAATGTACGAATAAATAAAAACTAAGGTTTTTATTTTTAGGTGAACTATACCTTTAAATCACTCGCGCTCAGTTCCCAACATACTACACAAATCCATCACCACACAAATAATATTCAGTTTTTATTGAGATTTCTTTCATATTAAAAAAATCCTTAAATATGCTGAAGCTATGTGAACCAGCACAGTCATTCCATAATATTTTCATAATATATTATCAATATATTTCATATAAGATATCCTGATATATAATGATATATATTTCATGTGTATAAATTACATACAGTAATATTTTATATGTGTTTATGTACAAGTTTATAAACAGACTGAAACAAAAGAAAATACAGAAATGATATACATTAAATTGAATGTCTCACAGTGTAATGTACACTAACACAACTCATCCCAGCAGTGAGCTGGAATATCTGCATCTGCTTGATAAAAGCGTCACACGCCGCTCAGATCCACTCTGAGAGATTTGCAGCTGATGCTCTGTTTTCTGAAAAGGAAATCAAATTAAATACAGAATATTTTCTAAAAGAAATAGTTGCTTTCAGTGTATTACTCCAACACTCATCTGTGATGTATACAGTACACACCTGAGGTTCTCCAGAGCGAGTTTGTTTCTTAACCGCACGTCTTCGCTGATGGGATACACCACCAGGATCATGAGGCCTGTGATGATGCAGACCACCGGAGCAGCACCGATGAGAAGTTTTAGTGCGTACACCACTCGAGGGGGCTGAATGCAAGCTCCTGTGTTATAACCAGCAAACCTGAAACCATTCCCAACATATGATCAACACATATGATACATGGAAGGGTATCATAGATGAAGTTAATTCCTTTTGAAATATCTTATTTGTTTAGAATTTAATGAGTTATAGAAAAGTTTATGCAGATTATAATGCATATGTATATATAATAAATAACATTTTTGTTTAAAACAGTTTAAAATTTAAACAATTACAATGGTTTACTGGTTTTATTCATAAACCTATTTGTATGATTAATTTTCTCAGCCTAAATCTGGAGACATGACAGAGATAAGATTTATTTTTCTAAATGCATTCTGCAGATTAAATCTGAAGTAAGTCACATTAGAACATAAATTTGTCTCTTATGATGGATTGCTCGACTTTAAATAAGTTGAAAAAACAATCCTCACTGTAAACACAGCGTAGATACTCCGAGAGAAATGCCAGCAGCAAACTTGGTGAAGAAAGCATACAGAGAGTAGAAGATTGCCTCATGTCCCTTTGAATCTCGATTCGCCAGTCGGAAATCATCCACCACGTCTGGTAACATTGACCTTGATGAAAGAAAATCCATCATTCAACTCTTATTAAACACAAACCTCAATAATCAAAACTAGGACTTTTTCAATAAAGCAGAGAGGATCTTTAAAGACAGAAATAGTTTGACCCTGCCACTAATTTGTTATTTGAAAGAATCCTGAGTCTTGATGGTTTAAATATATTCTTCTGGACTTTTTATGGATCACACAGAGGCCTTTTAATACACAAAGTGTCTTCTCTTTAATTAGTGCATAAAATTAAAATAATAAAAAGTTAATAAGTAGATGTGGACATTCCTAAGATATTATGTGTGTTTTTCAGGACATAGTGTGTTCTTTGTCTATTTTCACAATCCATTTCATTTTTAAGTTCACAATAAAATATTATCACACCAATAAATGACTATATTTTGTTTTTTAAATGACACAAGTACAATCAAAGCACCACTATACAATGTGTACTGAAAATGCAATGTTGTTGCGTTGTAAATTTTAACACGTCTTCATTATTGTGTTTATGTTGGTAATGCAGAAGTGGTTTTTGGAAGACTCACCATGGCAACAAGAGAGAAGCGGCCACACTCAGTCCAGAAGAGACAGCCACAACGTAAGCCACTATCAGATTGGGGATAAACACCAGCATCATCGTGAAGGGCATAATCCACTGCACAAAACACACGAATCCTTATTTAAGACAAAGAAAAACATACATACAACATACAAATGTGTTTGAAACTGATGCCCATGCAGATTGTATATGACATATGTGAGATGAGGCAGGGGTCCTGTCGTTTTGGCTGCCATGTTGTGATTGCATTTGGCATACGCTTTGACCAAAAGATGTAAAATGCATACAAACTACATATATCATGAATATGTGTCCCCTTGCAAATCAAAACCATGTAGATATAATGGAGTAACAGGACTTGCATGCCTACAATCATTGATGTAAAATATAGGAAAGACATGTCAATAATGATGACGGAAGAGTTTGGCAAAAACATGGTAAAGTAATACATACTGTAATGCCACAGAAAGCTGCAGTCTTCTTCCCAAACTTCTCAAGGAACCACTGCCAGAACGGAATGCTCACGGTGGCTGACATCTGAAATCAGCAAAAAAAAAAGATTTTTGAGGTGTAGTCCTTGTATTTGCAATGTTTTTTATTCCAACTATGTGTTTTATTTTTTTTAACACAAAACTCTGAAAGATTTTATAGAACATTAAATTGTAACACAATAAAAACAAAAGTTAGCTATAAAGAAAAATACTTACATTTTATATAAATTAAAGAAATAATATATAAAAATACAAAAATGTCTTGAAATTGAAAAAAGATAAATACATTTACCGTTCTTTATCCAAAATAATGATAAAATCATGATGTACATGTGCAAAGATGTACATCTTTTAATGCAAATAAATCAAAGCTGCAGTCTGTAGCCTCTATCATGATGTATATTCAAAACCATACTTTTAAAGTTACTTTATATACTTTTCTTTATGCATCTTTTAAACTGAAACTATCTTAAATGAAACATGTGTATTATAACCTGAACACAGTGAATTGTTGAACACTGTTTATTTACTTCCTCAATAACTCAAGTTATGACACTTTTGAAGATGTCATCTTATTCACTAGATAGCAGTGATGTCATCTTATCATGACTTTATCCACTACTCACCAGAATTGTCAAAACTATGTTCTGAAAATGATCTCGCAGCTCCACCGCATTCGTGCAGAAGAGGACAAAGTTACTCTGTATCAGCTGCAAATTAAAAGATGGAAATACAAATGACTTCATAATTTACATTTAAGGATCCTTCAAGAAAGCAAAAGATAATATTTTCAAAAATATATTTTTATAAGTTTTATAAACTTTTATAAGTTTTAGCTACTGAATAAATGTGAATTGCATTCAACATAATTTTTACGATGGAATCAAAATCTACATCAAACTAAACTATGTCTCTTTACATCGGCTTGTAGAATAGCTTGCTTTTTTTGCCATTTATTCAAAAATAATTTAACCATTTTAAAAAAATGTAAACAAAACATCAATCTGCTTATGCGATGGCTTTCAGATTTTGATCATCTTTAGAAGCTTTTTTGTAAAATGATTCAAGATTCAAAGCGATGAGACTTGTTTCGCAATGTCTTCAAGGCGTAAGGCCTTGTGGTTTGTGTTGTCTGGTTGCTAAGGTGTTGCCATGCGTTTGCTTGGGCGGTTTTCTGAGTGGCCAAATCAGCCCATGAGGATTTCCAGCATCATGGATGTGACATTAAAACACTCAAAATAACTATTCATTTATTTACTAAATCCCTGATGAGTCTAAACATCAGCAAACATCAGTCTATGTATAAGTTCTCTCTTTAAAAAAGAAACAAACATGCGTAATGAAAAAAATAAATATCTGTAAATTAAATTGCACAAACCAGAAGAAATAATACCAAACAAATGGACATGGTATAGCTCTTTACGAAACATGATATAGTAACTTTACTTTCAGTTGTATGTGCTTAAGTAAAACGAATACGTAGGGTTATAGTTGTAACAACCCTTGCATGACTTTGAAAAATCAGACACTAAAATAAGACAAATAAACCCCATGAGTATTTCAGACAATAGAATAATTTGTCTATTCCTAATACAAAAACCTATAAAATCAATATTTTTATTTATTGTAAGGTTGATATTTTCACAGAATTGCCCCATCTCAACATATAGTTTAGCCTATAGTTCAAATACGACCTCCATTTAATGTAAGTCTATAAGCTTTTGATAGTTCTGGCAAAATGAAATACTGTCTGGGAAACAGCACTTACAAACAAACCACACAAAAATGTAAATGCACATTACCTGGATTGCCACGGAGATGAAGAGGAAAGCAGCCGTGAGCGTGAGGTACGACCCGTGTTTCATGACCAAAGTTAAGCCCTTTTGAAAGGTAATAGACTTGTGTGTTTTATTTGCATATGGATCTAAAGCAGAAACACAGAGAGACATTTGATTGGATCTCAACTGAAAGATCAACTTTTTATGTTTCAGCTCATTGAGATATTCAATCACATTGACCTGGCAATTTTGAGACATTCTTCAGATCTCTTCTAAATACAATTTTGTGATTTCTGACACTTTTCCTTAAGAGAAGTATCTGATAGGACTTAAGCAGATACTTCTATTTGCTCTCCATTTATTCTCATTGATTTTTGTAACTCATGCTCACCGTCTCTCTCTTTGACTCCCAGGAACATGATCACCGTACAGACCAGAAACAGTCCACCAATGACACCGGCAGCGATCATGTACACCTCTTTCTGTAAAGAGACACAAAGAACCAAATCAATTCAATTCGGCCTGTAAAACAGTTTTATGCCTCTGTTTTAAGATCTGGTTTGTGTGCTCCCTAAACTGTTAAACTTCATGACATTCTATGATTTGTAGAATTGGTTTTGAAAATTTGGCAAGTTCATTCGAGGTGGGACATCGGAAGGGGAACTTTTCAATCTCATCCCCACAAACAGGAACTGCTCTGCCTCAAACAGCCTCAGGATTGTTTGCTATTTTTTCACGGACCACCGCAAAGGCCTTCAATGTTGTTTCAGATCAAACAAGAGTCATTTTGGAAAAGCTGACAGGCGCACCCGAACGACCCGCTGCCTTTCAGACCCGGCCGCAGAGGAATGCATGGTGACGCGGTGCGGCTGCTGACCGGGAGAAAGCTTTGCAGTCGTGCTCCAAATAGCTGTGGGCCTTCATGGGTCTCCATGTTGGGTTTCCACTGTGGAACCCTCGGCCACATCCACAAACCAGACTTATCGCTTCCCCTACATGATGGTTTGGAACTGGTGAAGATCTTTGGGTCAAAATACATTTGACCAATCATTTATTCAGGTCAATGATTTCTTTTTTTTGTTTATTAAATGAAAACCCTAGAATATTTAATATCATACCGTACTGTATTTTGATATTGAAATTAAACTCAAATTTTGGTTTGAAATGAGAATGATATTAAAATATTTAAACAGGGTTTAAAATGTAAAAATGTTTTGGTATAATTGGGAAAACCTCTGGTCTATGGCGGGACAATGAAAATAAAAAAGAATTATTAATATATATATATATAATATAAAGAATTATATTATACAGCGTATTAGTACAAATATGATATCAAATAAGATATTGAAATGGTTATTAGGAGAGTTGTTTTCCTCTTTATTAAGAAAATATTGATAGATTAAATTAGCATTAAGTACTTTTTTGGGTAAAGTAAATATTAAGTAGAATTAAAAAACTGCGAAGACCTCCGATCTATGGTACTAAATAAGAATTAAACCCATTATCATTATTCAGTATAATGTTACAAATATGATATTAACATTTTTATTTGTTTTGTAAATGTTATTAAGAATAATAAAGAACAAATTTATGATGAAAATTAATGGCTTTTTCCCCAAAAAACATTTAGGTCCAATTAAAAATTTTGGAATCATTAAAAAAATTAAATAATATGTATAATATTTTACAGTATTATATTGTGAATCTGGTACATATGGCAATGGTTATTAAATACTAGAACGTTAGAAATCATAGAAATTATAAATGATATAAATTGACAGATGGTTTCTTAAAACATTGGTGACATTGACACCTACAGCATGAGTTGAAAAGTCGGGTGGTAACGCCACGGCCCTTGTGATCTCCATCCCACTGCTGTTTCCAAAGTAACCGGATGAGAGGTTGTGATGTGGACAGTGTTTTAGAGTGTGTGCGCTGGCTACGATCTGACCCTGAATAGCAGCACCAACCAGCGTCCCGAGCACCTCCACAGTCATACCTGCACATCACATGTGGATATTCATGTCATTAAATCATTAAGCATGCATTTCAGCAAGACAGCCACATAAAATCCTCCAAACTTACGGTAAGCTGTAGCTGAATCTCTATCATGTTGATTGGTGCTCAGAAACATGGTAAGGGCCGAGTAAGGCACGTGGAAACACTGAAATACACATCGCAAACAGTGAATCACACTTAAAACAATCTTTTTAAAGACACATTATACAATAACTCTTTATTGTGTATTAACTCTTGATGACCCAATTAACCCTGATAATTTATTTTCATTGATCGCTTTATATTTAAAATGTGTTTCTGATTTATATGACCAGGAATTTAAACCACATGTCAACAGTTTTTAGTTTTGATGGTTCCTTGCTTTTAAATGAATCTGTTTTTATCGTAACTTGAACAATTCTTGATGTTAGAGACAAAGGTTATTTAAATCAGTGAACACTTTTTCAAAAAGCTCCAGTTCATGATGGACAAAACTAAAAAACACTTTAATTATTTAAAAAAACTCAAATTTTTCAAAATTAACTTCATTTATGTGGGCATTACAATATTCTAACCATAAGGACATTTAAACTTCTAACATAAAATGAAATAAAAATTCGATTTAAGTTTAATCAATGTTGAAAACATGTATATAGTCACATCTTCTCTCCCAGTTTTGATCGACTAAATCTTATGGCATTTTATGGAGTTTCTTTTGAGTTTTCACAAGCGAAACATCTGAAAAAGGCAAGTGAACCGATGAGGGATCCCAAATGAAGAGCATCGCCATCTATTAGTGCTTTTAAACCCACTCATCTTACAAACACCCGTTTGTACGACATAACATCATACATCTGAAACAGAAAGAACTTCTAAGTTCAAAATCAATGCTGTTATCACGAGAGCAACTTGTGCTTTGTACACCGAAATCTGTATTACAAATCAATACTTTGCAAAGTACAGCAAACGCATTCCTGAACTTTTATATTGAATGACACTCTTACCGTAAGTGTGCACTTAATAAAAACAAAGCTGTGGCAGACCTGGGCTACTGAAATAATTCAGAGCTCTTGCCTTTGTGTTAAATTCCTATTGGGTTTAATCCGGAGGAGCCCAAGGATTTGATTATTTAAACACAACCCAAAGTCTAATAATGAAAAACGCAGTCGTTAGAATAAAGCAAACAACTCAATGCCTCATTTTGTATCCGACATCTAGTTTGTCTCTTCAGCTTCACGTCTAAAGACAATGAAGCGTGCTAAAAGAGGAAACTGGCATTTATCCTCTCTGGTGGCTTTAAGCATGTATTTATCAAGTAGTACGTGACTTTTCATTATGCCGTGGACTGCTGCGGTCCCGGTCGCTTTCGTACCCGAGCCTGAGAGTTTTCTACGTGTTGGCCGGTGCCAAGCCATGGTAACAAAAGACAGAAATACAAATAAATCATGGAAAATTCTATGCAGACATCAAAGACGCTGGGCCTATAGATGACCACAGAAACGTCTGTTGACAAGTATCTTTGGATGTGTTTATTTTAAAAGCATGGTAGTGTAGGGAGTGTAATGATAGATAAAACATACGTATCACATATTGTGTATATAAAAATACTCTATATGTCTATTTCAGATAACGCCTCTGGGTTTAAGTCTGTGCATGTTTTCTTCATGTTTCGGAATCTAAATGCATCAGTGGGGTATTGAAAACCCATGATGGATAAATGTGGTTTAAACCTTTAAAAACATATATGTAATGTATGGAGCCGGATACTTACTGTGATGAGTGTTTGGTACAGACAGTAGAAGCCCAGATACCAGACGAACGTCCCGTTGGCGAAAGGTGGAACAAACCACAGAAAGATATAAGAAGCCACCATAAATGGAGTGCAGCCAATCATCCTAAAGAGAAAAACCATGACGTACTCACTGTCTCCATATGAAATACAATCTTATTAACATCTCAATTACTTCACCAAGACGTTGATGATATTGAATGAGGAGCGAATGGAACAAAACGTCTTGTTTCCCAAATGTCTGCAAGATTGAAGATTTCAATACGAACTGCTTTAACTCCTTTAACACCTCAAATGTTAAAGTGATGGTTGGGAAATACATTTTGTGTCCTCTCACTCTCTTGTCATTTCAAAGCTGTATGACTTTCCTTTATACGCAGAACACAAAAGATGATATTTTGATAATATTGGAAACAGAGTTGGAAACCAGACAGCAGTAGGTGCCAGTTTCCAACAATCTTCAAAATATCTTCTTTCGTATTCTGCTGAATAAATTCATACAGGTTTTTTAATGACAAAAGGACCAGTAAATGATGACACAATTTTCAATTTTGGGTAAACTACTTTAAGCCTTTCACATATTTCAGGCTTAAATGTCTCTCTCTCTCTCTCTCTCTCTCTCTCTCTCTCTCCTCTCTCTCTCTCTACTATACAAATCAATATAATCTAACAGAGCAATTTAAGCATCATCCTAAAGCATCGGTGAACATTTCCAAGGTGCTTTAGTACAGTGCAGGAATGATCATCTCCATCACAGGATCCTCATTCGTTCAATCTTATGACACAAATTCCACATGTTTCAAAATATCTTCCTGAGTGTTCCAAAGAAAGTCTTCTGCTGGTTTGAAATAAAATGAAGATAAAGAAATGCTGACAGAATTATAATCTTTGGGTGAACTATCCTTTTAAAGGTTGACTAGTAACAAAGCTTAACCCACATGGGCAGTTGTTGAATGCTGAATCCCCTGACCTTGCAAGTCAACAGTAGAACTATCGACCCTGTTCTTGTAAAGAAAACCTCACTGTGTGTCCAGATCCTATTTCAGCAGGTTTACAGCGGATGCTGACCTCTGTGTCACTAAACAAGTGTGAGCAAACAAGCAGCCCAGAGAACAGGGAGGAACAGAGATAGGTCCGTTCTGGCACAGTCCAGATGCCCCTGAGCTCCTGTGTCCCCTGATGATTGTTCAGCTATACAAAGAAGCCGCCGGATAGAGAGAGTGAGAGAGAGAGAGAGAGAGAGAGAGAGAGAGAGAGAGAGAGAGAGAGAGAGAGAGAGAGAGAGAGAGAGAGAGAGAGAGAGAGAGAGAGAGAGAGAGAGAGAGACTGAGAGAGAGAGAGAGACTTTGTGTTGGCAAGCTTTCACACAAACATTTAGATGAACCAGGAGCCCCACATGGGCAAGTCTTAGATGTTTTGATGTCACATTTAAGAATATTGGCAACCTCCTACTCAACCATCATTACAGCGTTTTGGGAAGCACACAAAAGAAGATGATGGGTTTGGAATAACAAACTAATGGAATAACATTAGTGTTTTATCAGTTTACTTAAAAAAAACATTGGATGATGCTGAAGAACATTTCACTTACCATGGCATTAGTCGTCCAATCTTTGTCCATTTGCTCTTGGTGATGAAGAATCCCACAAGGGGGTCGGTGAACGCCCCCCAGGCCTTACCGATAAACAACACCATTGAAGCCTGAACCGGGGTAATCTGTATGAAGAAGAGAAAGAGATAAGTTCAGATCCAGTCTGATCCTTCTTGTCTGATTTCCAGTTCTTGAAAAGTAGAAATGAAGCTGTTTGATATCATTTACACAATGTTCTCTATTAACATCATAGCTTCAGGTATGAATATTGTCTCACCTTTGCTATGTCAAGGAGATATATCTGAAGAAAGAAGGCTGTCGCACTTCCAGCCACCTGGTTTGGTGCTCCACCAATGGCGTAACATAGTTTGCTACATACAGAGAGATTCTGATCCAGTTGGGTCTGGGAAATATAAGGTTTACGAATCAATTCATCAATTCATATTTACGCAATGCTAAATTCAAATATTAATATATTAAATATTTTAAAATATTTTAAAAAATAAGAGAATGTAAAAACATTAAAATAAACTATTTAAATATATATTTCTATGTTTATAAAATGTATTAACAAATATGTACATGCATAATATTTTTTACAATATTTTTGTTCTGCTTATTTGTCTGTATAAATTTGTAAAAAGTAAATAGCCACCAAAAAATTCAACTTACAATTAACTAAAATGTATACAACTATATAGAAAACCATCAGAAAGCAATAAAGGCATAAAAAAGGCTGACAACTCTATTTGATAAATAACATAAATGTTTTAAAATGGTATCATTAATTCCCAGTCATGTGGTTTAAAACCTGTGTATCACAAAAAACATATTTCGTGAAAGGTCTCCATTGTTTTGTGTCCAGTCAATCTGTGTCGTTCCCAACATTCCTCAAAATATATTTTTATTAGCTGCACAAGAAAGCCACACGTGTTTGAAATAACACAAGTAAGCGATCATAGAATATAACTTTTAGCTGAACTATTTCACATACACCGAGGTTGACCCTGTTTAGTGACAGTTTTGGTCATTTCTTCAGTGTAATTGATCTCAGTTTGTTGAAGTTGTCTGATGAGTGATGGATACGACTGCTAGACCATCACCACGAGCAGACTCTTCATTGAGGTTTCTGGGTGAGAAACAGCATCTGGCTTTGTGCTGTAAAGTCTCAGTTTACTGTAGTATGTGGGTGGGATAGATTGAAGGGTCCTCGGCCCGTAACCCTTTGAACCTCCAGTAATATTTAATCCAGATGTCTTCACTGCAGTCGGCGAGGGGACATTTGATTAAAGAAAACATTCTTAAAAATGATTGTTGTTAAACGGATCTATGAACCAAGCAGGGTTTAACAAAGAACCCTGTTTGAACAGAAAACCACATTTGGCTTCAAATTAAAAAATGTCTTGGTTCATTATAGGTTCCTTGAACCAGTGCATTGGTTTCTAGGCTTTTTAAAGCCCATAGAATCACAGATGAGATCTCTTTCTTATCTCAATTATTTATCATAGATATAAACGTGTATAAATGAATAAATTATTGAAACTTTTGCTTAAGTCTCCCTCCAGCATCCAGTATTATTTGTCTCGAGAGAAAAGCTAATTCTCATAAATATCTCTATGACAGTTTAAAATTTTAATGAAACAATTAACACAAAACAGATTGAATTTTAAAACTCTGAAATATACAGTTTAAATGTTGTGTATTTTTATGTTATTGTATCTGTACATTTTAGAGAAGTACATTTTTTATTAATTCTTGTAATATTTTCCAATATAAAAATCTGTTTAATGTTTTTCAAATATTTTATTACGTAAATAAAACTGTTTATTTTTGTGATACTTACGAAGCCGCGTGAAATATTTTTCACAGTGCAAGAGATCTGTCTTAAATCAATCTTACTGAAGATTTCAATATTTCTCACGATATTCACCCAAATTACTGAATACTCCTGATGGATTTAACCTTAGTCTCTTTTGTTTCTATTATTATTTCTTCCCCCCTAAACATGTGGCTTTTTTGTGAATGAGAGAGAGAGTAACTGTGTGTTTTTAAGGGTGTGTGCCCTCAAACGTGTGGTGAGAGAGAGAGAGCCTAGGAGAAATCTTTTCAACACATTAAAGGAAGTCAATTCTCCATTCGGCCGGGCATATATATTTACGATCTCTCCTCCAGAGATCTTACGAGACAGTTAGACGTTAGGAGCTGAAAATACTACACAAGTCAAACACATCTTACACACTCGGCTTGTGAGCTGCTAACTCACTCATCCGTTCAATGAAAGCCCATGTTTAACGTCTCGTCTCCACATCACATGCTGGTCTTCCAACAAAACCACCACCGAGAACCCGTCCATCTTCAACAGAAGTTTTCAACACCGTCATAATGAAGAAAAGACTTTGGAGATCACAATGAAGTCGTTAGAATATAAATGTGAGTTTGGGAGTCACAGGCCATAAATGGAATCTTAAGTTTTCTCATGAAGCTTATTTTTGTTGCCCTTATCGTGATTGACACAAACAGGAAGCCAGTGAGTCGAGGAACAAAATATCCGACTTCCTTATAGATTGAAAACACCAAATTCATGATAGCAGCACTTATGTGTGGGTGGACCAAATCTTGGTATGATATATAATTGAACCCATTGAAAATAGAAGCCAATGTATTTTGCATTCATTGGTAAGAAAGGTTATTCTTACAATAAAAGTAGTAAAAAATAGAAGACACTATTCGATATTCACCCGTGTGTTTCACGTGATGCTGTCTCACATTCAAAGTCGGCTGTTCTTATCTGAGTTTGTGTATGGTTGTGTGAGAATGGATCTGGATGACATAATGAAGGATTGGAGGGTTTACGACCAGCGGGATTGGAAAACACATTTGGTCATTATGAGGTCAAATCCACGGTTTTGAGACAACTTGAAGCCCTCAAAACCTTGACCGGGAAATGTATAGATGCTTTTTTAAATTGTTTGTCGAGGCAGACGTGCTGAGACGAAAAACCGTATGCGTTTTTAAGGTTAGATAACATGCGACGGTGTTTGTAAATGCAATCAAGATCTGTTCTGAAATTCAACATATCAGATTTGAAATAAAAGTTCAACCATGTGTCATAATTTCCTCATCCTCTTGTCATTTCAAACCTGTTTTTTTGTACAACACAAAAGAAGATATTTTGAACATTGCGCATCCATTCACTTGCATTGGTTTTGTTTCCATGCTATAGAAGTGATTGGGTGTTTTCGGGCATCAACATTCTGAAATATCTTCTTTTGAGTTCTGCCGATAAAAAGGAGTCAAACCGGTTTGAAAAGACAAGAGTGTGAGAAAATGATGACACAATTTGCACTTTAAGTAATATCTCTTCCACTACTCTTCACCAGAGGATCTTTGCTTTCCTGACAGCACGAGGAAGAAAACAAGAGCGCCATTAGGGTTTTCTATACATTATTGACAAACACCCATCGTCGTTCTCTTTTATTCCAGTAGAAGGTCACAGCAGAAGAACAGCACAGAAAAGATTTGACTTTTATTCCCTAATGGTTCATCCTTAATGACTGAAGGTCACAGTGTCTCCAGACCGGCATGGCCTCTTTTATAACCCGCAAATGCATTCGATAATCTTTCAGAATAAAAACACAATATCCTCTTCACCGTCACTGTCATTCCAATGGACAGAGACATTTTTTTTCTATCAAACTGCAATATGTCAAACACAATTTATATAGAAAGCATATAAACAGATTTAAAGTGGTTCGACTTAGACGTACGTTTGAGTTTCAGTATCAGTGATCCCTATGAACAGCCTTTGGGCATGTGTGTGTTTGAAAAGCATCAATACAAACATTCCACACCATCATTAAAAGATGCCGTTCCACATATTTTCATAGACACAGATGCAGAATCTCCTCTGAGCGAATCAATACAGAGAGCAAAAGAGTAAGAAACACCTGCTCCCCAGCTAAGCCTTTAAGAAGAATGCAAGTGTGTTGATTTGTCGACGATTTAATCACATTTTATCACTAAACATTTGATTCTTTATTCAGTTTAACATGAACAAACAAAACTGGATCTCAAATCCAGTAAATAAAAGACTGCTGAATTAAAAGGCACCAGAACATCCCATGACATACCTGTGATGGGATCTTGGTGAAAGCAGGATCAGGACGGCTCCCCATGAGTTTATCCCCGGCTGGAACTGGTGCTTTCTCACCCTTGGCCATGTTGTCCGGATGGACGGGTGCAGAGATGACAGATGATCTCCTGGGTTTCTCAGAGGTGGCAACACAGTAGATGTGCCTGCTTCCATTCACATACTACATTGGCACGAGGAAGGGATGGGTTAGTTACAGATACAGCAGCCACTCACACCTTCCCAACTGTCAATCACAGATTTCAACCAATCAGAAGTAGATCACTAAATGGACACAAGCTACATCTGAACCTACAAATGATGCTGCAACACAAAAAAAAAACCAAATGCTTAGAAAATTAAAATGTGTGTATTAAATCAAATGTGTTTTCGGGGAAATTAACAAATTCGATTATGGGTGGTAATGCTTTTAATATTTTGTGGTGATTAAATATTTCAACATTTGATATTTAACATATATTAACATACAGTTAGGCCGTATTTTAATGTTATGCTTTGAATCTTCGTATATTATTGGACTATGGTATTGCCAAAGTACATAATTATATTTAATATAATTAAATGCATTATTTCTAATTTTTAATGATACAGAGGTAGCATGCACAAGCTGAACATTAAGTCACATATATGAGGAGAAACAGAATGTATAGACAGAGATAAAAAGAGATGTTCTCAAACCTGAGTGATGCTGTGAGCTCTGCAGTGGCTGTGGCTCTGATGCACTGAGGCTTACTCTCTCTCTCTCTCTCTCTCTCTCTCTCTCTCTCTCTCTCTCTCTCTCTCTCTCTCTCTCTAAATACACACAAGCACATGCACGAGGGTGTGATCACAACACACACACCAGCGTCCCCTATAGATATCAACAGATACTTAAACTACACTGACCTACATGAGTGAGGTGTATGAGTTGTTGGTTGCATAATCGTGTTATGTCATATAGTTTGACATTTATATATTGATATTAATAAACACAAGATTATTAGGTGTTGTTATCCCAACACAAGCAGGGAGTAAAAAATGAAATTTAATTCACATTTGATTTAAAATTATTCAGTAATTAGAACTGTGTATATGAATAATGCATTGATCACAAGGTAAATCTCAATGAACTCAAATGCACTAACCATCTGACTATAGGCTGAAGTTCTTCTAAAACATAGCAAAGAAATAATGGATCATTCCAGGAGAACTCAAAGCGACTCATGCAGAAGAAGGTATATGGGTCACAATCCTATATTCAGCTCTTACTGATTCTTTATCTATTATGTATTAAATACAGGACATATTTTTACTTTTAAGACTTAATTCAAACAAACATCACATAAATAGCAACTCTATCACAGTTGTCAAATACAATTTTTTCTTTTCTTTTAAGATCTGATCTGAAATTTCTCTTAACCCTAAAGGTCAAGCTTGTGAAATCTAGAGACATATGGCGTTGAGGTTAAGAACTGCAACCCACAGCTCAGTCCATCGCTCACCCCTCCACTTCAAAACATTACGATAGTTGACACAGAACAAAGATATTGTCACATTTTCTAAAGGAAATAACATATTTAAAACATGTTCTGTAGAGCAGTTTAGAGTTCCTATAGAAACATAACTGCAAATTCTATGTAAGAGGACCGACGCTATATATATATATATATATATATTATAATGATTTCTGATCCACAACAATGTTACAAATTTACATTTTATATTTTAAATATTAACTTTATAAAGTATTGGGTTTGTCAGGAGGTCATCCTATGTATAATTTGTACATACAGTAAACAAGACTTTTTGTCCATATGCGGTCAAAGAGGGCCAATTGCCAACTTTCTCCAAAATATCTTCTTGTGTTCTGCACAAAGTTATACAAAAAATGATGCAACAGTAATAAAAATGTTCACTTTCAAATTAACTATCCCTTAAAGACCAACAACATGATCAAAATCTTCTGCTTTAAATGAGAAAATACTTTGTTTATCCGCTGCAGGTTTCTTGCAAGCGGAGGTCTTGTGAATCAAAGCCTTTCAGCAAAGTGCATCGAACAATCATCTGTATACAATAACACACAATGAAACATCAAATGATCGCTTTAAGTAGAACACAACACTGTCAAGCATTTCAGCAGATCTGTGATCAGCTTCTTTATTGATCTACATGTAAACATTTATAAATCATGAAGATTATAGACTTGGCATGGGCAAAGAGCATTGCATCAGAGAGAGGCCAAGGCATCCAGCTGTGAAATAATATAGGACAACAAAAAATAACACTATTTCTTCATTCACCCATTCAAGTCTTAAAGCTCGTATTAACACATCCGTGGGCGTTTATATGGTCAAAGTGCTTTTGAAATCAGATATATAGAGATGAAACTTATTGGTCTTTTAAGATTTCTTAAATCTTAAAAGCAGCACCAATCAGGAGTGACCAAATGCAGATTGTGTGTTCAGGATCCTTTGAACGATGACTGCGTTTGTCAAATCTGCCTCTTCCAGACTCTGACCCGGCTCGCTTAGCTCGCGGAACGGCAACGATGTGGTCAGGACGAACGGCTCGTCGATGCTCAGCGCCTTTTCAACGAAATCCTGCACGTCACTGATCCTGGATTAAATAAAACCGTCATGCATTTTCAGAGGTCCTGGCAATCATGTTAAATTCAGAGGTCTGAAAACCTTACATGTCATAAAGCACGCATTCAATTCTACATAATCTGATTTGATCTGCAATAAAGTTTCAGCTTACGTTTCTTCCATCTTACCTTTCGAGCCTATATTACATAAATGATGTTTCGTAAGGGACGATTCTGTTTCTGTTTCTATACTTTATCGAGATAATATTATAATATGTTATATAAAACAACGTTATGTCAGCTCATCGCTCATCCTTGTAGCATGTGTTGGAGGTTTAATTTTCAATGTTAGGAGCACGGACGGACTATGTGATACTCACCGATGTGACAGATTAAACCTCTGAACAAGACGCCGACCATCTGCAAGCCAGATCTGAAGTGAGGTCACCGGGAGGTCTTCATTCAGATCCAATACTGGAAGAGGAGGAACAGAGCAGTCCTCATGTATCGAGCGAGACCTGGCCACCACCCGTGGTGCCACACTGCAGAAGAAGCCGTTTGTGAACAAAACTAGGATTATTTTATAACATGTCATTTTTGTGGTTTCATGGGATTTTATACAAGATTAGAGGGTCACATAATGAACATCTGGATAATCCTCAACATGGATCAAACATTACAGAGTGGGATTGCAAGGACATCTACTGGTCGCTTGTGGGATTAGGATTGGGCAACAAGACCCAATTTTCAATTTACTAATACAAAACAAAACATCTGCTACCTCCCCAGTCTGTAGCCTCTGCCTGTAAATGGATGGAAGGTCTTTTTTTTCGGCACATAAACTTCATCTTTCATGTCCTCCACATTCACTTCTAGTTCTTCGTCCTCAGCCCGTCCTTCGAGTTCCAGAGGCAGCTCGCTTGGTTGTAAATGAAACAATCAGAACAAATCAAAGCTACGAAAATGAAACACAGATAGTTTGCGTGTAACCATAAAATAAAAAAAAATGAAAAAAACAACAACAGTTACAACAGTCACCCTTTTTTAATGGCCTCCAGGAACTCTTGGTTTTCTTCCAGAGAATAACTTCGAAATTCTTCATCATTTACCGTGAAGCCGTTTTTCCACAATCTGACCACGATCTCCACCTGTAACGAGACCGAAAATCACACATGAGTTTTGTGGGATGGGATTTAAACAGATAAACGCCTTAACGTTTAGTTAGTTCCACGTACGGCGGACATTCTGGATTTTTTTCAATTTCATTTGGCGATGAAGTAATGACACACTTTGACATCACTCAAAACCTTTTCTTCTATCTTCTTAACGTCGAGCATCACACGACATGGAATTAGACGTCTGACCTTTTTGCCGCTGCTGGCGACGCTGCTGATCTTCTCCACCTCATCGAGCAAGTCCTCGACAGAGAAACTGGATCGGATCAGAGTTGCCTCCTCTTCGTCATCGTCTTCATCGTTCTGCGCCCCATCACACCTGAGGGCTCACGAATGAAACAGAGTTCAGTTCAGGTCACGCCGGTTCTTGTGTGTTAATGTTGAAGACCACGAGCGTGTGCTTACCATGTGTCATCTTGAGTCCTTTCCCTGGAATCAAAATGTTTCGTCATCACGATTCCTGTTGTCCATCTTGCAAAAAACACATGACACTGCAACATCAGTGATGCCATCTTAAGAAGCATTCGCACTTCTTAAACTATTTATGAATCTTCTACATAGGTCTTCAAGTGTCAGCTTTAAGAAAATCAGCCATGGATGTATTAGGAAATGTAAAATGCAAAAAAGTGATGTAACCATGACTACTCCTATTGTGGTTAATCAATGGTTGTGATTGTATAATTAATACAAAAGCAAATAATACATTGTTATTATGTATGGTTCACTGCTGACGTCATCACATCCTGCCAATGACATTGAAAGAATGTGGATTTATATAATAACATCAGATAGTCCAGTCAACTGCAAATGATGAATAGAACGGAAACTGCATCATCAAGAATTGCGTCATAATTGGAGACAGTGCGCAAAAATTACGTAAGAAACGACTGGAAGAGAACGCATGATAAACTCTAACACATATCTGACATCAGGATCATCATTTTGATAATATTAATATATATTTACCAGTGTTATGCTTTAATATTGTCACGTAACGGTTCATTCGACTCGCTAGATGTTGGCATGCCGTTCCTTACGCTACTCCACGCCACCATTTCTGTCTGACGTCATCAGCGCTTGTCGTCACGCTTGTGCGTTCTTCGTAATTACGTCATCAAAATAATTTTGATTTTACGGAAAAACATATTTAGTTAAACGATTTTTTTATTAAGAATGAATTTTATCTAATACAATTGTTAGTTTTGTGGTGATTTTTATTTATTTATTTTATATCGAGCTTAATTGGTATTATAATATTTAAAAAATGTGTAAAATAATTGCACATATAAAACATGTTTGTATTGTCATTGTTTAAATGTTTTTGTGTTATTAGTAAACAGAGTCTGGAATAGTTTATGTTAATATTCATTTAGTGCAAAATGGTTCTCATTGAATTCAATTGAATATGGCATTAACAAAAATGATAATTTTTTTTAAAATAAAACAAGTAACTGGACAGTTAAAATAATTCATTTGGTAATGTTATTAATTCATACATAATTGATATAATTTAAATTATAAATATTATTATAACAACTGTTATTTTATCAACATTTCTACATACTATATACATTGGGCAAATATTTAGGTAAAACATGATGCTTTTCAGTATTTTAAAAATAAATAATTCACAAATTTGAAAAAAAAATAATGCAAACAAAAACAGCTATTCACACAAGCGTGTTCTTCTTGTCATGTTTTAATATTTTATTTTTTAAATCGTTCCATTTCCATATCATTGATATTTCCCTAATACTTTTTTTAATAAATATTTACAATATTATACGCATGTTTCTCCTTTATATTGTCCATTTTTTATCTAAGTTAGTAATGTACGTATTCGTCAATAAAATGTATATGTCATTTTATCATTACATAATTATGATTTTGATATCAGAACACGTTATTAAAACGTGTCAAACATGAATAAAGCTCGCGTGGGTGCGTGAGACAGATGGTGAGTTCAGCAATACACAAATACTCAAAATACTCAAAATATTCTGTATACAACACAAATAAAAGCTGCTGTAAACAATTCCAGTATCACACAAAAACACTTTGACCTCACAAGTGTACGACATTCTTCCTCTTCTGTAGGAGCAAAACAAGACCACGCCCCTTCATGTGTGTTCCTGTGGGCGGAGGTTAACCGTCATAGTGATGTCACTAAAGCAGGAAGCAGATGCCGTTTCTTATAAGTTATTTTTGTTAAATAAATGTCTTGCATGTCATTGAACTTTGAGCTTTATAATTTTACAGACATTACTTATACTCTAACAACAACATTATAAACTAATTAAAGTTTGAAATATGACATTTACATTATGCATTTAGCAAGGAGACAATGAAGCGATAAATATCAGAGACAACAATAGATGAACAAGTGCAACAACGACGTCATTAAATTACACAATGCAAGATGAAACCTGTGTGGGTTAATAATTATTACTAATATAAATTTTTTAATTAATTAAGTTAAAAATCAGAATCAGAATTAATTTTATTGCCAGGTTTGCTTACACACAAGGAATTTATTTTGGTGACAGAATCTTCCAGTACACAAAGTTAACAGACAAGACGATTAAAAAAGCAAACAAACAGTTAAAAATATAAATATAAATTAAACACACAATGTTACAAAAAAACTTCAGATGGAATAAAATATGTAGATGTTTTATAAACATATAACATATAATTGTGTAATATGTACACAATATGCTATATATTAAATGTCTGAGATAAAGTATCTACAGGTGTTTTAAATATGCAAATGTACAAAAAAAATTTATATTTAAAAAAAATACTTCAAAATGAAAGAAAATCAACAAATAATTCAATTAACATTTAAAAGCGCGATATTTAAAAAAAGTTTAGAAGCGCGTTTTTAAATCACTTCAAAATGAAAGAAAATCAACAAATAATTCAATTAACACTTAAAAGCGTGATACAAAAAAAAATTAGAAGCGCATTTTTTAATTACTTCAAAATGAAAGAAAATCAACAAATAATTCAATTAACATTTAAAAGCTTGATATTTAAAAAATATATTTTTAGAAGCGCATTTTTAAATCACTTCAAAATGAAAGAAAATGAACAAATAATTCAATTAACATTTAAAAGCACGATATTAAAAAAATATATTTTTAGAAGCGCGTTTTAAAATCACTTCAAAATGAAAGAAAATCAACAAATAATTCAATTAACATTTAAAAGCGCGATATTTAAAAAATTTTTAGAAGCGCATTTTTTAATTACTTCAAAATGAAAGAAAATCAACAAATAATTCAATTAACATTTAAAAGCGCGATATTTAAAAAATATATTTTTAGAAGCGCATTTTTAAATCACTTCAAAATGAAAGAAAATGAACAAATAATTCAATTAACATTTAAAAGCGCGATATTAAAAAAATATATTTTTAGAAGCGCGTTTTAAAATCACTTCAAAATGAAAGAAAATGAACAAATAATTCAATTAACATTTAAAAGCGTGATATTTAAAAAATATATTTTTAGAAGCGCGTTTTAAAATCACTTCAAAATGAAAGAAAATCAACAAATAATTCAATTAACATTTAAAAGCGCGATATTAAAAAAATATATTTTTAGAAGCGCGTTTTAAAATCACTTCAAAATGAAAGAAAATCAACAAATAATTCAATTAACATTTAAAAGCGCGATATTTAAAAAAAAAATTTGCAGCGCGTTTTTAAACCACTTCAAAATGAAAGAAAATCAACAAATAATTCAATTATTCAATTAACATTTAAAAGCGTGATATTTAAAAAATATATTTTTAGAAGCGCATTTTTAAATCACTTCAAAATGAAAGAAAATCAACAAATAATTAAATTAACATTTAAAAGCGTGATATTTAAAAAAAAATCGAATTTCTGTGGCGCCAAGTTTGCCTACGTCACAGTAACGGAAGTGCCTCGCCGGAGAGTTTCGGCCCGCTGACAGCAGAGGGAGAGAGAGAGAGAGAGAGAGAGAGAGAGAGAGAGAGAGAGAGAGAGAGAGAGAGAGAGAGAGAGAGAGAGAGAGAGAGAGAGAAATGGCGACTCGCTCCACAAGCTGAGGCGGTCATAACGAAAGCGGAGCTTCGGGACACAACCCGTCCACAAACGGCCAAAATGGTGAACACCAGAAAGAGCTCGGAACCCAAACCCATCAGTCACTTCATCTCGGGTCGGACCCGGTCGTCACGGAGGAACAACCCAAACTTGGACGAGCACAACAGCCGTGTAAGGAAGAGATCGACACCCGGTCAGCCGGCTCAGTGAGCCTCTATGGCGGATGCATCGTTGGCCGAGTGTCCGTCCGGCTCTTTTGTTCCCCTGACTGACAGTTGGAGATGCATAAAAATGGCGTTTAAGGACACGACGGCCCACATTCGTGTCGTTTTTTGACAAATGTAACCAAAATGAGCCGGACTGGACCAAAGCCGGCCGGTTGTTTTGCGCACTCAGTGCCCCAAGTTGCCTTTTGTTGTACTGGTGTCCGATTCGCGAGTGAATCGTTTCGTCCGCTCGAACGAACCGAGTCGCGGTGTCGTCACGATGCTTGCGGGGATCTCGCGAGGCTGTGCGTGGCAAAGCAAACTGATACTTCGAGAAATGTCAACGAGAGGAAGGGCGGCACGCTATGCGCGTTTGAGTTGAGAGAAAAACGTCGAATCTCACGTCGAGATCGAACGAATCTTCTAGCGAGTCGACTCTCTGAACCGAGTCGTTTGGTCGCCGCTCGAGTGTTCGTCGCGCCTCGGGGTGCCGGTGCGCGCTGTGACGTCACATTGAAACGCGACAACAAACACTTTTGATTATGATAAACACGTGTCGTCAACTTGTGTGTGAGACATTAAAACAAGCTCGTGCTGGGGGGAAGGGAAAGCCCAGCTGAGACAGACCCCTTGTGGCTCAAAACAGCCATTGTTCATGAAAATAGGAAGTGAACTGGAGACAATGTTTATAAAAACTCGAGCTTCTGTAACACATCATTGGGTTCTGTATACACTAGATGGATGCATCCTTTGGTTGTCTTTGGATCACTTTGGAGTGGCATGTAGTGTTTATATTGTATGCTTAAGCTAAGTACAATGTTGATTTGATGGTTTGAGAGTTGGATTTGTAAGCTGAAGGTTGTGGGTTCGAATCCCAATCCCCTCAGACATGACAGAAGTGTCCTTGAGTAAGACATCTCACCCCTGTTTGCTCTGTAGGGATGATTGACAACTGCTTACTTGTAAGTCTCTTTAATAAAAGCGTCTGCCAAATGAATAAATGTAAAGATGTTAAGCGTTGGGGGTCATCTGCAGGTCTTTTGTGTTATTCGTGTTGGTGTGCTTTGGGTTACACTCGTGACTTTGATGGCGACCCATCTCTCTTCCACCTTTAGGAACAGTGCAGTTGTCATCACGGTGTCACAAGAGTGAGACCTGTCACTCGAGGGATAATGAAATGTTTGGAATACGTTAAATTCTCACTCCTGTTTGCTCTGTAGGGATGATTGACAACTGCTTACTTGTAAGTCTCTTGGATAAAAGCGTCTATCTAATGAATAAATGTAAAGATGTTAAGCGTTGGGGGTCATCTGCAGGTCTTTTGTGTTATTCGTGTTGGTGTGCTTTGGGTTACACTCGTGACTTTGATGGCGACCCATCTCTCTTCCACCTTTAGGAACAGTGCAGTTGTCATCACGGTGTCACAAGAGTGAGACCTGTCACTCGAGGGATAATGAAATGTTTGGAATACGTTAAATTCTCACTCCTGTTTGCTCTGTAGGGATGATTGACAACTGCTTACTTGTAAGTCTCTTGGATAAAAGCGTCTATCTAATGAATAAATGTAAAGATGTTAAGCGTTGGGGGTCATCTGCAGGTCTTTTGTGTTATTCGTATTGGTGTGCTTTGGGTTACACTCATGACTTTGATGGCGACCCATCTCTCTTCCACCTTAAGGAACAGTGCGGTTGTCATCACGGTGTCACAAGAGTGAGACCTGTCAATCGAGGGATAATGAAATGTTTGGAATACGTTAAATCGTAATCGCCCCGAAGCGACCCAATGTGAGAAACAATGAAGGGATGCTGTAGATGTGTTATGTCTCAAGTTTGGTTGTTGTGCATCTTATTGCATTGAGTTATGGCAGCATCTTACATTCTCTCTATTATAAACTTCGATCAGGCTTTAATTTCTTTTGCTCCCATGTTATTTCTCAATATCCCTAAATATGCAGTGGTTAAATATTTTTATTGCAGTTGTTACCTTGTTTATGATTTAGGGGGAAGGTGTAGTGACGTGAAGTATCTTGTGGCTTAGTATGGTGTTCCATACTTGGAATTTGTCCTCTGCAATTAACCCATCCTAGTTTACACAGTTAGTGAACACACACACTCTGAACACACACCCGGAGTAGTGGGTAGTCATGCTGTGGCACCCGGGAAGCAGTTGGGGGAACGGTCAAGGGAATCACCTCAGTCGTGGTATCCCCGCTGGTACCGAGTATCGAACCAGCGACCTTTGGATCACGAGTCCAAGACTCGAACCTCCAGGCCACAACTGCACCTCATTTAGTTTTGGGTGGAGAGAAAGAGACTTTTGGGATAGCGTGAGATCTCTTTTTTCCCCATTATTTCAATATGTTAAATTTTTGTGTCTATAGTGCATAACATACTGAAGAATTGTCTTGGTTTCATTATGTGTCTCCTTTGTGTTTTTGTAATCTTCGTATTATTGTAATGTAATTTTTACTTCTGTTTGTTACAGAAGGAGGCCAATAGTGATGTTAACAGCAGCAGCCCTCATTTGTCTCCGCCGTCCAAAAGGACACGCAGGCAGACGCCCCCGAGTTCTACCGATACCTCCCCAAGTCCACAAAGTAAAGGCAAGAGGGGATCATGGACTATGTCCAAACACTGTACCAGGTGAGGTTGGACAACAAATCTGGTTGTTGTTAAAAAATCTAGAGACCTATGTCATGATGTGTTAACACGAGCATTAATAACAATCACACATTTGTTTATTTATTAACAGTTAATGTATGCTGTGTTACATTGTGGAAAATGGTTTCTTACTGGTTTTGACGTTATCTTTTAAGGTTGTCCACTGGTGCACTGCAGAATGGACACAGTAAGTATACATTCACATTCAGAAGTATTCAAAAAGCAATAGTTTTCCACATAGTTTATTTATTGGCCGATAAAACCCTTCTGATGTCAAGTGAAAGCTAAATGTAACATCAACTTTCAGTGATGTTTCGTAATGTGATACAAGAACAAATGATTGTTTGTTGCATTATATTTAAGTACATTTTTGTCTCATTATTGTTGTTTTTCTAACCTGAAGGTCGGATGAGTTTAAGGGGAGACACCAGGTCAGACGGGGAGCACAGTCGTATGAATGGTCATGTTGAGCTGAAAAGAAGCCGCCGCATCAGGAAAAGCCAGTTCGAACATCTCAATCAGAGTTTACTTTTCGATCAGCTCGTTAACAGGTAAAAACTGCTGCTTTTGTTGCTGCTTCTCTGCTTGTTTAGTATATGGTCTAAAATTACTGTAGTGTGCAATTTACAAATCAGACTTTGAACTTAACACTAAATGTATAATTTGGTACAGTTTTGTATTGTGCACAGTTAACAATGGATTAAATTATAACGTTAACAAATTGTTAACCATTTAAGCTTAAAAGAAAGCAGAGAGGGAAATAAATCCATTTGATTGGTTACCTGTTTGACAAGGCTTCTTTCACCAACAAAACTGTCTACTACCCCAAGCCAAGTTTGTCATGTGAGGTCGCTTGTTGCCGGAAGTCGATAACAGATGGTGGAAGGTATTGGGGAGAGGAGACCTTCTGGTGTTGGACATGATACAATGGACTGATTCACCCTACTGAGTCCCAGTATTGGTCGTTAATATTAAATCTTACATTTTTTTTTATATTATTTACTTTTTAGTTTGCACAATGGCTGAAAAAAATATCCAGAAAGGACACACCATTTATATTGATGAATATTATTTTCTTTTTACAATGTGTTTTTTATAATACAACATCACAGAATTGTGTTGTCTACCGTTTTAAAAAAGCTGAATGATTCAGGGTGGTGAAAGTTAAACAAGTGGTACTGCTGCTTTTAAACATTTAAATAATGCTTATATTTGAAGAAACATATTATGTGTTTAAAAACCACTGTTTTTTTACAACGTGAAGACATTTGAGAGAATCTTATTTACTGTTATAAACTGTTTTCAGTACGGCAGAAGCGGTTCTTCAGGAAATGGACAACATAAGCAGCATACGACAAAGTAGAGAAGTGGAGCGCCTCCGCATGTGGACCGACACTGAACTGGTGACTTTATTTTATATCTTTAAACAATTACAATTGAGAAGAGATGGATAAAGGTTGTCTTCTGTCTTTAAGGAATTTCCCACATGCAGAAAAAAAACTCCAATCCAAACCATTCAAAACCATTCAAACTCCATTCAAAACTTAATAGCTCCATTGCTTATTTTATATATCTAATTTAAGTGTTTATGTATATGGATTCTGCAGGAAAACATGGACATGTATTCCCGCGTAAAGAGAAGGAAATCGATGAGGAGGAACAATTTTGGAATGCAGGCACATCACAAAGCTATCAGCAAATCAAAAGATCGTGAAGAGGAAGAGGGAACAGAAGGTACTGTACTTTTTGACATAGAAAGCATTATGACAAGCTGAATTTGGTCATCAACCATTCTCCTTTCCTATTACAAAGATTCTCATGACGATGAAGAGGATGAAGATGTGGAGGCAGATGATGATGAAGACGATGAAGGTGATGAGGCAGAAGAGGCTGGGGAGGAGAACGACCGACCGTATAACCTCAGGCAGCGTAAAACTGTTCAGCGTTATGAGGCTCCGCCAATAGGTGCTTAATCTATTGATTCAGACTCACTGGAATGTCTTACCCATCAGCACACACTGTACAAATGTAAATGTAATTTTTTTTAGAGCCAGTTAACAGAAAGCAAAGCAAGGATTCTCTCTTCGACACACACAGATCTCCTGCGAGAAGAAGCCATATTAGGTGAATGTTTAATACCAGATTTCTCTAGCTCATGTTTGCTGTAATAAAAATGTTTTATATTTTTGTTAAATATGTTCTACGATATTTGCAACCAGAGTCAAGAAACATGCCATTCACAGCAGCGAATCGACATCGTCATCTGATGAAGAGCGCTTTGAGAGGCGGAAAAGCAAAAGCATGAGCCGTGCTCGCAACAGGTGACTCAATTTCTCTATTTGATTGTCTGTGTGTCTGCATCTATCTGACAACTAGCAGTGCATTAGCAACATTGCTAGGGCAAAGCTGTTTTTCTGTTATTCTGTCTGACAGTCTGAATTATTACAAATGATCTAACAAATATTTAATGATGAATTATGATGAATGATATGGACAGGAATTAACTTAAAACAAGACTAGGCGGGCAATACGCAATAGACATTTATAGTGTGCATCTTACGATCATTTTTATAATTTATTTTAGTCTCCTTCTAGTCAAAACCATGTCTGGAAATCCACCCCTAAAAAAGTGTTGGTTTGTTGTCTAACATGTTGTGTTAATATGTGCCAGGTGTCTACCCATGAACCTGCGGACGGAGGATCTGGCAAGTGGTGTGCTTCGGGATCGAGTGAAAGTGGGTGCCAGTTTGGCAGATGTGGATCCCATGAATCTCGACACTTCTGTGAGTCTTAGGGTCTGTGAAATAGGTGGAATGTGCAACATTAAAGATGTTTCCACTGTTCAAGAATCTTTGTGTCTTAACATTTTTGTCATAGTCAAAATTTGAATCATAACTTCATGGATGTATTCTGTTGTTTTGTCACAATTAAGGTGAAGTTTGAGAGCATTGGAGGTCTTACCCATCACATCCAGTCTTTAAAAGAGATGGTGGTTTTCCCTTTATTATATCCAGAAGTGTTTGAGAAGTTTAAGATCCAGCCCCCGAGGTAGGGCATTTTGACATCTGGAGAAGGTCATGGTCATGCCAAATTCATAACATCACTTTCTTCCTGCAGAGGGTGCTTGTTTTATGGGCCTCCAGGAACGGGGAAGACACTGGTGGCACGGGCGTTGGCTAATGAATGCAGTCAGGGAGAAAGGAAAGTGTCCTTCTTCATGCGAAAGGGCGCAGACTGCCTTAGCAAATGGGTGGGAGAGTCCGAGCGACAGCTCCGCCTACTTTTTGACCAGGTAAGCTTATAGAAATTATAACTTGTCTAGTATTAGCCCTGCTCACATATTTAATGTTTCTAAAACTTAAGTATAGGGTTTTGAAAAGAATGTGAAATAATGTGCAATAGACACAAAACCTAACTTTCTGTCACTTTAGTTTCTTATCCTCCTCCAAATTTATACTTTTTTGTGAAGTCCTGAAGCATAACACAGAATGTCCTTATAGATTTAGAGAAGCCCGTATCCATATAAATCAGGTGTCATGCTCTGTTCTCTCCCAGCTGTTCTGAAGTGTTAGGTGTGTGATCAGCCGGCCAGGTAATGTTTTTCTTTCCTCACTGCAGGCATACCTCATGAGACCCTCCATCATCTTTTTCGATGAGATTGATGGCCTCGCTCCTGTTCGCTCGAGCAGACAGGATCAAATTCATAGGTAATTCTTTCCTGCATTACACTGGATTTCGTCATAAGCATTTGAAAAGCTGCCTTAGAAACTAGGTAGCTTGAGGTTAAACAAGATTTTTCGACAGAATTTTGGATATTTATAATGTATTGTTGAAGACCTTGGTGTGATGTGTGTGCTTGCTGTAAAATTCTGAAGTAAAGACCTTTTCTCATGCAGATTAAACCACATCTAATTCTGGATTCTCATCATTTATGTTCATTCTGTTTGTATACATATCAATATTCAAGCAGAAGCAAACGTGCTATTTAACAGAAAAAAATGTATGTATTAAGCAAATTACATTTTCCCAGCTCACAAATGTTTAGGCAAACAGTTCAGTCCCAAGCGCATGTTATTGGATGACACCATATTTCTGGGTCAGGCTGGTCGGAAATGCTTAAACAATGTTTGTTTGTTTTGATATCGCCACAGTGGTTACAATTTTACAGGCAAGTTTCTGGCTGATTAGTTACATAATAGTCTTCGCTGGGATAGATGATATTTCTAATTTGTAAAAGTTAACTCTTAAAAATTGCAAATACATCTTGTACTTGTCTAATATGTATAGAAACAAAATGTCTACACCATATCTATAAATTCAAATAATGCACCAGCAATGTCGAATTTGTGTCTCTTTAAGGAGCTCTGAAGGTTTTGATTCATGTATTAAATACTCTTTTTTTTTTTTTCTCTTAAACTTCAAGCTCCATAGTGTCCACGTTACTGGCATTGATGGATGGTTTGGACAGTCGGGGGGAGATAGTAGTCATCGGTGCTACAAATAGACTCGACTCTATCGACCCTGCACTCAGGAGGCCCGGACGCTTCGACCGGGAATTTCTGTTCAACCTGCCCGACAAAAAGGTTCACAAATCCTTTGCATCTGACGAGAAGTTCACCTGTCGCATGTTAGCCGTTTAAAGCTGTCCCCGAGCATCCACAAAACTCAAACAATCATTCATTAAAAGTCCAACAGCTCAGTCTCTAGTGTTCTTTACAGCTACTTTAACCATTAAAACTAGACGATCTTTCATGATCAACTCGTAGAGTCCATCCGTCAAACTCTGACAGTTTGACAAATTGAACAGTTCATTTTGATGAGAGGAATTAAGCATGCAGCTGAGCAGGGTTAGAAGAACCACTTTGAAACTGTAGTTTATAAAACTTCTCAACATTTAAAGGTTTTCATATATTTCGTTACTTGCTCCCGAAAGTTCATTGTGGATGTTTTTAAACTTCACTATTGTTCATGTCAGTACTGTTCTTGTGTAATTGTTGTTCATGTGTATAGTTTGTCTTCACAGCGGGATGCTGGCTAATCAAAGCATTAGCAATCGTGTTTACACAAGCACCTCGGTTCAAAGTGTCTATGATCAAAACCATTTTGCAGACTAGTGCTTTAGAAGCGCTTAGTTTTATCTAACCGCCGTCTGGCTTGTTTGTGTTTGTTACCAACAGGCTCGTAAGCACATTCTTGAAATCCACACCAGGGACTGGAGCCCCAAACTAGCCGAACCTTTCATTGATGAACTCGCGGAGAAATGTGTCGGTAAGATAAGAGTTTTCCTGACCCGTTTTCTTGAAAATGGCTCTTCATTTTTTAAGCAATCATTTAGTGTGTCATTGATGTTAAGATAAGTATGTTGTTTACTTGGATAACTGTCATTGACTGTGGTGTGTCTTGTATCTCAGGCTACTGTGGGGCTGACATCAAAGCACTTTGCACAGAGGCTGCGCTAGCCGCTTTAAGGCGGCGTTATCCTCAAATCTACGGCAGTAGCCAGCGTTATCAGCTGGACGTGGGTTCTATCGTTTTGGGGGCGCAGGACTTTGGCCGTGCTCTGCGCTCCATTGTACCCGCAGGTCAGAGGGCCCTTGCCCCGCCTGGTCAGGCCCTCTCCTGCATACTGAGACCCCTGCTGGAATGCACGCTGGCCCAGACACTTGCCTGTCTGATACGAGTCTTCCCCCATGCAGAACTCTTGCACAGGGAACACACAAACGGTTGGTCCCCCTGTTCCTTCCATATTTCCTTGTTTTGTTTAGTCTGTGAAATTTTGCTGAAATTCAAGAATAGACACCTATTATTTCTGCCTTGTATTTTAACATCAAAGAACTAATTTAAGGTATTCACAGATTAAATTTTTTTGGTAACACTTAATTTTACAAACGGAATAGCTAACATAAACATACAACAAGGAACTTATCGTTTTAGCATTTAAAAATGTTTGGTAATGTTCATGACAAATCTAGTTGGTCATATTATTTGTAAGTTGACACATTAAATAATATTTAAACATGGTTAAACGTAGAGACACTTAATGTGTTAGTGTCACCATATTTTTATTTGAAAATATTTTAGGTGCTCTTATTAGTATTACAACAGTTATTGTTAGTTGAACTCGATAAATAGTTGAAATGTCTTTTGTATCTGTAAATTTAGAAAGTGACAATCATCTGTTTGAGGAAGACCCGTACAGTGAGGATGAGGAATGTGTCGGTGCTCCATCAATATATGAACCTCAGTTAGGATCACCGAAAACATCTGCTTCCTCTACTACCAATAAACCCTTTCTCCATTTTACCACGTAAGTCAGAGCATTAATTTTGTCTCATCATAGTTCATCTACATAGAACCGTTTCATCACCTCAACTATCATAGCGCAGAACAATTCGCCTCACTGTTAAAACGATGATCTAATCTAGTATGAACTAATCATTTGTTTGATTTTAATAGCAATAAATTTGAGTCTTATAATGATGTTGAATTCAAATATTGTGATTTGCTGCCATCTGTTGGGAACCGGGAAAACTGCCAAGGGGTTTGTGTTACTGAGCAGAACTTACAGAGCAGAGCATCAAGACATCTGTCACACAACAGAAAGAATTTTACTTACACTCAAGATCTTTATTTTAACATGATTATATACAGTATGGATAAAATACATTCACTGTTAATGTTATTATAACATAATTTCTCTTTATTAGATGGTTTAGATTCGACTTGCTTGTCAGCTGCACTTTTCATCTGAGAAATTATCTTTCAGAATGAGTTTTTCCATGTGGACTTCATAGGTTACAAATTTCATTATAGCCTAATCATGTAATGCAGTACCGTGCAAAAGTCTTTGGTATGTTAGCATTTTAAGCTCAATAAATATTTTTAGACATTTATCCAACAGATTGAACCAGAGGACATGTGTTAATGTCTTCAAGACGCTTTAAGATACCTACCTGCAAAGCTTCAGTACTTTCAGAAGTCTCTTCACTGCACTGCATAATCATGTTCTCACAGAATTTTTACAAAAATGAAAAAATAGATGTCAACTCATACTTTCAAATGACACAAAACTGAAATGATTTAAATACTGACTTAAACCATTTAACCAAAGAAAATGACAGACCTCAAAACATTTGCACGGTACTGTATATAAAATAATTGTATGTATGTAGCATACCCACCTTAAAGGCATGGCCTACCATTTCTGGTTGTCAATGTTGCCATTCTGAATCACCAAAACAAACAGACCCCTACACAGGAAGGGACTCACCCTTTTCTAATTGCTCCGCCCCTCACATATGTCATCTGTCGATCTCGGCTAATGTTCTTCTCCCCATCAAGAAAAGACATGCTCCTTGCTGCTGATTGGCTGGACGATTTGTTTTTGGACTCTGACCTGACTCAGTTTTCTAAAGCATATTTGAAAAATCATAGACCCTTGTTTTTTTTTTTTTTTAGTTTAGCCTACCATCAGCCCACCTCATACCGCCCCCGGCTGCTGCTTACAGGCCCCCAGGGGGCAGGGCAGAGCACACACCTTGCCCCAGCAGTCCTTCATCGCTTGGAAAAGTTCACTGTGCACCGTCTTGACCTTCCCACCCTGTATTCAGTCAGTGCCAAAACCCCAGAGGAGTCCTGTGCCCAGGTGAGCTTTAAAACACAGTCTTGTGCTGAAATATAGTCAACTGTTTCAGGTCAGTCCTTCTTGGCCATGGCATTGGATTTTGTATTGGCTGTTATAATGGCTTTAAATAAAGCCTAATAATAATGGTTTGTGTGTAGGTGTTTCGTGAGGCTCGGCGGTGCTTGCCCAGCATCATCTACATGCCTCACATCAGCGACTGGTGGGAAGCCGTTAGTGAGACCATCAAGAGCACCTTCCTCACACTGCTGCAGGATGTGCCCTCCTTTACCCCTCTCCTCATACTCGCCACAGCAGAGACTGTTTACCAGCAGCTTCCTGAGGAGGTGAGGATCCTCTGCCTCTTCTGCAATTAAATAATTTCACTCAATTTCAAAGTTTTTAAATGTATTATTTTAATTAAATATTTAATATTTTAAAATAATTAAATATACTGTTTAAATGTTTGAACATTCAAATAAAAAAATGAAATAAATCTCATTAACACAAATATTTCTGTTAGAATTCACCAAAAAATTGGTTTATATTACAAATATATGTTAATTAAGTGCTTATTTATTTCATTACATAAGCTTAAAGAATCATTGTCAATTTAAAGAAATTAGCTCTTGGATTTAAATAATTATATTTAGCATTTGTATTATTTCCACTGAAATAATCCATTCATCTTTATCAATTATTTTATTAGTTGATATAATAGTTGATTTTTGTGATATTTACTAAGCCCTGTGTAAATATTTTCACAGTGTCCTTGGCTCTATGAAAGCCTTCATCTGCATAAAAAAGAACTTGGATCTTTCTTTGTCTTCTTTTTAAATATTTTGTCAGGAATTGTTTTGTTATTTAAGTGGTTTGACAAAACAAAAGGATTTGCTGGAATTTTTAGTTCCTTAGAGAGAGTAAAGTTTAATATCATATATCTGTGTTTGTCATCCATATGAGCAACACTGCTTGATTTGTTTTTAACCTATTAAGCACTTTGCCAGACCTTTCCATATCCAACCTTCTTTCCACATACTTTCTCCTTTGCCTTTGTTCTTTTTTCTTTGTTATTTTCCTTTTCTTTTTCCCATGTTACCAACAATTCCCTTTCTTGTCCTGTCTTAGCACACCAGGGACATTAAAATCAATTCTCAAAGAAATGGCAGGAAGATCATGTGAGAAAGACTTGAAATGAAAGCAAGCGAGAGGTTGGAGGACAGAGATAAGTAATGCAGTCTGAAGTCACACAACAAAAAAACTTTCTTCCTTAATTACGCTGAAGGCTTGCTGCTCTGGCAGGGTTGTGGGTTCACCTCGAAAGCTCATGTCGAGCGCCTCCAGCTCCTCACGCTGTGCGCTCCATGAGTGCCAGGGTAAATCGCTAGGAGGCTTGTGATTGGCTGGTGGTGAAGCCCTTGATCAGGGCCCCTGCTGATAAGACAGAAGCACAGTGGGAGGGCACGGGAATGTTTAGATTGAAGGTATTAATGTTATCGACGTAAGCATGATTCACTCCCTCGCCTACTGTAAGGTGTGCTCATTAAACTTTTCTTTGATGAGTGACGCCTTCCCAATTTAAAAGGATAGTTCACCCAAAAATCTAAATCCTTTCATCATATGTTTACCATCTTGTCATTTCAAACCTGTGGGACGGTCTTCTGCAGAACACAATATATATTTTGGTAATATGTTGATAAATAAACACTGTCAATACATCACATACCAAGCATGTCTATACAATAGAAGTGAATGAATATCGTCATTGTTTATTTACAGACATTCTATTTTGAAAGAAAGTCGTGCAAGTTTGATGTAAATAGGGTGAATAAATCATGACAAAATTATAATTTTCTGTAACGATCACTTTAAGATGGAAGATGACTGGTTGGAGTATTACGCTGTCCATGGTCCTGAATTCCAGGAATCTTGTTTTTTGTTTCCTTATTTGCTTTCTAAAACTACTTCGAGGCATAAGTGAGAAATGATGGTTGGAAGGATCCCTGTGACGTCTTGGAAGTATAACAGTATGACAGTGTTTGTGTTATACACCTTTACTTTCATTGACTAGATTGTCATTGAATTATTTAAACTGGTTTTATTTGTGTCTTAACCTTAAGCCTGTTCACACGAGAAATAATAGCGAAAGATGATGCGTCATTGTTTATTATATCGAGAGTAAAAAGTCTCGCTCTGGAAATAAACATCATCACATATAGTTAATAGTTTTGGTCTTTGTGTGAACAGATCTTCAACCTATTCCTGCTGGGGCACTTGACTCAATTTTCAGAAATGGATTGTATCCTATTTTTATCTCCTCTATTCTGTTTCAGTGGAAAATGTCACATGGGTAAATGGGTTAAGAATGCTACTTTATGTTGGCTTAACCCAATGTTTTTATATGGACACACACTCATACACATGATCTAAGGTGGCCTTGAATTATGAAGTGAGCCAATTCTCAGAATCGACAGTTTGAATTCACAAAGCTCATTCGTGCTTTGGCTCATTCCCTAAGGCTCCTACCGTAGATTCATCCCATCCGCGCTCTGAATCGTACCAGCATTACCTTAGTGTGAGAGGAATCTCTTCATCTGGGCAGGGGGTCCTGTGCTAAAGCTACGATCAATACTGAAGCTTCACAATAACACCACAAGCTCCTACGGTCTATAGTCTGCTTTGTCTGTGTAGAATAATCCATCCCGGCCTCTCAAATTTATGAATGTTTTAATCCAGGGCTTTCGAAACTGGATTTCATTTGCAGAATGCTGAATTCACACTGTGAAGGAACAAAGCGTTTGAATTTCACACCGATGGCCTCCACCAATGTGGTCAGTGTTTTATAACTATAAGTTTTATAAAATATTGAAGTTTGTGAGTGACTTTTATTGCACTTTAGTTTAAAGGTAAAGGGCATTAATGATTGCATATTATTGTTGCCTTGATTTAAACGGAGAGGTACAGTCTAGATATCAGTGTTTTGTAAACCAAAATTAATGCATTGCAAACATATCACACAGTGTTCATTTGCCTTTCAGAACTGTGAGTTTTTAATGTCCCTCTGTAGGCGAGTTTTGAGTGGGAAGATGTTGAACCTTCTTGTTTTTTAAAGTTCTGTTAACCAAGAGCTTATCTGCATTAACGAAAGTCCAAATATGCAAAGTAGATTTACTGAAGAACAGTTTGGAGTGGCCCTCGGTTTCTGGCACGGTCTGCGAGACAGCTGTCCTCTTTGCGGTTCTGCACATCAGGGCCTCTGATAAATTTAAAGAAACGGGATCAAAATAACAGCTGAAAATCTCTCAACTCCTCTACAGCCTCGCAGAGATGCAGATGCCGTTCGTGTTTGTAAACAGCAGCTGCGGCGGACGGGAAGGTTGTAGGTGCCCCTTGGTTCAGGCTTTGGCAGATGCTACCATGTCTAGGAAGCATGCCAGCAAACAGTTCCAGAGGTGTAAAGTTATGACTTAATGTCCGCTTAGTTAGTTTACTTGTTAGTTACACCTACATGATCTGCATTAGGTGTTGTTGGATGTCATTAGGTGTCATATTTTCAAATTTTCTTTGCAAGTAATAGTTTTTTTATCATGTTTTAAGATTAAGTATAATCTGTAAAGAAATGTCATTTGAACTTTCGCTTGAGGGAATTGTCATTTAAAACCTAGTTTGTCATTTTAAATCCCCTAAGAAGTGTACATTCTGAACTGCTTTGTTCTTAAACATCCAAGGCTTTAAAGTTTCTTCTTTGCTTATTTTTCCAGCTTGTAGCCGTGTTAAAACTCTCAGAGGCAGGAGAAAGACAGAAAATGTGTTTCTTGATTTTCCTGTATTTAAACTTGTTTTGTTCTCTGGTGATTTGAAAGGATTTATTGGGTTTCTCAGCTCTCAAAATCTGCATTAGTCCCAAAGGTCTTTGAGACAAGTTGATACAACACTGTGACAACCACAGTCTGGTTCTGTATCTAAGGGGCGAACGCTCTCTTTCATCTTACCTCCAGAGTTTAGAACAGAGAAGACTAAAAGCGCATCAACCAAGAAACAAAGAAGTACAATATGTTGCTTGATAAAGATCTTCTGAGCACACTCATGGTTTGGTATTGACCTTGAAATACCCTGTGGGCTGTTTTTAATTCTCATAATGAGCTGTGTGGTTTGTTGTGCTTCTTGTTGTAATATTTGCAGAACGTTTCCCTTAGTGTTAACCCCGGGGGAGTTTTTATTATGGTGCGGTTTGTGCAGGATTCTAATGTAATGATATTCGAGTCTTTAGCCTTTTTGTCTGAATTCATTTATCTTGGTTGCATTTGGATTTGCATTTGAAGAAAGTTCCCTGAACTTATGGTAAAGTTTTAACGCTGATGCAGTTAAAATGAGCTCTTTCGCTTTCAGCCTGCAGTCATCTGACTGGCACAGCACACCATGTGAAATTAGAGTTAAATATAGCATTATGAAACTGCTTGTTAAAAATCTCTTCGCAGTCACACATATGACCATGCAAACCAGACGCTGGCCATTATTCTCCAGTTTTCTCTCGCTCTGCTGTCGATGCCAACACCATATTTCTTCTCCTGACTCACATTCTGTTCTATCAATGCATCACATCGCTGTTATAAAACCTTTTCATTATCTTCTACCTCTAATTGGAAGAGTTTTGGATGTTGATCATGCAGGCACATTCCTATTTCTTTTAAACATCTTTTGAGTCAGGTTTAGGATTGTTTTTGTTCACACTCATGTGATGTCACAATAGGCAAATTATGTCAGATTAAGACAATCCATACCTTTTGAGAGATTTGACAGTCGTATCTAAGACACTCATAAAATAGGAAACATCACAAAAAATACCTGCAATCTAATGTAACTAGACATAACTATGAAATAAATAGATACAAGAGGTTATTTTCACACTTAAATATAGAATTAAATAAGACAAAATGGTAGATGCAGTTTTTTGTCGATCAAAAATGTTTTTTGGTCCATACAAAGGTTACCACCCTCCTTGGTAGACTTCCAAGTGTTAACCACCCTGTGCAATCTTAAGCCTCAGTTGTGATTTTAATAAAATACAGATGTTTTTTTAGAGACCAACAAAGTCATTGATCCAAAAAACAATTTGCTTATATAATAATGATGTTTTGGAAAGGTCTTTGCACATGGCATTTGACAGCAGTTGCCTTCCAGCAATTAAGTTGAATCTAACCTTCTATAAATACTGTGTACTTAAACAAACTTTTTTAATGTTTAAACTAAACAATAACTCACACCAGAAGTAAAGCGATGAGATTTTTTAGGCCTGTCATCCACTGTGGTTTTTTGGAAAATAGCAAGAAAATGTATAAAGAAGTTGGGGAGACCCAAAGTACCACGGCTCAAGAAGTTTAAAATGAATTTCCTAGGCATTTTGTTTTTTCGAATTGTTAATATAGGATCCTTGTTGTTTGACTGCTTTTGCAGTGCAGAATGAATGTATTGCTTTTGATGACTGTTAGTGAATCTTCACCGTAGATCTCTGTTTGCTTATATGTTAAATTCATGTACCAGCAGTTTTGTATTTCGAGACTTTGTAATCATAGTGAATGACAGGAATAGCTTGGTTTACAAGTGTTATTGGCCTATTTTTTTGCAAGTTTGTAGGTCTGTAAGTCATAAGAATGTGTTAAAACTGCTCAACAGTAAATATTGATATTATGTGTTTGGTGTATTGAGAAACAAGTTGTATGTTTTTCAGCTAAAGTGCATCTTCAGGCGTTCTTACGGGGAGGTGATCTGTCTAACGGCTCCAGCGGAAGAAGCTCGCAGAAGGTTCTTTTCTGACCTCATTCTGATGCAAGCGGCGAAGGCTCCCCCTCACAGGAGAAAAACAGGTGAGTTATACTACGTTAATACACACTGAACTACAGATTTATCATGTCTTGACTAAGAGTTTTGAGAATATTCCCTCTTGTACAAAAGGGCTTCTAGTTTATCACCTTTAGCTTTCTCAAGACGTCTCTATTAGGGAGATACTCAAGCGACATGTTTGTTTTCCTATTATTTTCTGTTTGTAATCCTCTCTATCAAATTGTGTCTGTGTTGATTGTTGAGGGATAAAGCTTTTAATGGCAGCTGCTACATAAATGCAAATTTACACTTAACTACCAGATGCCTGGAATTTAAGAAGAAACCACATTTACATGCATTTGAAGATGCTTTTATCCAAAGCAACTTGCAATGCATTCTACATTATATAGTTTTGTTTTTGAGGATGCACTCAATAAAAGGTACTGTGTTTTCATTTGAAATAATTTAAACACAAAAAGCGGTACATTTTAAAGTTCCAAAATTAGCTAAATATACTATTAAAATGTTGTGTTTAGTTAGTACAAAAATTAAAGAAATCAGATTAACTCATTATTAGAATTCACCCCAAAATGTTGGTATATGTAACAAGTTTTTATTTGTTTCATAAATACTTTTTTCATTATATATTTGTCCATTTCAGAGAAATTAGGTTTGGTTAGGTTTTTTTAATCAATAATTTTTATATTTTCCACTCAAAAACCTGTTATGTCGATAAAACTGTTTTAGTAATATTAACTAAACTACATTTTTTACCGTGTGTGCAATCCCTGGGATTGGACCCATCACCTTGCCATTTTTAGTGCCAATCCGTAACTATACACACAGGACAGCTATAAGACATAGAGGAAATATTAGACATAAAGCTTCTGTAGGCACAAGATAGTTGTCCTATGTATTCCTGACGTTTCTGTTGTAAATATATTCTTGTGGATGATTATTATGCTCATCGGTTCTCTCACAGCTGGAGTCATTAAAAGCCTAAAATTGCTTTCATGTGGAAATTTGAACGTCAAAACCCATCGATGCAGGGCAGGGGTTCTCCCGAGAGTTGACCGCAGGTGTCTTTGAATCAAATCCAAATGAAAGACACGTCGCTTCAAATGGAGGCTGGTCACGTTAACTACGATTAGTGGCCGGCCGGCCGCCACATGATTTTTTCTTTCTTTTGGCAGTAGTTTCTTACTAGGCAGTGCCACATCAACTTTCCTCGCATGGCGTGTTTGTTCATTTCTTGCTGTCTGTTTTTGGTTCACTGTATGGATGCGGGCCTAAATTACTGCAGCTGTCAGGTTTGTTTGTTGGTGCTCTTCAGAAATCAATAACACACTTTGCGGCCCACGCTGCCACAGGAAACGTTCCTCCTCTCCAGCCGTCTTATTCAGAGTGTTTGTAATTCTTTTTGCGGCTCTGGCATGCATTCAGTTTTATTTGACTTTTTGAGTTCAGAGCTTCAGTTATCCATCTGGGGTTCCCTGTTAAGCTTATGGTCGGGAATTAAAACGTGGTTCTGTTCAGAACAAGTTTTGCATGATTTTTGCTTCTGTTCACCCTTCTAATCTACAGACTTGAAATCACAACAAACTGCTCTTTCAAATCACAATTTTTTGCTCTGTGTGTTTTCAGCCTGTACTTTGGACGTGCTGACCCTCGCTGAAGACCCAGGCCCCCGGCAACTCTCTCCAGAGGAACAGAAGCGACTGGAGGATCAGGAAGAAAACACACTGCGCGAGCTCCGCCTCTTTCTCAGGGACGTCACCAAGCGGCTTGCGACAGACAAGCGCTTCCAGATCTTCAGCAAGCCCGTGGACATTGAGGAGGTGAGTACTTATCGCACATTCAACAGCCGTATGATTAATGCCTGAAGGGTCTCGGCTCTTCTCGCTCAATACGAGCATCTAATTAGGGTCCCCTATGGTTTCTTCGCAGCCCCCCCAGACCAAACAAATCAAATGATTGTCATTACACAACACCTCGTAGGCAGGATCGTTACCTGAATCGGTAAATTTGAGAAGGCAATTAAAAAATCATCAATATAAGTGGGAAACAAGAAGGAATGTGGGTCTGGAGATATAGCAGAGTGCTACAGATTTGTCCTGATCTCAGCATTTTAAGGCTGTAATCGGGTAAAAATCACGAAGCCTGTCAAGAAGATGCCAGGGCCATATTTCATTCCAAATTGAGTTTATATTTGGCTTAAAGAAAATAATCATCAAAATATTCTTTAAGTTAGAGGTTTTGAAATGATCTCGTTTCGTTATGGTACAATTAAATTATTTTGGGATGATAAATGACATTTTTAGTGCTCTGTGATGGAATGAAGAGCTATCCAGGTTGCTTCCCTACTCTTTGTCTTTAAACTATAGTGATTTAAAAGGATAGTGCACCCCAAAAATGACAATTCTGTCATCTTCAACCTCATGTATTTCAAACATCTATGACTTGATTTCTAATGCTCAACACACAAGAAGATATTTAGAAAATGTTGGGAACCTGTTGGTCCCAATTGATTTGCATTGGGTTTCTGATCATACAATAGATGTCAATATTGATCAATATTTATCACAAACATTCCTCTATTTTTTTTAAGAGAAAATTATAGAGGTTTAAAATTGTAAGATGGTGAGTAAATGATGACAGAATTTTCATTGAAAAAATTTGATCTAATGTTAGTTCACTTGTCTTGTAAATATTCTCTAATTAAACATTGCATAACTTCTTATATTTCTGCTGCATTGAAGCTCATTGCTTTGTAAAATTAATATAATTTTTGCTCTGTTTTAAGGTGTCAGATTACCTCGAGGTTATCAGAGAACCTATGGATCTATCCACCATCATGACGAAAATCGACACTCACAAGTACACAGCCGCCAAGGAATTTCTCGTGGATATTGACCTCATTTGCAGCAACGCGTTAGAATACAATCCAGACAAGGACCCCGGAGGTAAAATGATGGCACAAAACACACAAATAAATCGCTTGTAATGGGCTGTTCACACCACCAGTGATTTGTAGCTGTTAAACGATATTATTCATTTTCAATGAGAGTTTAGAGTTAGATAATTTGTGCCAATTATTATGGGTTAAGCTTTTACAGGTAATTAACTACGCCATACAAATTGTTTAAGATTATAGTATGTTAAACAAACACTAAAACGTTTAGTTTCGTTACTGACAATGACACACGCAAGGACATTAGCCATCAAAGAAGCAGCAGCCAGTTGAGCTACACACTTGAAGGACACAAAGTCAGTGATTAATCCAACAGACTTGCCTGTTCTTCACTGAAAGATATAAGAGTCTGAGGACAATAGATGAGCCTAGATATTAACCCACTGACCTTTCCTTATTCAAAAGCCATAAGAAATCATTGTCTCTGATCTCTCTACAGTGAAAAATAGCGCTGTAATGAGCAGTCTTTATGAAACCCTTTCATCACTTTAATGGATGTCTTACTATTCTCCGGCCATGCATATTGGTTTGGCTGGACACTTTTCAGAGCACAAATCACGGCGTATTTTTTTAAGCAGTGGTTGAATGAGGTGCCCTATAATACACATTAAATAAATTAAATTCAAACTGAGTCTGAAAAGCAATGCAATCTGAGCAACAAAATATATTTTTGTATTGTTGATTAAGTTGTTCTGTCTCGATAAGCTTGCTGAGCTATGACATAAGAAAAAGAATCCAAGTTAACCTTCCGTTAAACTTTCCAGCAAAGCTTATGATTAACTAGAAATATTTATTAATCCTCTTGATGTTGTGAGAAAAAAAACATGCCTTATTTTAAGAATGTGTGTACTCTTTAGTGTGAACAATAATTTCAGTACATTAAAGCACTTCACTTCACGTGGTCCTGATGTAAACACCTCTTCAGAAAACGTAAATTTTGTCCAAAACTTCTTACAAATACACACAACTGATCATTTATAACTGAAAAGTCTAACAAATATAATTAAAATGCTTCTAGATGGCCAATATATTATTTTCAGATTTCTGATCATGTTGTTGAAAGTTTGCAAGCTGCTACTTCGGAGGAACACAGTTTTTTTGTTTGGTTGGGACGTAACTCCCAGCCGTCTGGATTAATTGGTCAGCCAGTGAAGGTTGTTGGCTAAATGCAGCCGGTGCCTATGAATAAATCATAGTAGCCCAATTTGCAGGAAGGACGTGGGTCATTTGTTTAAACGCAGCGTCCACAGAGGAGCCACTGAACAAACCAGACAAAACGCAATTAGCTACTATAATAAGGAAACCAAAAGAGGCTCCTGCTCCATTTAGAGCCAGGGAATATGGGATTTAAGAGCTGTCAAAATTGCATTTGTTAAGCATTTCTCTCACAAGTGAAGCATGAAGACCTGAAATCTTAGGTGTCTATAGATCGAAAATTTTAGCTCAATCACTGTGGTTTTGTTGTAAGCTGCACTTATTCCATCCAAGTGCTGAAACTTCCCTGCGGTTGTAAATGTTAAAAAGACATCTGACGTGACTCATATCGCAATTTCATGGTGGTGTTATACTGCATTTAATGTTTTATAAGCAAAGAAATTTATTTGTTAATTGACGTTTAAAAAAAACGTCCAGGTTGAACTAAAGATAAACCTTCTTCTGTTTTATTGACATAAAATATTGAAATATTTATCAAGGTTTAAAACATGAATCTAATAACTTTCAAAAAGTCTGAGTGTTTTATTTGGTCTCTAAAAGTCGTTACAAGTCAGGCAGAACTCAATCCGATCGGTTATTGCTAGGGATTGGTTTGATATGTCAGGTTTTGCACCATCAGCTTTGAATCTTAGGGCAGGAAAGTATGTTTACACTCCTCTCAGCCTGCCATTATATCCTTGACTAAGTAAAGATTGTCCACTTCACTCACTCAAGATGGCTTAATTGGCCCATCTTCCAATTACAAGATGATCTGTGCCACATCCTGACCTCCAGTTCATCCTAGAGTAATGAGGACGATCCGCTCACACACACACACACACACACACACACACACACACACACACACACACACACACACACACACACACACACACAAACACACACACACACACTTCCCTACATGTTTAGAATTAACTTGATTTAATGATAGCACTGTGAAGGAGAAAGGAGAACAACATTTTTTTTTTGCCATGATAAGCACCTTTGAGAAGACGCAAAAATCAGATTCTCTTAATGGGTTGTTTTCATTAAATGATAATAATTCAAAAGTAACATGATACCACTATAAAATTTCAAATGTGTTTAATGTTTAAATACATAAAATGTTTTAAATAAGTCTTTGAATAATCTTCATATTTGGAACCTGGAACTCATCATAGATATTATAGTTGTCATTTCATTTGTATTTAGTTTTTATTAATATTTTTATAAAAACAGTTTTTTTAGTTGCTAAGGTGATTTCAGTTCATGTTTTTTCAGTGCAAAATGTTGTAATTTTATTATTTGTTTAGTTTTTATGTTTCTATATATAATTAAATTAAATTTTGATTTATTATAAAATAACGTTTATTGCAGTTTTAGTTTTCTTTAGTTTATAATCTCTGTATTATTTCTTTATTATAATATTTGATAATACCTACTAAATACCTTGTAACTTTGGACGCATTATTGAGCAGAACACAAAATTTTGAAGCATGTTGGTAACTGGCATCCACACACTTGCGCTGGTCCACACAGTAGAAGTAAATGGGTGCCACTGCTGTTTGCTGTTTGCTGTCTATGTCTTTTTGTGTTTGGCATAGGAAAGAAAGTAGGATAGGTTTGTAATGGAGGTAATAAAAATATTAGTTTGACAGAATTTTATTTTTTGCATTAAACAAAAAATAGCTTTTTGCGGTTTGGGAAATGGCGATTACAAAAGCTAGTAAAAATAAGATGTCTGTTTTCCACATTTCTGTAAAAAAGTTTTTTTTTTTCTTAGTTGCAGCAGTATGGCGTGAGACATGATAAAATAAAAATGATGGATGTCTGTCACAGCACAAGATTGCATAGATTGCCGACACATCATTTATTTTCATCTTTGTTTTTTGTCTTTGTATGTGGGCAGAGAAAATCTTATACAACTGTTACAGATATCGTAACTTTTCCACTTTATCTGAGAACTTACCTCTTATCAGTCCATTGCTGCTCAGTTGTAATAATCTGCTGATGTTTGCAGTCACTCAATATTTTAGTATAAGTTAAAACAAATGGTTTCTAAAGCTTTACTTCGTACGAGTGACATTTTGGATGTGCTCAGAATCATAAACGCAAGCCTTTTCTCGATTCTTTTCATGTTTTTGACCTCACCATTTTCAATTGTGTTTGCTCGCAGATAAAATCATTCGACACAGGGCCTGCAGCCTGAAGGACACAGCACACGCCATGATCGCTTCTGAACTGGACCCTGAGTTTGACCGCATGTGCGCAGAGATCAAGGAGTCACGCCGCAAGAGAGGTGACAACACAGCCCAAAACTAACCGATTGACTTGAGGGATAGTTCACTCAAAAGTCATGTCACATCATGTCATGTCAAATCTTTATGAGTTTCTTTCTTTTGCAGAACACAAAAGAAGATATTTTGAAGAAAGTTGATTTCCAAGCAGCATTGGCACCAATTTACTTTGATTGTTTGAACATATAACCAATGCAAGTAAATGGCGAGCCAGTTACCAACAGTATTCAAAATATCTTCTTTAAAATTAAGCCCTTTAAACACCAAGTAGATATAAACTACATAGTCATAAAATCAAGTTTTGTGTGGTGATTAGCAAAAAGGTGCATAGGGACCTGATCTCAATTATTATTGAATATCATGAACAGTTGTAGGTGAACTCTTTTGGCCTAAACCAACAGTCTATTTTAATCATCACGTCTGAAGTATAAATTAATGCAATTTCGGATGTATAATTTTTGCATCATAAATCATTTTAGTACCATTGAAGAAACTATTGCAAATCTTTTTTTTAGGAAAATTAAGGCATTTTAGCCTCAAAACACCTGTACAGGCATATTTCTGCCTCTATGGCTTATACTTTCAGATGGATTATGATGTATGACCTTACACATGCTATAAAGCAGGAGGGTGCAATAATTAAATCTTGGAGACCATGTAGAGACGATAGTATGGAGATTGGGCATCAGCCCTAGATTTTCTCGCCAACACTTATTAACACCCACCAGCACTAACATTTGTCTTCAGAGGTTTCATCTTAATAGGCACATAATGTTCTGCTCATTCTCCACTTAAAAGCCAACTACGCAAATCTTTTTCCTTTTAAAGTCTGCAGTGAGCGTCTTTGCGAACGCCTCCCCCTTCTTTAATCACCAGAGGTTTTCAGCTAGACAGATTTACCTCTGACTTCTGTACAATCTTTCCGTATCTGCCGTAACGAAAACTCGTCGCGGCCTCCATCTGGGACGGCCCTTGGTTCCTTTTCATTTATAGGTGGTTCAGTGTTGAAAGAGTACGGTGGGGTAAAAAATGACCTGCTATGGAGAAGCGCTGCTGAATATTTTATACAGCACGGCGGAGAGTTATAGGTAGGCCCACACAGAAAGCTCAGCAGGTTTTTGTCGAATCGCATCGTTCATTATTCATAAAATGCTACAAATCTCCTCCCCTTCCCCTGTTTCGTGTTTGTTTAATATTTACTTTTGCAATAAGGAGGCCTTATTTACTTTTGATTACCGTGTAACTCTTGTTTTTTTTTGTTTTTTGTCTCAGCATCTCAGGCCCCACAGGAGCTGCCTGTCACTCCGAGCGTCGTGGCAAGCAGGAAGCCCGTGGGAGAGGAGGCGGGGTTAAGCAGTCCTCAGGGTGATGGAGTAGACAAGCACTGCAGCAGTAAGTACATGCACAACACGACAACAGAGATTGTCGAGGTCTCTGCCGTCTGTGTGGCAGCTTTTAGGTTGGACTATTTCCAGGTGATGGGACAAGGTGCACTTGGACTCTGACTGAAACGAGGGTGACGGCTTTGTCTTGCACGGTTAGGCGCCTTTGCTAACAGCTCTGACTGTGTAAGGAGTCTTCGCGGGTGATGAGGCGATTGTGAGATGGGTTCGGAGGTACTTGGCTGTTTTGATACTGGCTATCTTTCACACCATTGAAACCGTTCCTGAGTCCACCAATGCCAAATGTCCCTGTGTCATTTAATAATCTAGTCAAAGATACACATGCATGTACACGGTCTACAAGAATAGGCCTAATCTTTGTTTTGCTTTGTTCCATGCTGCGGATCAAAACGACACTGTGATGTGACCTCTAGTCCCCGTGCTGTTGATATGTGTGCTTAGACAATGAGACAAGATTGACGGAGGTTTTGCGACCATAACACCCAGCATCTCCCAGAGCAAAGCTTCTCTGACCGCCAGAGCAACGCCCTCTCATCACACCGCTGTAACGGTACCACCAGCCAGGGCGGACCTCTCCTGTGGCCACCTAGCAGATGGAGTGGGATGCTGGGAAGGCCTAGGGTTCAGAAAGTAACATAGGCACCTGCTCCTTACCGAGGCAGGCGTGCACATGCGACAGCTGGCAATGGTTTTACCGCATTCATCACAAACCTCTGCTTTTCGCCTCGCCCCATAAGAGGATGTTGTGGGGGAGCGGCTTGTTTACGCCGTGCTGCTGCCATATTAAGCCATAATGTTGTGAATTGCAGAGAGCCGTGGTCGCCGCCCCTGGCAGGCCAAGCGAGTTTGTTCTTGCTGCTTTGCCAGTGTGGACTCATTAGATTGAGGATAAATTGTCGGATGGCTGTCGTGGGATTCTTTCAGATGCACTTTGGGAGATTAATTAGCAACTTTCAGAAGCGTTGCTGTTCTGAGTAACACTTAATGCGAGTGTAATCTTGTCACGCACGGGTCGAGTCACGGGTTATTTGTTTTTAGATTTGTAGTTTTATGGCTGGAAATGCTCTTGCTGGGAGATGGAATAATTTTGATGTTTGGGTCGCACTACAATAGGATTATTTTTCTGCAGTGAATAGTTAATCAAAACTGCATAACGATCATTTGCTAATTTCCCTTTCATCTGCATTAGACTTTAGTGTTATGCACAGCCATGTTATAGAAATGAATATGCTTTGCTTAATTGCAGATTAATTTTCATTTTTCTCAAACACAGTGTATTCACATTCAAATATTATTTTATGTGTTATGGCACATAATAGGGGTATAACAGTATATTGAAGAATTGCATATTACAATACAAAAAATTGAAAGCTATGGCATTATCTCTTTGTATTTAATTTTTTTTCAGTGAAAAATATATTAAATGTGTGTTCATTTATATTTAGGTTTACTTGTTTATCTTAATGTTATCAAGTCTTAAACAAAATAGCAAATTTTGTGAAAAATGTTTCTGCACAAAATCTGCCATTAGAGTTTCAGGATGACATACTGCAATTATTGTAACCAATATTGTGCGACCCCCTACCACCAATATAAATAAATAATGTCTTGCCTAAATTCAAACAGATTTTTCAAAATCATGAAAATCCTGTAAAGTCTGGATTTTTTAAAAATATTTGGATACATTAAATAGTTTTACAAATTTGCATGTATAATAAATATCGGGATTGAGGAAAGATTTCTATGTCAGGAGGGTTCGAATTCTATGTTTTGATGTCACAAATATTTTGTGATATTTATAAATATTTTTATTGTGTAGATATGCATATCCGAACTTTAAAATGATGGTCAGTTATTCATCTTTGTTAAAAAATATAACACACTGTCCTCAAATTTGTGTCCTGCTGGTCCTGGTTCGGCCACAAGATGGCACATTGGTCCGAAGCGGCCTGTGGTACAGCTAGACAGAGTAGCCGCTCAAGGGAAAAGGAACAGAAAGAATGATTACATCCTTGAGAGATGAGAAGGTGCCTGTTAGATGCAATAAACACCTCAGGATGAGACCGGCGGCTTTTGCCTGCCTGTGTGATATTTCTTGCTGTGCAGACAAGGTGAGTTAGTATCAAATCACAAGCTTTCAGTCCTGAAGATATTGTTAATCTGCGTTTTTCCCAAAATACACTCGAGCCCTTTTAGATTTCTCATATTCCCTCTGCGAGTAGTTTAATGTTTGAGGTTTTCTTGAAGAACAAAAGGGACCAAGTGTCTAATTAATACAACATATTACTTTGAGATCCCAAGAATAAATACATTGAATATATATATTTGTATGTGTAGCATTTTTAAAGGTGTTAAATATTAAAAATAATTCATCACTTTACTTTTTACCAGGACAGTTATGCCATACATTATTTACAGTATATAATGTCTTGTATTAAATTACATTCACAGATGAAATGTAGTGCTCTTAGCCATATGAGTGGATAGATGACAAAAAAAGCCTAAGATTCAGTTAACTCTGCAATCTCACAGCAGTGATGATGACGGAGAGACTGGTTAAAAAAAACGATGTGTTTCTGCTTTCCTCTATTGTCCGAGTGATGAGTCAGCCTCAAACTCACAGAGCTGGTAAAACTCAGCAGGTCTGGTATCAAGGTCTTGAATAGGGGAGCAAAAGAGATATTTTATCCCTTATGCCGTCTGGATCGGCTCTCTTTCTGCTTATCTCTTCTGTTATCTGACGCCGAAGGTTGTGAACCGTTGCCCACGCTCTAAACCAGTGCAACTTCTTTTGCTTTGGGACGGAAAATATAGTTATAGAACAAAAGAATACAAAGTGTCACCAAAATAAAACGTATTGATATTGCAATGAAATGCATCAGACCGACAATAAATTGTCAATTTTGTTCGTAAACATCTCTTGAATATCAATGTTTTTATGCTCGCCGCTCAAAAAACATTATGCACCACTCAATGCAAATGCATATTTAAAGTTAGATGTAGTTTATTGGCCCATCATTTATTAGACCTTATTTATTAGTTTAAATTAGACCTATTCGGATATTCTAGTCATGCACAATATTCATTTTTATAATTTACATCCAGCATTGTTTAACCTGCTGTCCGTGACCCTAAACACACCTGCAACACAGTAGTCCAGAAGCTCTAAATCATGTTTTATGTGGGTATGTGTTTGGATATAGCTCTCACATATGGAAAACACATGTTCAATATAGAGACAAGAAGAGCTCAGATATTCACAGCACATTCATGAAGGGCACTCCACCAGATTCTTTCCTCAGCTGGAAAAAGTCAGTGTGTTTTATAGATTGAATGTTCTATGGTGCCGTTGTTTTCCTTTTGTCCTTGTTCGAAACTTTTAAAGTTAAGGATGTGTTATGTGTTGTGTTCATACATCTGCATAGTTTGGACTGTAGTGTCAATTCAAACATTGTTTTAAAGAGGTTGAATCAACTGAAAGAGCTGAAAGGTTCACTCTTGAACGCACAGAACATTTAATACGATCCGGGACTCGTTTTGAGCAGATGTGAAAGTAATACCACTGTGTTTCTAGTTTGTGGTTTTAAACTTCTTCCTGGTTCTCCCTTTTACTTTCAGACGTTTATTTATATTCAGAAAAAAATGGAAAATTTAAATTGTGTCTTCCTACACTCTTCACTGAAATTTTAAAACCTGATGATTGCTCTCTGGTCACCAACATTCTTCAAAATATCTTCTTTTTTGTTCAGTGGGAAAATATTCCTGAAAGTCATTCAGAGTCAGAGGTAGTAAACTATCAAATTATTATATATAATGTATTCGTTTTGAACACTGATGCATTTACCAATGTTAACAAATGCAACCCCATTGTAAAGTGTTTCCAGTATTAAAGTCGGCTGGTTAAGTATCTAGTGAACTAACACAGAGGTTGATGGTTAAATGTACAGAAGTGAATGTAGAATAACACACTTAACCCTGAATTTCTCCAATGGGACCAGACCTGCAGTTAGCACTAAATGGCAAGTGACTAATTTGTGTCCATGATTGCATTTAACTTCTCTTTTAGAAAATCAGTGCAAGGATGCATTTAACATTGAATGGGTCATTGTTGCTTTGTGCACAAATTGTCTGTTTGCTGAGACAAAAATAAGTTGATCATTGCGAGGGAATAATACATTTTTTTACCCACAAAAGTCTATACACACATTTTTGTGTGTGTATAGACACACAAGTGATAGTTACACTCAAAATTTACTCACCTTTTGTTATTTTGATATTTCTTCTTCAAAACAAGATACGTAGAAGAATGTTGGTAACCAAAGCACATCAGCATTATTGACCTGCAATTGTCTTGCTTCCAAACACTTCAGAAGATAATGGATACTGCTCCAGTTTGGTTACCAATATTCTTCCATATATCTTATTTTGGTGTTTGTTGAAGAAAAGCCATTTAAAAACAAAGTGAAATAAATAAAGTCAGCATCTTTACTAAAACATAATAGGAGATGTACCACATGTATTAATACACATACAGCGTATTTACATTATTTGACATAACAAGTAATCATTGAATGTATAATTTTGTTACTTTAGTTAAATACAGAGAAGGATATTTTGAAGAATGATTGTAACCCAATGGTTCTTGCACCCCAACGGTTCTGACTACCGTAGTAGGAAAAGTATTAGGAAAAAGGAAACGTAGTGAAAAGAACCCCGAAAGGTTTTGCTGTCCATCATTCTGCAAAATATCTTAAACAAAATTTTTCATTTCTATAATAAGTTTAGAAAGTTAAATAATAATCTTGCTGGGGTAGTCAACGGGAGTCACAAGCATTCTTCATAATAACTTTATCTGTGTTCGACCAAACTAAGAAATTTATAGGGATTGGGAAAATTTTACTTTTGCAAATTTCCTGTTAAGTAGAAGTGCAATTTATTGCTTAAAATCAGAAACTGCAGTGCTACGTGAGTGAGGCTCATATGAAAAATTAAATCTTATGAATCTGTCAGTGTGATATTGATCTAACTAGGCAACTTGCCAAGGATGATAAAAAGCAAATAGCGTTTGTGGAAGCCCTTTCAGAGCATTATATATATGATCGTCTGGGATGCGTAGTCGCTTGCGTAACGTTTTATCGTGTGGATCTGTTGTGGCTTTGTGCAACTTTTGTGTCATTTATAGTAATGTATACTGTTGGCATTTCTCATGCGATGGCTAATACATTTAAATGAGCAATTTACAATAATGGCTTGGAAAATGGATTCCAGTTCAAAAACATTTAGTTTGAGCAACCCTTTTTTGCAGTTTGTGATGTAGCCTTTGGCCTGAATAATATATTACTTATATTGCGTTGGGGCTACTAGCTTTGTCCAGGGAAATCTTGTTGGCCCCAAATTACACATGGAGCATATTCATAATCTCTATAGAGTTTTGTTTTCTTTTCTCTAATATGAATGCTAATTGACTTAATTATGAAGACGGGTGTCTAAAGTATAAGTCTTCAGGATTCCGGTTCCCAGCACGGTCATTACACGGTCCCCAAGTTTCTACTGTGAAATTCATTTCAATAATTTACTTAGTTGTACATTTTTCATTTATACTATTTTGAAAAGTTTCTCTCTTAAATTCTTTTCACGCTGAACAAAAAGCAAATTTAATCAGCAAATTTGAATCTAAGCCACATTAAAGTTTTTTTTATCGTATAACGTGATAAATCTCATGTCAAGGTTAATGATAGCAGCTAGGTTTTCAGGTACCTTTTTAGCTACCAATAACAAAACTAAACGTCATTGTTTGATGGGCTACAGAAGGATTTTCATGAACATTGTGTGTTTATTTATCCTCTTCTCTTGACTATAATGGTGTACATCCAACAGTATTCTGTTATTTCAGCTCACAGTATGTGAGAGTGAAGTGAGGATAGGGACTTCAAGATGTTCAAGCGGCGTTTTGTTGAACAACGAACCATTACGCCATTCTCAGGAGCTCTTTGTCACGGACAAAGTGTCTCGGATTGCACGAGCATAAAGCCTTCGGTGAAGGATACTACAGTTCTTCTGAAAAAGTTTGACATTGATTTGAGGGTCAGTTTAAACATCTGGTTTCATGGTTTCATTTTCGATTCTGTACTCATTGGGGACTAGAGAAAATATATTTTTTAAAACAGGAAAACGTCCTTGCCATTGATGACCTTGAAAATACATTTTTGTTGCAAAACCTTGAGTTAGTATTCCTTTTTAAAATGGTCATCAGATGGGTCCCAACACAGATCACTGTATCATCGATCCATGTTTTAAAACATTTACTCAACGTTCTGTTTTTCCACTGGCTTCTATTTGTAAACTGATAACCAGCGTTTGTCATTTTCTTTTTTGCTCATTCATGCGTTTTGTTTGGGTATAGAGATGAATATAGATTCAAAGCGGAGGTCCATTGTAAACAACTGATTTAACCATTTGATGTCTTGTAAGTTTTTTTGCTAGGTGAATGTGTTTTGGTGAATGAGTTTTAATTTTTGGAGGTGTTTTAAAAATGATTTTTAATAACTGCTTTTGTCAATTTTAAATCTCTCTCTCTCTCTCTCTCTCTCTCTCTCTCTCTCTCTCTCTCTCTCTCTCTCTCTCTCTCTCTCTCTCTCTCTCTCTCTCTCTCTCTCTCTCTCGTTTAGTAAAGTTCACCCAAAAGTGACCCTCTTGTCGTAGTGTTTGCTGATAAAGATAAGAGTCCTCTCTCACACTCATCTCCCGTGGCATTGCATCTTATTGCTCCCTTTCTGTACCTTAAGTGCCAATGTCATGCTACCGTATTTCTGTAGACTGCCAGTTTGCCTGAACCCTTCTGATTTACCGCACAGAAATTTCTCCACCTCGCTCTCGGGGTTATGAGACTTCATGAATGCAGTCATTACGCAGCCATTATCTTTGTGAGGAAAAACTTCATTTATCCCCTGACTTACCCAAACGCTTTTACGCATGAGATGTCAGGAAAAGGAAGGTTTCGTTCCTTCGGTAATGGCATGTAATTTCGTCAAAGCATTTCTTACCCCAAAAAAGCACATTCATTGCAAAGTCTTTTACGACTTGTAATTGCTATTTTGGTTGTGTTTCAGCACCTTGTTAGCAGATCGGGTTTCTTTTGGCAAATAATCTTCAAACTTTGTGAGTTTCGTTTTTTAAAGGAAAGAAATGCGACACATTTGATGAGTCAATTTATTCATGTTATTGTTTGCCTAAATGCAAAAGAATATTTTTGATTTCGCTAGAATTAGTTTCAGTGAGTTCAAATTGAGATTTTCTAGATTTAATGCCAAATTGTAGTGTGTATTCTAACAGGGTAAATTAATCTTTAGAAATGTCAGATCTTATTAGTAGATATTTTTTGTAATGAATTTTATGCTTGTATGATGCTCCTGAAGTAGATGAAATGTAATTTGGATATAAAAAAAATTAAATAGTCACCATTACACGCTTTTTGATATATACATGGTTTTCCTTACCAAAAATACATTGTTGATGACAACTTTTCGATTATTTTTACGGTTGATGATCATATTGCAATAAGCAGAAAACACATTTCGTTTGCTTTGTGTTGTAATACATTTGTTTTTGTCTATGATCTTGTGTTGTAGTTCCACTGGTGATTCTCTGCTGACCTTCGATTGATTAATTCTGATTGATATCACAAATGTTTTGCATGTTCTTCTATATAGAATTGGTCATTTGTCATTTCCCATTGCAGCCTGAGACCAAAACGCCGTTTAAAAGCGCAACAGATATGACCCAACACACTTTTGTGAAGGTTTTTATGTTTTATTCATAAATCCCGAACATAAAAATTTCAGCTGCAACAGAAGTCCTACTGATCCTACAGATCTGTTGACATTCGTCTCAGGTGAACCGACAGCTTTTGCTCACCGTTTGATTCCTTTGTCGGTTTTAAGGCCCAAAATAACGTCAGTCCCTGTTGGGCGTAATCGCATCTGACCGTGCTTTAGCGCACGAGTAAACTCTAGCTTTGAACTGCCAATTTCTCAAATGTGCCGTAGTGGTCCGACTCTTTTGGCATCTACCTGCGGTCTCTTATTTCAAACTCCCGCTTTGTTCAGCCAAAATTGTTTAGTGCATTTTTGTTATAAAAGGAGAGGATGAATGTTTGAAATCCACACCAGCCTGGCCGGACGCTCCGACATTCTTCTTCCCCGGTTTCAGGTAATCACAATCCCAGCTTGGTATTAATCCGAATTTCACAGCCTCCTAATGGTATCCATTAAAAGCAGGCTCTGTAGTTCATGTGTCTGGTCTATCATGCGCTTCTACATAAAGCTCACTGTTGAATCCGAGCATCCGGCACAGCGTTCTGTAAAGACACCCTAGGAAACCAAGCAAGTGATTACAGTATCTAAAGTTGAAGCATTTCTCCAGGATGTTTGCATGGAAGACTTCATTCTCACTTTGTTGGCCTCTTAACAGACAATCTGACAAAGTGAAGATGGCATTCTTTCTTATCGCTGGCAGAACATTTTCTAAGAAAGTAGAAAGGGTCCTTTAAAATCATTTATGAACTTTCTCTCATGAATAATTCATCCTTAAGTTGTTTAAACCCTCCTTTGTTCTATTCAACACAAGAAAGATATTTGGAAAAATGTCCGTAACTGAGATGTCTTGTGCAATTTCCTATAGTATATTGTATCTATTTATTTTACTGAAAAAGGCTTAATTAGAGGCTGGGTATTTAATGACAAAATTTCCATCATGTGGAAACAAATCCTTTAACTTAAAATTAATAATGATTCTCCAAAGGATTAGCCAGAGTTGGTATTCGCCGAATAATTACATTCTATGTCTTGTACGCTACTCACTAAGCTTGGCTGATCTTATGAACCGATCTCAATTGATGACCTCAAAGTGTGAGGACTTTCATGATGAGTGGGGGTGTAAAGGTTTTGGCACTGCATATCCATTGTAAAGTCTATTAAAATGTTCACTGTATAATGAATTATTTTTTTGCAATTATTGAGAACTGAAAAAACAATTTTACAATTACATTAATTTCGTATTAACTGTAAAAAATGAAACAAAAGAAAGGCAACAACGATGACCAGATTGTTTACATATCAGTTATATAAACTTGAAGCATCATATCAATTTCTATATTTTTATAATATAAATTAACTATGAATATATATGTCTTATGCAAGGCCTTTGGAAATGTATGCCGTCACAACATAGAATGTATAACAATTATAAGTGATTGATTTAAGATGGCTCACATTCACACCCAAAATCGTTTAGTTCGCGATTCTCTCTTCATTCGATGCGGTTACAGTATCTGTGCAAATGTTTGATCTCTACGTTTGATTTCTTAATTTACTGCTAAATTTACATTTCCCTACAGACACTTGTATGTACAAAGAGGGTAACGTTTTTTATTCTTTGATTAAAACAAAGAATGAACTTTCTTGTCAATGTTATCAGAAAAATCTAACTGATAGTTTTCTCTCTTGGCCTTTTATTGGTGTTAAATTGATTTATTTGAAATTTTGAAAGACTTTCAACTTGTTGCTTCCGCATCAAAGGGATTCGACAAGATGGAGCAGGATAGTTTTAATAGAATGCTGCCTTACTGAAACCCTTTTCTCTGTTATCTGCTGGACAACTCTTGCATGGCAAAGGTTGGACAGAAGGTGTGCAGACGGAAACGCTACAGGCTTAATAAAATCAGAGATGCTTCCTTATCCACACCGCTTGGCTTAGCAAATGCCAAGACGTCCCTGGTCATTTTGAATCTCGTCCGGTCTGGTTCTGTTCTTCCCGGTACTCCAGAGCTATGATGTCATTCCTTTCTAAAAAACCACTGACTCATCCATGGTGTGTACATGCTTTTGTCTCATTCAGACGATATGGGATCATCCTTTGTGTAATGGCTTGAAGTTGTACCTATATTTAGCAGCTCTGTATTTCAAAGCTTGATATGCTGTCACGTTGTGCATTGAGACACTCTTAACCTTTAGCATAAGACCACCGACCGTCAAACGTACACATCCATCCGAGTGTGAACGCAGTTGCGTAGAGAGCACTTCAGGTGGTGATTGTTATCTCCATAGGCGTTTCCAGAGAACAGACTGTGACAGAGCCTGTGCTGCTGCGGTTCAGGAGCACACTTACAGAGGAGATGAATTACCCCTGGCATGTTCATGTGCTTCTCTCTGCAGTCGGCATAGGAAGCATTTGACTGATCTGCTTCATTTCCACAGGCATAGACTGAATCAATGATTGATCCATAGGCATTATTAAGTACCTCCAGTACATAACAAAGACTGGTCTCTCTCTCTCTCTCTCTCTCTCTCTCTCTCTCTCTCTCTCTCTCTCTCTCTCTCTCTCTCTCTCTCTCTCTCTCTCTCTCTCTCTCTCTCTCTCTCTCTCTCTCTCTCTCTGTCTCTGTCTCTGTCTCTGTCTCTCTCTCTCTCTCTCTCTCTCTCTCTCTCTCTCTCTCTCTCTCTCTCAAAATAAAATATATTGGTTTTGTCTGAGAATTTCCTATTTAGTAAAGTGACACTTCAAAATGTTGTTATTATTTTTTCACCCTCTTGTCATTTGAAACTCTTCTGTAGAAAAAAAGAATACATTGTAAAGAATGTTGGTAACAGAACAGGAATGGCACCTATTTACGTCTATTGAATGGAAAAACCAATGCGAGTCATTGGGTGTCAGTTCCCAACATTGAAAAAAGGAAAAAAAATAGATATATGTACATAAAAATACTAAAATGCTCTTTTGCTTAAAAGTACAGTGGTTTCATCTTTTTTGTTTTTGAATTTCTAAAAGTCTTTTGACTCAACCTTGCAGTGCACTTGAGATTGCCTTCAGTGTAAGGACTTCTTTAGAATTTGGTGGTAGTCATGACTAGGTAGTCAGCTATCTACCATACACTATTATTATTGTCATTTTCATCTCTTGGCATTATGTATCTGATGTTTTTGGTTTGGCCGTATTTAAGGTCATTGAATGAACTGTAGTGTTTATTGTGTTTGTTATTCACTGTATCCACTATTTGAGACTTTCCAGGTCATTTAGTTTTTGAGTGCTCTCCAGCACTTATTAATTCTAAAGCAATCCATGTCAAGCAGTGGTCTTCATGACACTGTTTGGATTGAAGCGTTACTCTTTACACTCTTATTCGTAGTGTCTAGTTTACAGAAGTTTTCTGTCTTTGTTTGAAATCTATGTGGTTTTAAACATATGTAGTACACGTATTCTGGATGTATACTATAGCTTTCTTGCCACTTTTTATTAACCTTGACTGTTTAGTCTCTGCAGAACTAAAGCAGAGTCAAATGGATTTGTCCCTGACAGAGTAAAAAAATTAAGTGGACTTTACCTCACGCAGGTATGTTGGAACTGGTCTGTGAGCTGTTCTGCAGAATGGACCTCAGGCGTTGAGGTGGCTTTTGCTTTCATAGGTTTAATAACATTCACAGTGTGACGCCCACACGATTGTGCAGGAATTTTAAGCAACGCTTGGAATTAGTGCCATTGGAAAGCCATAGAAATGTTTGACAAGAAACTATTGGAATAATAAGGTTGTCCTGAGAAAAAACGTCCCTACAGGACTTTATTTCATTTTTACTTTACTGGTGTTAGTTAAGCTTCTTGTCATAATTTCATATTACAGTACTTGATCGTTCTTAGCCTCGCTGAACCTTAAAATTAAATAGGCTGGTTTTGATTCATGTAAGACTTTTGTGAATTAAAGCTGATGTGATTGGATAACTTTGCATGTGAAATTGTAACATCATCAGGGATGATTACAGATGAGGGAGGACATCAACCATTTAGATTTTTGAATCACTCACATTTTTCAGGTAAAGTAAATGTTCTGTGAACTAGGGAGGGACTTTTGTATAAAACGAATCAGTCTGTTTTGTTTAAAACAAGCATTAAAAATTATGTCTTCCATTTTATGACCACTTTAATCGGAGACTTAAGCCTTGTTCAGACTACCAGGATCCTGTTGCTGTGTGTCGCTAGTCTCTTGCTTCAAGGTTATTAAAAGGAGTTCCTAGATTTGGTTCCTTGAGGAATGTTTATATTAAACCTTCTTAAATTTGTTGCGGTGCTGGAAAGCCACTATCGCTCATATGCCAGAACACTCCCACTCTACATTGAAATGGATATCGTCCCGCTTTGTCGTTAGGTGTGGTTGGGGCATAAGACCAAAAGTTTTTTATTTTTCCATCTAATATGAATTTATGTTCGGTTGATGTGTTTAATGTGCACAGTTTCTATAAATGTGATGAATGCACTTTGAGACCTGTTTACATTTTCAGTCCCTAAAAACGTCGTCATGTAAACGTGCGAGATAACATTTTTAACATTGAACACGTCTCTAAGTAAAAGCCTTTAGTGAAGAGTTTTTTACATATCTAAGGTTTACATCGTGGTGTATATCTTTTGTCTGACATGTATCTTGCCGACATCCATGTGGAAGTTTTATACAGAAGCCGTGCTGCCTAACTCTTGTTGTTTATTGTTGTTTTGCAGAAAATCTTATATTTTGTATTGCGCATCCCATTTTATATTTCAGTATATCAGTCATGTGGAATATATTTATTTGAATTGTTTTGTCTTGTTATAAACAGCAGAGCAGTGTTTTCACGCTGTTGCGTCATGGGAGTTATAATGGCGAAAGGTGTCCCTACAAGACAGAACTTTAAGATGACCGATTTAGAATTTGTGTGCTTGAAAACAATTAATAAATGTAAGATAGGGTGTCTCGGCAGGTATGCGGCAGGGGGGCGGTGCGCAGATGAATTTTCTCGTCGCCACATGAAATATGCATGCGGTGGCAGTTTTAATTATTACAAAGTGCTGAGCTATTCTAAGAAGAGCATTTATTCCACATACACACACGTTTTTTTTATAGAAGTCGTCTGGGACTGTGTGTTCATGCTCCAACAATTCCCATGCATTATTTAAATGTTGGAAGAGTACGGAATGACAACTCTTTCTCTCGGCTTCTCTCTTGTAATGACCACTGCGGCCACCTGACACCTGCATACTGCTGACCTCTGACCTCTCTCGCTCGCTTTAATGACATGGGGACATCTGTGAATTCCTTAGATGTGATGCAGCTTTCTTATTGTGATTTCAAACTAATTGGCATATTTACAAAGGACATCTGGTAAAATTATATGGAATATACTGTAACATATGTGTTGAGTATTGTATTTTTTATGTAGATATTCTATATATTCTCTCTCTATAAATACATATCATATTCTTACACGCACATCGTTATCTATGCTCGCCTACTGAGAACCCTTGTCACGTTCTTGTTTCTATAAAAGTTTTTTGCTTTAAAAATATTTCCATTTTCCTAAGAGCAACAGGAAAGGTCGCCTGTACGTGGCCAAGAGAGGAGAGCTATGAGTAATCGCCGTGTTTAGAAAGGTGACATTTATAAATGAAATCGTCTATGTAGCAAACACGTACACATGATGAAAAAGAGCTGCCTCTGATGTTTTAGGGGTTACATTAGGGACCGTAAACACGTCGGCATATTTACACCAACTGTTTTTTTTCTACCACCTTCTTTCTTTATTGTTGCAGTCCTCTACCTTTTAAACTTGAAATATGTTTTCCGTACTTCTGGTTTATTCTGAGCTGTGGAACAACACCCCTTCCATTCACAAACACAGCCAGGCTGTGAAAATCTCCGCTTGTGAGAAGTCCTCCCTGGTGAGCTTCCTCTCTTCATCCTCCCTTTATCCGGTGCTTTCTGACAGAGATGCTGTAGTCCAGATCTATTCATCCTCATGCGGTTATTAACTGCTCTTTTCCCTGTCTGGCTCACCATCGCCAAAGACCGCTGTAACCCGAAGCTCATCAGATGATTTCAGCATATAGATGCTTTAGAAGAAAGAAACTCTTATCTTAGCAAGACTATCTGAGAATGAATCTGTGGCATTAAAGATCTGTGGCACTCATGCCAGCTGGACACAGTTTGCTTGTTTTTACACTTGTTTCAGTCGGTTTGTGTGAAGGCTTCTTTTGCAGAGCTGAATATGGTAGAGCAAGATTCTAAAAAATCCATTTGAGCTGATTTACAATTTTGGAAAATTACTTCTTTGCAAGTGTTGAAGTCAAGCTATTTCCTAGTTACATTTCCTAGGTAAACAGATCTGACAGATCAACTTCAATTATTAAATTAAGTTTACCACCGTGGAATGGGTAAAGGCAGGCTTTTTCAAACTTTTCTGTCTGTCATTTGATTTAAATATTTATTCAAGTAACCAATGTTAAGTATATTAAATATTTTTCTGCCTAACATGTTTACTTACATGTGTCTCTTAGTTGTATTTTACATAACTGTTGTTATTATTAAACTTGTAACATTTCTTGGCTTTTTTCGGAAACAACTTGTTCTATTTTGTCCGTCACCAAAGAACCGACAGACAATATTAATAGCGTATGGAGCAATCGGTTCTCAACTTCTGGTGATGTGATATCCCCCACCTCTCAGTTCTCAGAGTTTACCAAAAGTCCAGCAGTTCCCATGGGAAACAACAGAGGTTTGTATATTTTGTGCAATTGATTCAAACACAAAGATCTTACATAGTCAAATAATAAATTTGTTTTATAGTTGGATATGAAATGTTTGTTTGGTTATGTTTTGTTCAAAGGTTGTTACGTGTTAAAAACCGACAAAGGAAGTTTTGGACCAGCATTGAATTTACGTTGTTTAACTTCCCAAAGGGGGCTTTTCTTTTTGTACTTTGTTTCTCAAGCAACACAAACATGTCAGTGTCTAGAATAGACACCAGTGTTATCTGAAATAAAACCTGTTATTGACTCTCTTCAGACAGTCTGTCATGAAAACATCTGCTGGTGAGAGAAACAAAAAGCCCATCAAGGCTTGAAGATATCAAAGAGTGCATTGTTCTCGTGATCATAATACTCACACTCATATTCTTTACCTATTAGACATGCAAAAGAATTTATAAGATGGCATTTAAGTAATGTTTCAGGGATACAAATATCCATATTGCACTGCCTTTTCTCCTGTCTGTGAAACCCGAGGACAAATCTCCTATCTTTGGCTGTATCATCGATCTGATTTTAGAATCGTTTGGAAAATATTACCAATACTCCTTTTTTAGCTGTTTTCTTTGTTGCATTTGGGCCCAAAGCCTCTTATTAATCTACTTAAAACCTAGTTAAACATAAAAGCTTACTTCCGCCTTGAAAATCTCATTAATTCACTTTCAGTGCGGCCTTTGGATGTCTTCTTTTGGCGATGAGCATGTCAGCATTGTGCAGCAGATATTATCAGGACAGTACTGTATGTCCTCGGCAACGAGTGTTTTCTATCAGTCAGTCCAATCGCTCTGGCATTTTCCAGTTCCTTTGTAGTGGCGTTCAATCATAAATCCAGTATTCTGGTTGAACACACACAAATAGATGAAGCTTTTGTGGACTTAATTATGGATCATTAGGGTCTGATGCACCACATGGTTCTCTCTGGAGTGAGTCACGGCTATTGTGTGCTGTGATTTGGCCGAAATGTCAAATTAGGCCTTGTGTAGCCACCGAAGAAAAAGTGAAATGGCTACTAGGGAAAAATGACCTTTGCTTGAATTGCTTGCTGTATGCGCCTCGACTCCATGCGGTCTTTAAATCCTAGTAAATTGAGGTGTATTAACTGCACTACTTTTTTTATCCATCTGTATTCATAATCAGATGTAGTAAATATGCATTGTGATCACGACTTCTATTGAAACTGTTTGTCCTTCTGCTGGCGTTTTGACAACATGAATCCATTGTCTTGTCAAGTTCTAGTAAATGTATAGAAACAGACAAATGAAGAAGATTATAAATGATTTGTGATGCACTTAATGTTTTTGTGATACACTTTTTGATACAAATGAAATAACAAGTAAATAATTTCAGCTATCAAGTTGAAACTATGTCTTGTAGTCAACTTAAAATGCAACAAAGTACACGATCCATTCAAGTTTTTAATAAAATGTACATACAGTCAATTTGAATAAAATATAAGGTATATACTACAGTTAATATACGTTTAAAATTACAATAAATGTATCTCAAATAAATAGCAGGTTAATCATAAACTTTACCAGCCAACAGACCAGAAATGAACTCTAGGCAAGACGTGTTCATACGATGTATTTTTGCCAAAACTGGTTCTTCAATGACATAGTGAAACACTTTTTTAAGATTGAAGAAACAGAACAATGTCAAGGCTTAGAAGTGGATTCAACATATGGCTATGGACTATGAGAATTCACACTTAGTACAACATATTCTAGAATCGAAAAATGTGCACGCTTCACCTAGTAGTTTGTAGTTTGGAAATAGATATTTCTTAGATAAACAGCTACTGCCAAAGTGAACGACAGTAAAAACTTCGCATTTGAACCCCAAGACGTTTCACCCCAGACTTAACCAGAGGAATGTGCGGAATCAAGCCTGTTAAAGTTTAAATGCCATCATTTTGACATTTTTACAGCACTTTTGAAAAACAGGAATGTTTTTGCGTCTTTTTTATGCTACATTTTTTCTATATTCTTTCCCTTTCCATTCTATCCATCTGTTGGCAATCTCCAAGGTCTCTCACCCATTCCCTTTCTCTCCATTCACTCAATCATTCTGATTACATCCGAAGGGAGCACCAAGTGTTCAGCAATCAACCTCTCCGATTAAAAAAAAGACTGTAGTATTAAGAATGGAAGGGGTGGGCTGGGAATCCATTATTGTGAGTGGAGTGTGACTGCTAAGTCAGTGAGTCCGATAGGAAATACCGGAGGAAAATTAGCCCAGTCCTTTTGGCTCTGATGTATGAAGCACATCTGGGCCGCCTTCCATTGTTTTCAATTACAGCGTTGAGCACGGCCTCCCGCACGCCGAGCGATGCTCACTCTGTATTTTTCTGAAATCCCCCATAGCCCCCCCTTGGCTCTTTGACCAATTACATGGTGGACAGGTGTCGTGTAGAGCTAACAGATTGGCCCACCCGTTTCTGTCTATTTTTTCCCCGTGGTTCTGGAACGCTCAGCACAAACTCCCCAGTGGCGGTCGCAACAAGGTTTTTTTTATTCTTCCTGCTGTCATGCGAGTGACTGTGAGACACGAGGGTGAGAGGTTCATAGTGCAGTCAGTCGTATCTAATGAAGGCTTTAGACCAGCTTCCACACCCGTGATTTTAAAAGGGATTTTGCATGTCATTACGAAAGGAAGCAATGATCTTAAGTTATTCAAATGCAGGGCTTCATTTCTTGATATTATACTGATGCTTTTTTTTAAGTGCTTGGAAACGGTTAATGTTCTGTGCCACTAGACAGAATGTTAAAATCATCTTTTATTTTATTTTCAGATAGCATAAAACGCAAATTTCGCAGGCGATCCATTTGGGGCCGAGGTATCATCAGGAAGAAAAAGAGTTATAAGAAGGAAGAAGCGGAGGACGATGATGAACCAGAGGAGGAAGAAGGGACGGAAGACTCTGTTGCGTTGGTTCAGGATGAGTCTTCCTCTGACACCATGGAGCCTGACAAACAGCCACTACAGGCCAATGGACATGTCCTCTCCACGGAGGATGAGGAGAATTCCTGTGAACCCATGGCTACCCGAGAGTCTCCCGACAACGAGGCGGCGGACCGGGACCTCTCACGTGGTACGATTGTCGATAAGGGGTCAGCCGTAACCATTCTTCAGGAGTGTGTGAATGGAAATGAGTCTATGGACAGCATCGACAGCGGTAAAGAAACGGAAGGAGGTGAAATGGAGGTGACAGAAGGTTTGGGGTCTGTCACAGGAGGTGCGGTTGAGCAGAAACAAGCAGAGCATGAAGAATCCCCTGTCCCAGAATGCAATGCAGAGGAGAACGAAAGGCTAGTGGTGGAAACTACGTGTGATACAGACCATGAAAAAGAAGGTAAGACCTGTTTCGACTTAATAAATTAAAGAGGAACATAGAAAATTGAATTGCCTTCAGTTTGTTCACAAATACGGTTGAACACAAATATAGATATTTAGAAGAATGTTAGCAACTAAGATTTTGGGGGCACCGTTGACTACAAAAGTAGAAAAGTGCTTTTTCGTTCTGTTAAACACAGATTAAGATACTTAATAATTCAAGAAAATGTGTTTTCTCTTTATGGAGCTTTTGTTAAGCACTGTACTATGTAATGTTTTTACACCGACATAAACATGCAGTATATCTACAATTATACCTTAAACTATTTACATTAAACCATTTCATTTATTTTTAATTAGGTTAGTTTCGAATAACCTCTGACTGCCCAGAAGCTTTTCTTGTCACTTAAGCAGATGTTTGTAATGCTTAAGGACTTAAAAATATATTTTTATATTTAGGGTCCTCAGAACACCATCTGCTATACTTTACTCCTTTTACTATTTATCCAGAGAAATCCTGAGGACACTCGTATATTCAGAACTGCCCACAATATATTTATGTGTTTGTGGTATATGTTCATCTTTGACTTTCTTGTATAACATCACTGCGCTCATGGGATAACAGGATCATCAAAAGAGAAGAACTGTGGTAAAGATCCATCAGAAGAGCAGCAGTCCACCGACCTGCCGGAGGAAGCAGCACAAATTCCTCCACCTCCTGTTCTTGTAGTTGACCATCAGCGGCTCAAGGTGAGAACACAGCGGTCGCGTTTGCACTTGAATCACTGAATGACATTTTTAAGTTTGCATCACTTTGATCTCCTAAACATTTTCTGGTTAGAAAAGAGTTTGTCAAAATATGTGGGACACCTGCATAATACAAAAAATGAAAATGTATTTCTGTAGGAACTTTTGTTGTAGGAACAGATGTGTTTATGAAAAATACACATTAATATTTACAAAATTCTTTTTCCAATCAAAAGCTTAAGTGAGTTTTCATTTCAATGCATCTCCCAGATAAGATTTCACAAGGGAAAATCCTATAATTTAACTCATTTTATTCTAAGACTCTGATCAGTGTAGAGTCCTCAACATCACCATCATTAGATGGGGAATCTGAATGAATTCTCTTCCAGAATGATTAATTTCTATTTAATTAATTGCTATCAAGTTCATCAAATTAGGGCAGCCATCATTGATTTTGTTTTCCTTCTTACAAGCACATTTAAGACTTTAAACAACTTTTGTTTTGTTTCACTTTATTCAAACTCTTTGAGTACACAGTGAATACTTTAGAATGTTTATATTCTGAACCCTCAGAACACAAAAAAAGATATTTTGAGAAATGTTTCAGAGGTTTTGTCAGCGTTGTTTGATTTATGACTCTTGTAATAGCACCAAATTATATGGCACAGTGCACTGGCATATATTATGTTAACCCAAACCTTTATTTTACACATGATTATTGGAGTAATTGATTACAGCAACCGTAGTTTGGCTACCAACATTCTTCAAAATACTGTTAAAAAAGTTTTAAACGACGAAAGGGTTAGTAGGTGACGAAATTTAGTTGAACTATCTCTTTAATTTATGGCTTCATATGCTGCACATCTCGTGTGTTAACTAGCGAGTGACATATGTCGAAGGCTCACACTTTCAACACAGCGAGTGGCAGTCGTGCTGAGTGTGCTTCTCACTAACACCAAAGTGCCAACTGTAGTGCTCAAAGTTGTGACTGCAGCATCTGAAGAGTTAGAGATTGTGGAAACAGCCTTTTTCCTCAAGACACGCCGGCAATCTTCCACCGTGCCATCAGCGTTAAAAAGCTCCCCAGTCGACATCAATCGTCTCTGCTGCTCGTTCTCCGGATCGCCGGTCCTTTCCATCCGGTGGGCTGGGGAAAGCAGTGGGGGGCGAAGGCCCCAGAGCACGTGTGGCACTAATCCTCCGGCTTATTTGTTCATTTAGCGAGAAAAGGCCGATATCTTTAAGAAACAGATCGCGAAGTGTCGGATGCTGTGAATAATTACTTTTTCATCCCAGGCTTACGGAACAAATTGAATTGCCGTTGAAGTGAGGTGAGAGTTGCTGTTTAAGCGGACTCCTGGTTGGTGTGGCATAATGCATATATATATATATATATATATATTATATATTAGAAATGGGAAGTTGCCTGTTTTCCTAATGACTTATTAGTATTGACATTTTTTTAAATACATATACAGAACAAAGACCATCACCGAAAACAGTGAGCTTTATCTTCTCTCGATGTTTTTAAGCATTTCACGACGAGAAAATCACAGGACACTGTTTGAATGCATACTGACGAATATAAAGGCGTCAGACACAGAAAAAGGTTTGAGTCAATTCTGAAGTATTTGCAAGGTTATATTTTCTCTTAATGACTGGCCTCGATATTTAACCAGAGCACGGTCATGTTGTTCTGTCACTTGTATGGAAGACACGCATGTCTAAATTTGCCACATGCTGTAGGTTCTTGTGTTTAATGATTACGAACACCTTTTATAGCATTTGAACCTTCACGTCTGATGCTCTTGTGTCCAAAGAAAGTGCTCCTTTTGAGATCTGTTTATTCTCATTCTGTCTAGAACATTTCTTTCCTACTTTTACCAAAATTTGAAGAAATAAAAAAAAATATTTGCTAAAAATATTTGTATAATTTTATTCTTATTTTTAGTTATTGTTCAAATATTTAAACAAAACAAATCAAATGTAATATTTTATTTAAGATTATAAAAAAATATATAGTAATATAATTTTTCTTAGACTAGTAGAAATGTAAAAATCAATAATTAAAAAAAAAAGTAAATAGCACTTAAATAACAAAAATGTAGACACAATGCAAAGAAAACATTATTTACTTTAAATGATAATGTATTAACAGTACAAATTATGACTGTATTCGCTATGCTGTAAAATGGATTGACAATTACACTTAAATTAACATCAAAATGTTCTTTGTTTTATTTTATAAAACATCTTTTTTCTTTTGATTTGGGTAGAGTATAACCTGGATGATTAACACATCTTCATCACATTCAGAATGTCTGAACTCTGTTGTGAATGTATAATTAATTTCGATGAAATGTGAGAATTGATTCTGTATATATTTATGTAGTTTCAGCAGTTTCTTCTTCACATAAATCTGTTAATTGTAACCTTTTCTGCCTTCTACCAAGTAGTAAATATTTAAGTGTGAAAAAAACAACAGTCAAGTAGAAAACACATAACAACCTGAACGACACACTGTACTTATCATACACATTTGGGTAACTTGTGGTACTAAAAGCAATTTAGTTCATAGTAAATCAGTCCTCATGGTTAGAAAAGGTTAATTAGCCTGTGATCATAAACAGTAGTATGTGAGAAATGAATGTTAAGACGTGTGTGTTAAGAATGTTAAGACGTGTGTGTTAAGAATGTTAAGATGTGTATGACACATGGATGTGTACTGCCATCATTGATGCACTTTAATTCACAAATATGTATGCACAGCCATTAAAAAGCCTCAGAATAAAATTGTCACATCAGTTTGACCGTATCCTGCTTTCCTGCTGCTGTCATTGCAGAAAACATAAAAACAAATGCTGATTCTAATTGGTCGCAGAAGGACACCTTGTTTTAGCTTTGACAGGTTGAAATTTAGACTGCGGTAGATGTGAGTACATTTGGCACTTCAGATCTTTCATCTGTCTCCTAAACTTTTCAACTTTTTATCTAAGTACCTGTACATTTTGATGATGCAAGTCACACATTACAGCCAAAGGGCTCTCAGATCTTTGACAGTCGATTTTATGTAGACCGTGTCAGTGCTGAACCGCTGGCACATAACTTAACTACTGAAACCGTTTCTCTAATAAACGGCAGTGCAGAACCACAGTTATGTTATCATAAAAAAGTGTTTCAGTTTTTATGTACACAGGTGTGCTCACGATGATTGTTTTTCAGCGACAGTAAGTAAATATACATTGTGTTACATATGTGTGAGAGTGTAAGCACAACATGAGTTTGGAGACTATTTAAAGCTTTTATTTTAAATTAAGGGAATAGTTCAACCATAAACTTAAAACTTTGTCATTCTCACTCACCTTTGAGTACTTTTAAATCTGTATACATTTTTTGTTTTGATTAACACCGAGAAAGATATTTGAAAGAATGCTTGCAACCAAACAGTTTCACAACCACATTGACTACAATTAGGAAAAATACATACATTATACAGATTTGTAAATAACTAAAGCCTTATTCATAAAATAATTTTGACTATTACTTCAATTATCTTTGTTTTTATTTCATTTTTCTTATCATTTGAACTTTCAACACATTGTTTCATCTGGATTACAAATGATTTTCTCCTCTTATTACAGTCTATTCTATTATGGCACACAATATACGTCTACAATCTCTTTAAAAACTCTTGACACCAATGTTACTAAGAAAGTTCTCTATTCATCTTTTTATTAAGCTTTTGTTCAGTGTGAAATAACTTTATGGCCTTTTGTTATTTTGTGCTTCTGGTAAAAAGTAAAAGCAACATATGGCAGAAAACATTCTTGGCCCTTTTTTTCATGGATCTTCTTCACACAGAATAACAGTTTTACTTGTTATTTATTCTTGCTTCATTTTGCATATTGAAGCTTACTGACCTTGTGTGCGTGTATGTGTGCGTGCGTGCGTGTGTGCGTGTGTTTGTGCGTGTGTGCGTGCATGGTGGGGTAGTAAAGCACCAATTTGCACAACAATTACTGTGATTTTTGTACTGTGTTAAACCAGATGTAGCTGACTCCTAGTATTACTGGTATGTAGTAAAAATAAAATATGTTAATGTATAATATATATAATCTTTATTTTATAAATAGTATTTTATAAAAAAAAAATTTAAATGTTGACCCTTTGTGCATCCTATGTGCAATTCCGGTCATTGATGTATAAAACTTATATACATATTTCTATATATACTGTGTGTGTGTGTGTGTGTGTGTGTGTGTGTGTGTGTGTGTGTGTGTGTGTGTGTGTGTGTGTGTGTGTGTGTGTGTGTGTGTGTGTGTGTGTGTGTGTGTGTGTGTGTGTGTGTGTGTGTGTGTGTGTGTGTGTGTGTGTGTGTGTGTGTGTGTGTGTGTGTGTGTGTGTGTGTGTGTGTGTGTGTGTGTGTGTGTGTGTGTGTGTGTGTGTGTGTGTGTGTGTGTGTGTGTGTGTGTGTGTGTGTGTGTGTGTGTGAATTTTTTTTGGGCCTGTCATTTTCTCATTTAGTGCATTTTTTCCATTGACGTGACAATCACAATTTAAGTATCAAGTTTCTAAAACTTGCTAGATTCAGTTATTATTCAGTATTCATCTGTTATGTTTCTTTTGTTTCTGGCAAATCTGCAGGATGATGTCATAATCTCGTAAATACCCATATTATGGTGATTAATCATGAGCCACTAATAACAAGTTTTAATCTTTGCTTGTCGTGTTGAGCTTGAGGTTGTTTTTATTTACGTCTCTTCTCGCTGGTATTCTTAAATGTACCTTCATTGTCCTCCAGTGGTTCTTAACGAAGACTTTGGGATGTTTTTATTGCTCTCTGGGGCTGTCATCGGGTGTCCACAGGGGATGAGTTTTCTCATTAAACGTCTCCCTAAAACCAAACACCAGGCATCAATTACAGCCGTCCATCGCTAATCTCTACACGCTGTCTGGCTTCTGAATGTTGTTTGTTCTTCCCGACTCAAACCTTATCAGACGCCAGCACTGTTTATGTTGACTCACACCTGCAGTAATAACTGACATGTCATGATGTGTGTGCATTAACTGGACGTCTGAGGTCTTTAAATAGTAAATACCTGCCTTCTGATTCTATGAATCAAATGGAAAGTAATTATGATTTGCTTTAATTAGCTGTCGCTGGGATATTAATTGCTTTTGAAGATGGCTGACCTGTTCTTCTCCGGGGATCTGTGTTGTCAATGTGATTTTTAAATGTAGGTGTGCATTCAGTCAGAATATCTCCTTCATTTTCATCATTTATTTCAACATCTACTCACATTTTTGCCCCTTTTGTTGAAATGGCTTTAAAGGCTTTTTGGATCACTTTGCAATCAGGATTTATTTGTTCACAAAGATTGAATGCATTAACTTACATTACCGAGTGATGATTTCACATTTATTTATTACGTTATTATAATCAAAATTAAAACAATGGAACTATTGACATTAGTTAATAAACCGACATTATCTAAATGTATCAGGGGGAAAAACAATATTGTTTAGTGTTGAATATATATAACTAAACAATATTGTTTTTTCACTTAATGTAAATTAAACAACTTTTTTCAAGAGGAATAATTTTTCAAGATTTGTAACAAGTACTGAAAATAAAATGTCTGTTACATGCATAAAAGACTGGAGTTATATCTCAATAAAAATGTTACAAAGTGTATAGTTTATGAAAAGTTTGTAAGAATCACGTTTTCATTATGTTACTTAGCGGTGTTTTAGCGGGTCGTGTTATTATTTAATAAAAAACTGAATTGTGAACCAGTCTTAAGGTAGATAATCATATTTTGAGATTATGAGCATCAATGAGCATTAATTTCACATTTATTTTAATATTGTACCTCACTCATTTAGAATTTAATATATTAAGATTATATCTACGCAACAGTCAACTTTAAAATACTGAAACGAATATTGAATGAAATTCTGAACATACTTTAAGAATTATTTAAGAAATATTTGTAAACTGGAAAAATACAGAATTGAATGATCAGTGCAAGTATATAAATATTCCTTATGTAAACCTATAAAATACTGATCAATATTTCTGTAAAATCTTTTTGACATTTTGACATTTGAATCCCTGCAATGATACGCTGCTGAACATCAGATGACCAGATCAATGTATATGAGCAAATGTATGGGACATTTACACGATCTTTACTACTTCTGAAAAGCACTAACAATATTTGTAAATGATTTACATCCCACAGAGGTTGAATCTTTGCTGGTGAACTGATGTAAATGTAGATTGTGGTTCTATTTATAGCACAGTTTGAATTTCTTCACCTGTCGCCTGGCTGAGCTGGATTTGGCACCTGCGAAGTCGCCTCCACACCTGCCGCCCGCACCACATTAGCTGTCAGATCCTATTTCCATCTCAGCATGCGTGTATCTGTGTCTCTAGAAACTAAAACAATATCATTAAACTTCAAACGAAGCCTCTTCACTATTCTTCCAATGGCACAATCATTTTCCAGCGGAGCCGCAAAACCCTCAACGCAGCGCTGGCTGAAATGTTATTTGTTATTAGGTGATGGTCAAGAGCGCGTAAAATCTCAGAAATTCTGCCTGGTGCTCTTGGGTTTAATGTTCAAGTCATTACATTTCTCCTCCAAATGCAATGCTCATTAAAGTGTAGGTGCTTTTCTTATCCAAAAACACAATATGAGTCTTATCGTTCCTGCCATTAACAAATCAAATACTAAAACTCATCTTCTCCAGCATTACTAGAGCATTGAACATTATCGTCTGTGATGGGGCTGTAAGTATGTGTGTGCAGTAGAAACTGAACTCAATGTGTTTTTCAGGAGCTGTTGAATCGGGTGGTTCAGAGAAGCGCTGGTTTCAGTGTGGATCAACTGGAGAGACTTTATTCTGTGCTCAGTCAGTGTATCTACCAACACCGCAGAGACTACGACAAGACCCGTCTCATCCAGGTCCAGTCACACACGCACACACACACGCACAGATCAATATAATGTTCAGTGACATTACATGTTAGAAATGAGATTTGTTCATCACACTTTCTGAAGTTTGTCTTGTGTCTGACACTTGAAAACTAAACCTCTTTTGATTTAAGTTTAAAATGTGTAAGAATCTTTTAGTTTTAATGTCATTTTATTTATTTGTCTGTCTGTCTATCTGCAATATGTCTCTATCCGTCAGTCTACCTTTGTGCATATCTGTCTATCTGTCTGTTTAGCTGTCTTCCTGTCTGTCTGCTCATCTTTCTACCTATCCATATCCCTGTCTGTCTATCTACCTTGTCTAAATGTCTTTTCAGCTGTCTACATATATGTCTATCTGTCTAACCCTTCTCCCTACCTACCTATCTATCTGTCTACAATCTTTCCATCTAGTCAATCCAGTAGTCATATGAGTCTGTCTGTCTTTCCAGCTGTCCATCTAGCTGTTTACCAATCTGTCTCCCTTTTGTATCTTTCTGTCTCTCTATCTGTCTGTCTATATATCTGTCTTCCTATCCATCTGTCTATATGTTGGTCTGTCTGTATATCTATATATTCGTCTTTCCATCCTTTCTGTCTTTTGACATATATGTTTGTCTGTCTGTCTACATATACATATGTCTTTCCAATATCTATATTTCCGTCTTTCTGTCTTCTGTTTGTCTGTCTACATATCTGTCTGTCTTTCTGTCTACATATTTACATATCTGTCTGCCTACGTGCTGTCTATGTTTTTCTATACATCTATATGTCTGTTTGTCTATCTGTTTGTCTGTCCTTCCGTCCGCCCATTTGTATATCTCTCTGTCTTTCTTGCAATCTACCTGGGTACCTATATGTCTGTCAGTCTTATCTACAGTCATTGAATTTGAGCTTGCATTTGTTCATCATTTTATTTTCAGCCCAAATGTTACAGATTGTAGCTTAAACATGAATCAGTTTGAAGTATGAGCAGGATTAGTTCATGATGTCATTGTCTTGATTTGAAAAACAGATTGTGTTCACTCTTCATTGTTTTGCAGTCATGAGTGTTGGGTCAGTGTAGAACTGAATTACAAATATATTTATAATATTAACCAGCTTGTACCTGCGTGCTCACTAATCTCTTTGTAATGTCAGACGTCTGACAGCAGCTCAGAAGAGAGATGAATATATAGAGAGAACGGTGGAATGCTCAACAGCTGCTGTGTGTTTAAATTACGCCGCAGCAGCGACGGCCGAGAGCTGCCGTTGTCCTCCAGGGAAATTATGTGCGCTGTACTCAAATACAATAGTAATGGTAGCTGCCCAGCAGAAACGGATTAGAATTGCTCCGAGGAATTGATGGCCAGCATGACTGAAAGCTAATTTGCATGTTGTGTACCAATTCGTCTTCCAGAGAGCCCTAATGGAGCCGTATTTATTAATTCCAGGATGATTCAGAATCGGCACCATCTGGAAAGCTTGTGTATGTTTGGATTGTAATCTGTTTTTTCGGTTTTCCGTCAGAGTGTTTGATACTTTGCAGTCAGTGACCTGAAGCCGAGAAAGACAAGGAAAGCAGAAGTTAAACATTCGTCTATTGAGTGTCCCGGGCATCTTAGAATGCCTGAGCTGGGAGTTCTGGGTAATTCTTCTGATCAAAGAAAAGCTGTTAGATGAAAAGCAGATGAAGTCTTGTCCTAACTAGACAAAGTGTGACGAAGCAAAATCCGTTTTTTACTTAGCTTTCATTCCACAAAGAAAAAAAGTTTGTTAGTTGAGACATTGTTGATAAAAAAGAAAAAGAAATGTGACCCCGTTCGTTAAATTAAAATGACTCGAGCGATATGTTGGTCTACATTCAGAATATCTTGTCAGGTTTATTGTTAATTCACTTGCATAGTGATATTGCATTACATTTTTTATTCTCGGAGTTTGATAAAGGCTTCTCTCGGTGACAACCAATCACGCTATACATTTCATCTGTAAGTGCTTTGCTGAAAATCCAACCCACGACCTTGTTACTGTATCTGCAAGAATGCTGAATGTGAAACCATCATGATATAATAGACGGAGGAATATTCTGAGACAGAGTGTAAAGAGTAAAAGTGTTGTTTTGTTTCTGTACAGGCGATGGAGAGGGAGGTTCAGCATTTCGAAACATTCCTGTGATGAAAAGAGGACTCTCAGAGAGAAACCCGACCAGAGAGTATTTTGATACACGAGGGAGAGACTAGAGCCGCGACCGTGACACAGCGGGGGTCCGGACGTCTCCGTCTTAAATGACAAAAGGTGCAGACATTGGAAACAGAGGCGATTTTGGTGCTTATCTTCTCAGGTACCTGGACAGAACCAGTCTAAAGAACCAAACACAACAACCCGAGTCGGTTTCTTTTCATTTTCCTTCGTTTTTTGTTGTCGTAAACTCTTATACACATGCCAATTGCTGATGATCGTTCTTGGTGCTATTGGGTGCTATTGTTTTAACGTCTGCTGCTCCTTGTTTTCATAAACGAGCGAAAACACAAACAGTGGAAAATAAAAGATGTGTGATGTCATAGTGCAAGCTCAGCCTCTGTTTACTGGAAGCAAATACAAACATGAACACGCGTGCACACCAACACACGCACAAACACATTGACATTCTCACCAGCAGGGGTGAAACTTTATAAGGATGGTGTGATGAACTAGACCTCGAGTGGAAACAACAACATCAAATCACAATGTCCCCTAAGCATCGCCATGCCCTCTTTTGATGTCACAACTTGTCAGCATTGGGATTATCAACACTTTGTACCCACAAGGATTCTCCTGCAGAAAACACAGTTTTTAAGGATATTGTGCAGGATTTTCATGTTTTCTACTGGATGTTAATTGTACGATCTCTGTATTGTAAACCTTGATGTTCTCCTCATGATTCATAAAAACACAAAAACTGACTGATTACTTTTGCGTGTATAAAATAGATCTTTAGGAGAGATTAGCATATATCACATCCCCTTGGGAGTAGTTCATACTCAAATTTTTCTGGTATAAACTGGATTTAAAAGATTTTACTAGATATCTAAAGATTGCACTGCCTAGCATGTGCCTTAACCTTCGATTCTTAAGAACATCTCATTTTTAAGACGGTGGATTAGCCACAGGGCTAAAAAGCGCTGTGTTTCTTGTCGTATAGTAAAATCACACGTGGCATGTTCTTCATGGTTTGTGTGACACCAAATGTCTTGTCCATGAATGAATATTTTTAAGGTTGTGCAGTCTAGGCAGTGCTGGGGTTTATGAATTCAAACGGTGTTGTTTTTTTTCTTTCCCTTACAGTGTTTGCGTTGTGCTAACTTTAAATCCCAATTCCAGTTGCATTAACATGAGTACGCTAAACCTTCTCGCCCCTTTCATGGTTCATTGCTCTCATCACTCTCTAAAGAACATTGATCCAAGTTCAAGATCATTGACCTTGTCTTGGATTCGGTGCTATACACAAACAGAAAACACTTTTAAAGACATATGCAAAAGAGAAAACGTAAGTTAGCTCTGGACTACTGCAGTACATTTGAAAGACAGAACCACGGCTACCTCAGCGAACAGTTTTCATGCAGAAAAAGAGAGAGAAAAAAAAGAAAAAGAGGGAAAGAGATGAGCTGGTTTACTGTCCAACAGTGTTTCTTGGGTTTATATATTTCTGCATCTTTCAGAAGTTCAAGCTAAGGTACTGGATCACATACTTCATAATCCACCAGCTTTGTTTTGTGTTTTGTTTTAAAGTTGTACTGCATTTGAGCCGAGAAAAGAAATGGCATTGTAATGTTGATGATATGTTATATACTGTATATTTCAATTTTCTACATTTGCATCCCCTGATTTGCTCTTGGAGTATTTTTAGACCCAAGGCGTGTTTGTGAATTTTTCCTTTGGATTTTTTGTCATCTGTTCATTATTCTTCACATGTTGTTCACTTTGTTGCCATTTATTTATTAAATTATTAAACATCATTTTGAAAAGGAAATGTTCTAAACTCATGCGAGTTCAGTAGACTAATTGGAAAATTGTTACACAGCGTTTGAGATTTGATGTAGCAGGTTTTTGTAGCAGGTGTTGCGTGATGGTCAGAAAACGGTGGTTTCTCAGGTCTCTACCACAGTCATGATCTTATTTAAGATGGTGATGATGGGGATTATGAGTCATTTTCATTTTATATTATCATAAAAGGTTGTGGGATGATATGCCCCAGTGTAACGTCATAGAAAGACTCTCAAATTCATCTGACGGGGAAACGTTTGTGGATTAATTCAGCTGAATCTCAAATTCTGTGTTCACTCATAAGTACCCTGCTCAGTTTTGCAATGAAAAGTGAGCTATTCACCACCATACAAATGTAAACCTTAAGATTTTTTTTTTAATTTATAGCATAACAGCATTAAAAAAACACTTAAATTCTGTACTAAAGACATGTGGGCATTAAAGATTTGTTTTTTTTTTACTTTTCTTGTTTAGTTTATATTTGTGTTTTAAATCTATAGAACAAACAAGACCCACAAAACCAGTTTCAGTTGTAAATACCGGATTACATTTTGGAGTTTGCAAATAATGGTTTTCAGTATTTTTCATTTATAATTTTATGTAATCAGATTTTTTTTTTTTACCGATTTACTTAATGATTTACAAGGTTGAGGGATTTTTTTACCATTTGTGTCCCTTAGGACGAGGCATCAGACCCACATATTGTTCTGTCCTTCACTGCAGTCCTTTTGTGAAGTCCTGTTGGAAATCATATATTTACTGTAATTTCTGAAATAAACTGCTGTGATATACTTGAATTAAAAGGTGCAAACTGAACTTTCTTGAGTGTTTGATATTCATCCCAAGTCTTGTTTTTGGTTATGCATTCATAAATCAAGTTGACGTCTTAAGGACATGAGCCCTGTAATATGTGCTGTATTGCATTGAAGCGAAAAAAAATAACAGGTTCATTTGTCTGCTTGCTTATAGCACTGAGATGTTTCATTTACAATGAATGTTTTGTAAAATATAAAGTGAGACGGAATAAATTTGTAGAAGTAAAACAAGTTTCTTTAGAATTGTGGATATGTATTTCAGCATTAATAACATGTAAAGTGTTTCAGTAGGATACAGATTTACACACACCGTCCAGTCCGTCGAAATTTCCTAAAAACGTTAATACACAATTTCATCAGTTTTTAAAATATACATATCTTCCCTATATTACAGTGTTGCGCCATCTACATTCTGTCATGGCTGCAGGGCTGTGAATCTGGATAAAATGCAAAGATAAAAAGCACAAAGAAAGCTTGAATGGTTTACAGAGGGAAAAGATGAACCGGCTCCTGCGAGACTCGCAGGTTCTGGTGATTTGTGCTTTGGAGTTGGATCCCGTGTCTGTAACGCTGACCCTTGCTGGCGGGCTACACGATCGGCGTCGACAACATCCTTCAGATGGTTGTAAAAACAGCACTGAAGTCAAAGTCCCTTCAAGACACGATGAAGTTTCCTGTGTGTCAAGGAACTTTGTATTCCCATTTCGCGACATGAATAACAACTAAAAAAGGAAATGCTGATTCTTATATTTCGTAGAAAAATGGAGAAAACTGGATTTGGCTGAACTTGAATACGGCTCCGATAGGGGAGCTATTCTAATGATCCCTAAATCTCGACTGCCAGGGGTTCCACCGGGATCCATCCAGGTTGCCTGGCTGGAGCTCGGTTGGTTCGGGCCGGTTCGTACTCTTAAAGTACTTTTTATGTTGTCTAAAAAAAAACAGCCATCAGCCGCTCTGAATGTATTTCTTTATAACCACACACCCGTGTCTAAAGAGCGGGCACGGCAGGTTCTGTAACAGCGTCCACGTGTTAGTGCAGGGGTCAAACATCTCCATGTTGCTCAGTGCCGGTCCCTCGCTGCTAACAATCCCGCCGGTTGCATAGATCTTCCCATCCAGGATGGCCGCGCTGGGGGGGAAGACAAACGGACTCTTTGTAATGCGGAACACAGTTTATTGCATTGTGTAGCACAATCGAGCGTTCATTAGACCAACCTGCATAACTGCCTGGAGTGATTCATGTTGGGGCCAGCTTTGATGTTGCCCTTGTCTGGGTCGTAGATAGTGGTGGCCCTGGCGTAGGCTCCTCCCAGGATGAAGATAAAACCGTTGAGGCTCACAGCAGGAGCGTACTTGTTATCTGAATAACCCCGAAAGAAGCAAAGAGAGACAGAACAACAGACACAAGTTAGCTTTCTGATGTGTGTTCTGGTCACAGATTAAATTTCTCGATGTTATTTTGCGTTTCTCTCTGTATCGAGGGCCGGCTTACGGAGCATCCACAGCAGGATGTGTTTTAAGAGCGAGAGTAAGTTATGTTGTGTATCCTCATGGCAAATAAACACGGTCACAGGGCTGCTGGGATATCTAGATTTTTAATGGCATGACATTCGAATCTTTTGATGGAAGCGGTGGATAATTAATGAGGAAAATCTTTTTTTAATGTTAAATGTGTTTTTTGATTAAAGGTTTTCTGTAAGGAGTTTTTTAGTTACACCACTTTATGTGGGGATGATGTGCTTTTAAACTTCAACGTGCCAAATTCAGGCGGAGAACCAAAATATGAAAAAGAGTTTCTGGTAGGTTTCTGCCAGTAGTCACATAAGAAAATTTTATTTTATTATATTTGCCAGCAAGGTAGAAGTATGTCTAGTCTTGTAAGTTGACGCATTCAACAAATTTAATGGACCCGTTCTTCGTGATTCCATGTTTCACACTTTAGTTGTGATGTTGTTGTTAGAGTATAAATAATATCGATAAAATTATAAAGCTCAAAGTTCAATGCCAAGCAAGATATTTCATTTTACAGAAATTTAACAGAAGTCCCGGAATCTACTCAACTTTGTTTGGCCTTCCCAGGGACGCTGTACTAAAGAGATCAATGATTCCAATTAATGTTTAACTATTAATCCACATATAATCCACATGTAAAACTATGTGCCGCACATTTGACTGAGGACAGCTTCCTTAATTTCAAGGATTTAATACCGGATTTACACAAAGATTATTCTTGAGAGATGGAGCGATTCCCTCTTTGTCTGGAGAAAGCGTTGGGTATATTTTATTATTTAAGTTAGTGCGTCTTACAGTTTCTGTAACACAAAGGCCATTGCTGTTTAGCTTTGTTAACTAGATGATGATAAAACTAATATAGTTTGTTTTCAAACACCATGGATTGTTTGTGTTTGTAACGATCAGTTTAGGTCATTTGTTAATAATATCTATTGTTTAGCGTTTAAACACATGCTGGTTTAGATCGGGGTAAAGTTTATCTGCAGACACGTGAATCATTGTTCTATGTTTGGTTGAATACAAAAATCGTGCTTGCACAGATTCTTCTCGATCCTCTTCATCTCTGTTCTTCGGGTCTGAGTCCGACTCAAACTGATAAAATGAAAGACATATTAACAATAAAACTGATCGCGTGCATCTCCACGTTATGGTGTAATGCGTTATCTTTCCAGGCAACACGCGCTAACTCTGCTGTCGAATCCTAACTAGGGAACCACTGGCCCAATCAGAACTCGTTACGTATTTCTGAAGGCAGGACTTCATCAGAACGGGGAAGTCATCAGCCGTTTTTATGACAGTGAAAACAGCGAGACACAGATAAGTAAATTGTGTGAAAAAAAAGATGCAAAACAAATGTAATATTGCACACTGTTAACACAATCAATGCATCAAAAAACATGAAAAACAGGACCTTTAATATGATCGATATACAATAAAATTGTACTTATTGTTAATTTAATACACATTAAAACTACAAATAACTGATATAATTATTTTATTATAAATTAAAATTATAAATTAAGCAGATGCTTTTATCCAAAGCGACTTACAATAGTCGAGGAGACAATGAAGCGGTAAATAGCCGATACAACAATAGGTGAACAAAATATAAATAGATATATTATTCATAATATATATACTATATATATTTAATCTTCCCTTCATCTTCATTAATTTGTTGTTTTCCAGATCTTAAGCAGACATCTCACAGATGCACCTGAGCTTTCTGGGTTTTTAGCAAAGCAGGCCGACTTAAAACGCATTTCAATTTTTCCCTCCGTGTGTTTGCTTCTTCTCTCAACGCATCCATTTTCTCCACACATCCTTTATGTTTTACGTTATCAAGCAGAGAATGGCAAATAATGGTGGCTCTTCTAACAAATACACAGAGGCTGTTTCATCTAATGATTCCATTCAGAGGAAATTACCTCCATAATACACGGAGACCCTCCACAACGTGACAGCCTTTACTCACTCTACCCGTCTTCAAAGGAGTAAATGGCCGAGGTGATCGCATCCTTTCACGATCACCCAAATGACTGACAGCCCGTCGTACAGTCACCGGACGAAAGGCTATCAGCCTTCGCTCCTGACAGAGAAATCGTCCCCCGATTACAGCCAGGCCAATTTATTACACCCATGAATTATTCACGTGTGCGTTTGGGGTTTTGTTTTGCCGTGGTGTGCCTTCGACGGACGCGTCTCGCTTGAGAAGCGGAGCACGGAAGTGTGATCTGTAAAACAGCCATTGGATTTAACGCTTGAAAAGGACGCATGGCAGTCAGGTGGTTCTCATTAAAATCCCCGCCGCCCCGGCGGTGAGTGACAGTCTGGATTTTATATCGCCCCGACTGGCATCAGTCACAGCGAGCGACGCGGAATTGATAGTTGGCATAACCCACGGGGAGGCGTCTTTTTCTGTAACGTGCACAATTTCCTGTCAAATCAGGCACATGGAGCTGCGAGGGCCCCCGAATGCACGTTTCCTTTCTTCCCTTCAATGAAAACCATGCCCGCCTTGACTGCTTTCGTGTCATTCAACCTCCCCGAGTGCCACGCTGACGTCACAAACACACCCATCGCACAACCGTCAGCGTTCCGTAGCCGAATCAACGCAAGCCAGAAAAAGTGTTTATCTGTTTGTTGTCTTCTTTTCAAAATCAACACAGATGCTATCAGCGCAAGCGAGCGTTTGGTTTGGCCCACGTTCTGTCTGCCACTTCTACACGAGGGGCTCAAATCATGCCCGAGTCTTTGATGCTGAAATTCCGCCACCGGCAAGACTCGAGGTTTCTATCAAACCCGGGACCTACCTGCCACGGCAGAAACATAAGAGAATTCGGCTTTTTGAAAGCAAAACAAGACAACAACAACAGTTCGTGCCACCAATTTGCAAGAGCTGTCTCGCTTGATTTTCGGAAGAGGTGAAGAACAACGGGCGAGGGAATGAGAGAGCTATTTAAAACACAAGGGAAGTCTTTCAAAAGGTAGATTACAAAAGAAGAGAAGGAAATGAGGTGAGGACATTGTAAATAACCTTTGTAGTAAACTCAACTTTTCCAATCTCGCAGTGAAGCTTTTCTCGCTTGAACTCTTATGACGAATCCTCTGTTAGATGTAAAGATTGATTTAGAGTTTGCTCTATAGTGTTTACAACTGAAACATCAGAATTATATAAAGATCTCTCGGAGGACATGTGAATAATATATGAAAACTTTGCTGTTAGATATTGAATTGATCAGGAATTGTAATTTAACATGTGTGAAAAACCTGAACAGCTTTTAACCTCAAGGCATTTGGACCCAACTCCATTTAGAAAATGAGATGAATTTAATTTCAACATCTGTGTATTGTCTTTACTGTTAAACTTGACAAGCAAAATGACAAATAAATAACATCTGTTGGTTACTCGTTGTGTTATTCCACACAAATGTCTTTTCTTACTTAACTTCACAGTCTATGTTTGATACTAATATCAAGGTAGAACATAACATTATATTACATAAACACTAATACAAAAAAATATATTTCCAAACTAAAGAAAACATTTGAGTTCAAGAAAAGCTATCTATTTAATGATAAACTGTAGTTGGTTTGTTTTGAATAAGCTGTAATATCCCAGCCAGCTAACACATGAGAAACATAATTAAACCGCGCTTTTTAACATTTTGAGAAATATTATAATAAATGTAATTAATTTAATGTCATTAATTTTAATATAAAATTAATTTACATATTTAATTCTATTTTTGATGTAAAATATAAATATACGAAGATATACATAATTATATTAATTAAACACAAATTATAATTTATTATAAACTAAAAAACAAAAAATAGATTATTAAATATATTTATTAATTATTAATATAGAATTAATATTATTATTTTGTAATATGTTAACCTTAATATTAACAAGATATTTATTTAGCACACTTCTTAGATTTTAATGACGCGTAGTGAATCACCACCTCTGTGATGAATGATAAGGATTAGAATTATTTGTCCAATCAAATTTATTTCTTAATTCTTGCATCCCAAGCCTGTTCACGCCATCTTGCCATGGGTATAAATAATACAACCCTGAAAAGGCATAGAGACCTCTCCTACATTTAAAAACGCAGATTCTGTCTCTTGATGAATTATGCACGGGAACACCTGCCAGGAAAATCTTTCCTCTGAGCTAAACCAACCCAATCCCAACGCGGTCTCTGCACTTTTCTCCTTCATACCACCTGTATGATGTGTTCATGCGCTCTTAGAACTGCCTCTGTGTACTGTATGCAACTTCATTTAATTAATGACTTCATTTGGTTTCCGAAAGAGCCGATGATGGCCCAGCACAGCAAACAAATGAGCCCAACCAAAACCTTCACAGCAATAAAAATCAGCGGCGTCCCACTCGGCTCCATCACTCCTGTTGTTCTAGTACAATTGTGCCCTTGAGCGAAGCAAATTAGCCCAGAAATGCCTTTCAAGAACGCTCACCCCGGTTCACACCATAAATATGGATCCACTTATTGTTTCCGTGTTGGCTAATACGTTTTTTATTTGTCTTCGGGCGCGTGGATAAACAATTTTCATTTCCGTTAATGAATTTCAATTGTTCATTCTGGCGTGGTGGTCTCATCACTCACCGATCATGGGGGACTCAATGAAGCTCCAGGTGTTGGTCTGAGGGATGTAAGACTGGAGCACGCCGGCGGAGCGTCCGGCCTCATTTACGCCACCGAACACGTAGATCTTTCCTCCACACACGGTGGCAGCGGCAGAATGAACGGGTTTGGGCAGCGGGGACACCGTCTCCCACTGATTCGTGATGGTGTCGTACCTGAGAAAAGAAAACTAGTTTGTTAGCATCTGACGTGAACGATGGAAGTAAATAAAACAACAACCCAGTAACATCTGGCCAATCATACAACATCGCATGACCCCGTGAGAGACCTTCAGCCGTCCCACTGTCAGGGAGGCACACGTTCTTCTCTAATTGTTCTTCATGATGTTTGGGCACGTGTTACAGGTCGAGCTTTAACAAGAGACCAGGTCGGAGTCTGTCAGGGTTCATCCGTCGTCATTGACACGGAAAGGTTAAAATGAAGTGCTGAATCGGCTTCGAGGAATGACGTTCACTAGAACCAACGACTGGAATATGAAATCTAGGTTTTGTGTCACAGCTTTCAAATAAATGTAATATGATTATGAGTCTTTCAATTGAAACATTAGATTGAAAGCATCGAAATAGTAACAGACACAAAAATGATGAAAATAAGTTTTTATTGCTTTAAATATGATTGAGAGATCATTAACCTTAGGGACAGTTTCATGTCAATAACTTTTACAAAAACTGGACAACTTAACAGCATTAAATCATCAAAAAAGTTCTTTAAAAAGTGTTTTATTCTAATTCCCAAAAAAGAGCAAAGGTTTAGGAATTACAGCACTGATGTATTTAATACTGAAATAAATGATTATAATTTCACAACACTTATTTTGCACAAATAAAACCTGAAGTTGGATTTCTTAACCCTGAGTTTAAGTTTTGAAACAGCCTTATTCAACATTAGAGATAGTTTACTCAAAAACAAAAAACTAGCCACTTTCTATCTCCAGTTAAACACAAAGGAAGGTATTTTGGAAAATGTTAAGATTTCTGGGGTTCCTTGACTACCACAGCAGAAAAAAATCGATATATTTTGTGTTCAGTTGAACAAGTAAAAGACATTTAGATGAATTTAGGAAACTTTCTACTATAATAATCAATGATGTGCCCAAAATCTAAGTTGCCTACATTCTTCCAAATATCTTTTTCCTGGAAATGTGCACTGGCTTGCAACAAGTGTGAGTTCATTTGCATAGAAAAATTCTTTTTTTTTTGTTTTTATTATTTTATTTTAGTAACAATAAATAGGAATACAACTAAGAAACAAAAACATTAAATAAACATTAGTTTTGCATAATGTTTTTACATTATAAATATTTTGTATAGAAAACAATTAATCCCCAAAAATGACTTTACTACCTGGACTGATTTCTAACTGCAAACACAATTTTTTCCATCATAGATGCATGAACAGGTTTTGTCAATTTATTGCCGACAACATTGAAGGCACGAAAATGTGGAGGAAAAGAGGAATATACGGAAGATGAGAGGCCTCAGGCTACACAAACATTAGCAACGTTTCCGAATAAATCGAATGTAAAAATGCTGAAAGACTATGGCACCATAAAGCTGATGTCAACTCATTAAAGTGTATGTGTTCTACTTTTGAGTGCAGACTGGGTTTTGATACTTTCTCTTTTTTTGACACCAGGGAAGTGCAAATGTTTATTTATTTCCTTCAAAGTCTCTTCACTATTCTGCCAATAAAGCTACAAAAGCCAAAGAACATTCTGTCACTGTTGCATCGTTCGTATATGAGTGTTTTATTAGTGAAACTCCAAAAAAGATATTTTGAGAAATGCCTTAGTGATTTTGAGGCCAAAAGAAAAGAATTCAATGTTGTTTGGTCTCCAATATTCTTCAAAATATCTTAATTTGCGTTCTACAGAAGAAAGACAGTCACCCGGGTTTGGAAGGTGTAAAAGTTGATTAAAAATCATTTTACATTTACAGAAAAGCCACATCAGCAAGACACAACGACATATAAAATGTGAAAAACATGATTTACGTGGTTTTATGTATAATATTATATTGAATTTTTATATAGTATTTTTTCTTTAAACACTATACAGACTGCAGGGCAGCATAAGAAATACGGTGAAGACACAGTGAAGTGGGTATGAATCACACAGTGACATCAGTGCGGTATCATCTGGTGAAATGCGTCCGGTATGGAGGTGATCCGTTCTCTATGATGATAGCATCACTGGAGTTCTGTAATTATAAAAGCTACTATACCATGACCCACATACTTCCTTTCCCTGCAATCTCCACTCAATTTAATCACACCAGAGCCGCAGGGAAGAAGCTGATTGGCTGTTTTGATAACCTTAGGGGTGCGGGGAGCAAACGGGTTCAAACGGAGGAAGAGAGAAAGATAGAAGCTCGGTCGTAGTGATGCTCGACGTGTCCTCTGACAGGAAGGAAACATGAATAGAAAATCTCATCCCGCCGATAAAGCCGATGTTTCGTGAATCATTTCAATTGTGACGAAAGCGTGCGACACTTCTGAGTGTCTGTCTGACCTTATCGTGACTTCCTTAACAAGCTCCGCTTATCTCTCCAGCCTCTCGGGTACATTCACACTACCGCCGCTTCAGGATTAAGGTCACGGGGTCAAGTGCATCTCACTTACTCCACCAGCGGCACAAACATGAGAGCTGAGGATGAGATCGATACCTTCATTTTCACATTTATATGGTTTACTCCGGTACACATGGCACCATTGCAGCATCTCCAAAAACAGCTTAAAGGGATGGGTCATCTGAAAACTAAGAATCAAAGCATCATTTACTCACCTTTGAGTCGTTCCAGATGTCTCTGTTCTGATCAAAACAGAGAAAGATATTTGGAAGAATGCAGATGACCAATCAGTCCTTGGACCCTTCGTAGGAAAAAATGTGGCCTAGAACATTTTGTTGTTCTACATTCTTCAAAATATCTGTTCAAAACTATGGTAGTCAATGGGGCCTAAGAACTGTTTGAATACAAACATTATTCTAAATATCTGTTTCTGCGTTCACATACTTTTATATAAACTTTAAAAGTTGTTATTTAAGAAAATAAAGAGCTGTTTTAAAGCAGTTTTTTAAGATAGGTGGTTGACAGGTTGTTTTTAAAGTGATAGTTTATACCATGAATGACTATAGTCTTTCCAAATCTGTATAATATCTGTGTTTGGTTGAACACAGCGAAGATATTTGGAAGCATGCTTGTAACCAAACAGTTCTGGCCCCCGTTAACTGCCATAGTGTGAAAAACTCCAATGATTGTCAAATGTGCCCCAGAGCTTTTTGTTTCCTACATTCTTCAAAATATTATGTTTCTTTCATTAAGTAATTTTTCCAACTATGGTAGTAAATAGAGTCTAGAACTGTAACAGGCATTCTTCAAAATATCTTCCTCCATCTGTCCCTGCACTCTTAACCCGTGACTCTAATGACACGTACAACCCTTATAACCATAAACTTATGTTACTCCAGAAACACCTGACTTCAACAGACACAACACAAAAACAGCCCAATAAAAACCAGAAATAATCACTGACATCATTCTAGAGAAACGCCTTTAGATTAAACAGCGATTCACAGTACGATTCTCAATAAATAATACACAACTATAAATGTTATAGCTTGTGCGTGTAAAGGACATCCCGGATGAAGCAGAAGCCCTCAAGGCCGTAGCCTCAATTGCAGACAGCTTAAACGCATACAACCGAGATCATCTCATGAACCTGAAGTATTGTGATGAGAATGATAAATCCTTTCTTAAAATGTCAACAGACACTAAGTGATACAACCTGAATATTGTGTCATCCTAATCATCCTACAGTGATTTCAACCCTGTATGACTCTCTTTTACAGAGCACAAAGGGAGATATTTATAAGAATGTTGGAAACAAGCACCAATTGACTTGTATGGTGTACATTCTTTTTTTAAACTATCTTACTTTTGCCAACAGAAAACAAGCAAGATATGTAGTAGGAATGTCCAACGGAAATGAACGATAGAAGTTAACTTGCGTCATAATGTCTTCTTCTTTCTGGTAGCAAAATACTCAACAAGCGCCTCAACAAAACCACCGGACCACAAACCATTCAGATGCAATGCCACAAACCCACAGCAACCAGTTTATCCCAACCAATACGCTTTTATTCTCCGTTTAAAAAATCCAAACCCCACGCCGGGTTCTCCAAAGCTTTTCAGTTTCCTCTGTAAAACACATAAAACAGACAGTGAACGCTGTGAAGCGGAGCTTACGGCTCTGTAACTTCATGTAATCTGTTTCTGTATAATCAGACCACACAGATATGCTTAACAATCTCTCTGATCTCACTTATTTGTAAGACGGCTCTGCCGGCTCTCCAGACGCATGTATCCGTTTCTCAATCTCTACAGAGGGCACCTTGAGTCTCCATCTGCAGAACTCCACCACAGCACTCACACTTAATTGGATTTGTGCATCACACACAAATTGTGACATTACAACTCGACGGTGGAGTAGGTCATGCGCCAATTACCAAAGCTCACATCGCAAACGGCCGCGGATGCGGAGGCTCGTCCAAGACTTCATTACCCGCCCATGGTTTCTCTTTTCATTATGTGCTGAATGAAGCGCTCGGGATACGAGTGGAGGGATCAGAGGACAGAGAGATACTGTGATCTTACACTGCTATCTGTGACATGAGCTCCATGAAGAACACTTATTTTACTTTCATCCTGTGTACCTGTGTGCTTTTACATGTCGATTTCTTTCTGGGGTTCAGTTCAGAGAATGACACGAAATTGGTGGATCTGTTTGGAACAGGGTGGAACTTGTGGTGGACAAAAATAAAAGGCCGATATAATTAAAAATGAAAAGATGAAGTACATAGTTCCAGAGAACCCAAAATAAAAATCAGGATACTAGCGTAAAAAAATATATTAAAATTCAAACCGAAATGTAATATTGCAAAACCATGACCTGTTTTTGCATTATAATTTGGAGCTGGCAACATTACCAAGTGTAGAAAAGAATTTTAAATGAATTCCCAATGATATCAAAACTCTTATTTTTAAGCTTTTATAATTCCTTTTTTAAATTGCAATCATATTTCTCAGTGACAGATCTATTTAATTTTCAGTTGTTTACATACTGAAGGTAAAAGGTACTTTACAACACTTTTACACATTTTAATGGGGATTTTACCTACTAAAACTACCACTACTAGAAACCTAAAGGAACACAAAAGAAAAAGCCATTTTTTTGCCGGATCTTTTACAATGTAACTAATGTTGTCAATTCTATTGAAAGTTGAATGTTCAACAAAAAACATAATTTTAGACTTTAAACTTAAACTTTGTAGTTTTTTAACTATTTAGGCAACAGGTATCATATTATTCAAAAAAGGCAAAAATGCATTACAATAACATTTATATGAAAAGATTCTAGGTAAAAAATTATTAAATGATACAGTCAAGAAGTTGCAAAGTTGTTTATATAGAAATACTACATAAAAATGTGGGTGGTCATAATTTCCTAACCAAACAGCATCAAATACTTTTAATAATGCCTTCATAAAAATATCCTCCAAATGTTTTCTAGGTCTCTCGTTCTCCACCACAAGCAATATTTTTGCCAGCGAACCTTCAGTGTTTCATAGCTGGAGGGATGGAGCGAGAAGAGGAATGAACAAGAGAAATGAGTTGCCTGCCGGTGCAACTTGGAAATCTCCCAAACCATCAGCCAGTCATTTATCTGGCGGATGGTACACAGACTCGCTCAGACATCCATTACCTCCACCAACCTAATACTCTCTTTGGGCGTAGCCGAGATATATTCCTGTCAAACCGCACATGACTGCGGAACTGACATGGACAGGCCCGGAAACGTGAGAAACGCTCATGATGCCGGGTGGACACGCATTGCCACGCTTCCAGAAAACCTTGAAGTTCTTCTTCTGGGTTGTGACCAAGGGGTCAAGGTTTGTGTGGTTAACACAGTTAACCATAACTCTGGGGATGCATGTAGTAACTAAACAAACATGACCTAATTTTCTATTCATTCTATCAGCATGAGCATAAAGAAAAAGTCCATTATAATATACTTTAATATACTATATTAAAACATTTTGTTCTAAAGGCATGTGTCTGAATGTTTGAAATGTGAAGAAAAATGTTATTGTATAATAACTAACTGCAAAACATGAAAAAAATACTAAAAGTATAGATTTTTGTTTGGGTTAGAAAGTTGCCAATAAGATGCCAGATTAGATGTCAACTTCTTTAAAGGAAGGTAAAGCAGTAAAATAAGTTTTTTATAATTTTGATTATTGTAATGTCAAAATTGGAAATAGTTGTACATTATAATAATGATGTAAATACTGCAAAATAATAAATAAATAAAAATATATTTTTTTTAATCGTTTGAGTACTTAAGTTGCCATTTAGATCCCATGCCAACTTGCATCTCAAGGTCAGAACCTTGAAGGCAAAGCAGGAATATACTATAATCCATTTTTGCAAAACGTAATTCCACTTTTTTAATAGTTTTGGTTATTGTAGTGCAAACCTGACATTTGGAACTTTTTATACAATTAAAAATGAAAAATAGAAAAAAATATTAAAGCGCTCATTATTTTTGCGAGCAAATAGCACGTCATTTCAATTGCATAATGCAACGTGTAAGAAAGAAACCAATGAGATCCTAGAATAGCTGTTAACTTCTTAAAAAGTATCTCAAGGTCATAGCCTCAAACAGAAAAGCATAAATATAGTAGAATTTAAAAATATGTTTTATTACACCTTTTCCTCGTTTTGGTGATTCCAGTTTTAACCTAAAATGTGGAAATACTTTTACATTTGAATAGTAAATATTTTCTGAATATAAAATATTTTTACACGTTCATAAGACATCTAAGAATAGTCGCCAGTCATGTGCTTGAGTCTGCGATGACATCATCAAATTAACACTGTCACATTTCATTTACGCCAACAATATCCCTACAAGTCAAGCTGACTATAAAGATGGAAATATTTCATATCACATCCCACCATAAGGACACAAAATGAAAAACAGCAATTGAGACTAATTTCAGTGGCGACATTAAAAACTTATTCCACGATTTCTCTTATTTGATTAGTAAAGCCAGACACACGCCATGTATGCCGCTCCGGGACGCTGGCTATCAAACGTCGCCCACGGCCTTGCGTGTGTGATCTGAAGAGACGGGCGAAGGGAAGTGGAGAGGTTTGTAATTAGAGAAGGGGTTTCGTTGGGTTTTGGCTGCTCTTCATACTCATTTCCATATGGGCAGAAGGCAGCAGTGGCAGGAGATGGGAGTGTAACTAGCGGGGCGGTGGGCCGCAGTGGGTGATGGAGCTCTGAAGATTCATAATCCCACCGAGCGATGTATTATCACGGCAGGGTGCGAAGGTACATGCCCCACCGTACGGCACGAACACCCGCGGGTCCACGGTGGTACACACACACATCACAGGTGTTCTACCTCTCATTACACAAACAGATGAGAGTTTTATATGAAATAAGTGAGTATGTTGTGTGATCTGCTTTATAAGACAGGTTTGTAGCGTATCGTTTCTAAACAGAACGCTTGTGTGTTCAGTGGGGTTGGCTAAAGGCCTTGACAGCTTCTTCAGGTTAGAGGACAATAGGAACAGGATTACTGTCAAAGCTTTTCTGCGTAGGGACGCTGAATTTCGAGCAGGACAAACTCGGAGTGAATGGACCTCAGATGGGGTTCTCATCCCGGAGTCCAGGCAACCGTGAGATCGAGCCGTAAAGCTCCGGGTCGCCGGCCATCCATTCATTCATGACACATACTGATGTCTAATGGACTACAGTATCACTGGAGATTTGTCATGGGATTAGACCTTTACCCAGAAAAAAATTAACTATGTGACAAAATTTATAAATATATTAATTAAGAATTTAGGTATTTAGGTTTAAATATTTGTAGAAACGTTAAAAAAAGAAATGTATTTGGAAAAATTATGTCTTACTGGGAAGTTTAATTTAAGGGATTGTTCATCCAAAGATAACATATCTCTTATCATTTACTCACTCTTGTCATTTTAAATATACATGACTTCATTCTTCTGCAAAACACAAAAGAAGATATTTTGAAGAATGTTGTGATGCAAAATCCCAAAACAAGTACACAAAATCAATGCAAGTCAATGGAAAAGAATATTTGGTTACTATCCATAAATATATCTTCTTTTTGGTTTTAAGAAAGGTTTGAAATAAGAGAATGTTGACAGAATTGTTATGTTTTGTTTCTTTGCTGTAAAGTGTTACAATTTCATATTTAAAATATATATCCCTCTATATGAACAACTAAAAAAACTACGAAAAACAACTTAAAAAAGTAAAAGAAAAGGCAGCAATTACAAAACTACAAAATCTACCCGTGAAATTAAGGCGTAGAGTTTAATTTTAACAGCCTCAAAAATGCCGACTGTGTTCATGAGGTCATGCATTACACACCAATCTCACTATAACTCTCATTATCCAAATGAACTCAATTATATAAATATTTCCTGCTGCTTCTCTGTATTATCTATATGAGCTCATTGAACACAAAATGCAGTTTGCGTGGGGAAAGCATTTCCTTTTATTTGTTTTTGGTAAAAGCAATCAAGCCGGCTCACTGTTTCACCGCAAAAGTAAAAAAATTTTTTATGTGAACACTTCCTATTTCATAGCAACAACATACTGTATCATAACAACACAAGACCATGACGCCGGGCCACACGGCGCTCGCGGTGCGGTAGAACTGAAGCGACCGGTGGCCGTGAGACAAGCTTACTGAAGACATAATTCATAAAAGCGTGAATGATTTCATGGTTGGGCGCAGGGAAATGTGCGAGAAGACAGATGGTCGGGCATAAACAAGAAGAGTTAGGAACTGAAACACAGCAGAAAATTGGAAGTGGAGATTTATAAAGACGGACCACAGGCATCTGTTAAAGGGTGAGTTTACCAAATAACAAAAAATTCCGTCATAGTTTGCTTACTCTAGTTATTTCACACCAGTATGACTTTCAGTCTTCGACAGGTCAAAAAATATATATTTTGAAAAATGTAGGTAACCAAAACAGCAGCAGCACCTATTACAGCAACAAGACCAATACATGGGTGCCAGTCACCAACATTCTTCAAAATATCTTCTTTTGTTTTCATTTTTGGGTGAACTATCAAATTAAAGGGCTAGTTCATTCGGAAATAGAAATTCAGTCATGATCTACTCACCTTATTGTCATTTCAAATCTGTAGGACTAACAATTTTCAGCAGAACAAAAGAGATTTTGAAGAATGTTGTTAACTGGGCAGCTGGGGCATCCATTCACTTCAAATGTATGTAAACAAGATCAATAAATGGGTGCCAGTACCTAACGTTTCTCAAAATATCTTCTTTTCTGTTTTCATTCTTGGGTGAACGATCACTTAGAATTTGATTTGTAGCTTACCCTTTATTCTAAGGAACAGAAAGAAGACATCTCGAGAAATGTCATTCTTGAACATTGTTCAAAATATCTACTTTTGTGCACTGCAGGTAAAACAAAGCCAAACAGGTTCAGAATGCCATGAGAATGAATACATCATAACAGCGAATAAATAATATTATTTTTGGCAGTTCTATCCCTTTAACGTAACATAATTTACTATTGCCAATTTAGAAGATGATTTTATATTCACATCTGATTCCTTGATAACCATTTCACATCTGGGATTAAGTGATATCAGAGCGCTCATCCGGGCTGCTTAACGGTTCTTCAGTAATAAAATCACAGTTTCCAGTAATAAAACCACTAATAAAATATGTTGTCTTCATTTGATATTTTGTGCTCATGCGGTAACTAGATGTGTAATGGCCCATTATATGAAAAATAACAAAAACTGACATATAATCATGTTTCACATAACTGTGATTATGTATAATTTTTTGCTAATTTTCATACACATAAATGATGAAGCGACAGGCCCCGAGGTTCAATTTCAAATGATAAAATAAACACCTAACACACACAGGTTTAACGATATGCAGCCCGCGGCACATAAACCAACACACACGTAAGAATAACAACATGCTGTTTTCAAAGCGCACCACATCTCAATCATACCCCGTGTTAGTTTAGCGTTGACACGGCACAAATAACTTAATGACGGGGGAAATAAAATGAGTTGGTGCGTGAAGAGCGTTTGCTCAGCTACGCCGAGGCCCCCGTGATTAAATCCTCTCGTGACAGAGAGACCCTCGACACAACCTAGTGTACTCAACGCCATACACTTCAGATTCAAAGTCATAGCAAACGTTCAAGGTGTTCGAGGTTGATGCAATTCAAATGACGTGCTATTTGCTCGCAAAAATAATGAGTGTTTATCCCTGTGGCGGCGTTGAACCGCGAGGCATGTGCTTCTGCTAAACCTGCAGTCTCCGTGTCAATAATGAGAATGTAATGGTGGGATTCTGGGTTATGATATCGATTTCATGCGCACGCAAGCAGGTTGGAGCTCTCCGTTGGGGAAGGGATGCTTATAAGCCATCTCCTGCATGCATGTGCTGCACGCTTGAGGGCTTTACATAACCGACATGAAATATTCATACAACATGATTATAGAAAATACACGGCTGTAGTGTACGTGGCAACAAGGTCATGGGTTCGATTCCCAGAGAATCGACACATGAATGTATTTATTAGTGCGTTTATGTAAGGGGGATAGGTTAAAAAACTATGCCACAAAAGGCATTTAAAAGAAATAGATTTAGGTTCTGACACACTCGTGCACTGCGCTCAGAGCAGTAATGAGCTGCGGCAGACTCTCTTCATACAGCCCATAATGTTTTTTTGATTGCTCTGTTTAATCTCGCGCCTTCACGCCGCCTGCGATTCGAGCACCGGCCTGTTTTTACAGCGCTGCTCCAAGAGGTTAATCACAATCACGACGGATGATATAAGCAGAGACCTTCTGAACAAGACCGCGTTACCCATAATGCGCTGCGCCAGTGTATCATACAGAAGTCTATTACAGACGACGTCTCCCTTTCAAATCTAACCAACTCATATGAGGTGGACGTCCGTGTGAGTGTGTGTGTGTGTGTGTGTGTGTGTGTCAGTGTGTGTGTGTGTGTGTGTGTGTGTGTGTGTGTGTGTGTGTGTGTGTGTGTGTGTGTGTGTGTGTGTGTGTGTGTGCGTGTGTGTGTGAGGATATATACACACGTGATATTTTTTCAGCACAATACAAGAGAAAATACATTTCTTTAAAAAATTTATAAATAATACATTAAAGAAAGATTGTAACCAAATTGGCTTCAGTAGAATTCAATGGGTTCTGCTATTGTTTGCTTACCAACTTAATATCTTTTTTTGAGTTTATCGAGGTTTGACAATAGGGTGAAGAAATAATGACAGCGATTTTTGTGTCAACTATCCCTTTAGGTTAAAGGTCACTTTAAAAAGAATAAACCTTAAAAACATGCAATTACAAATTAAATGTAATAATTAATTAAATCAACCCAATAATTAAATTGATTTACCAAAACATGCACCAACCCGTTTGTTTTGTAAGAAATTGTTCTTTTTTTACCAAATGTTTTTTAAATGCATGACTAAATAATGAACTAAAGCAGCCAATAAGAGAGCTGAAGAGATGTGACCTCCATAAATATTGCTTAAAAAGCACCAGAGGGTATAACAACAACAACAAATATTTTTCATAATTGTGCGTAAAGGCTCACTATTTTGATGATACATCCTGTATATAAGTATACACAAACATATTCAGAAATATACACACACACACACACACACACACACACACACACACACACACACACACACACACACACACACACACACACACACACACACACACACACACACACACATATATTGTAGGCGAATAGGGACTGTATGAAATTATTAATATATAAAACCAGAAAAATGAGATCACAAGGTCAACATATTTGTGTTACTTAAGCCTCAAGCATATGCCGTCCATTAAATTAATTTAACGAAAAATGAAGGAAAAATAACTCATTATAATATTATTCTATAACATTTTGAGAGTGAAGTCTTGATGAATGAAGGAAATTACCTTTCCACATGGTCCAAGTTACCAGCCACTCCGAGTCCTCCGATAGTGTAAAGTTTCCCATCGTACACCAGACTGCTGTGTCTGCAGCGGGGGACGGTCATCCGAGAAACCAGATTCCAGTTGTCCAGAAGTGACATGTAGCACCACACATCTGCCATCGTCACCCCCGACTCCGTCCCACCTGGAAAAAGGACGACGTATCGGTCACACCACATGACTCTGACATTGCACAATGTCACCTCACAAACATACACTCAAATTTACAGTACAGGGCTTTCCCTGTAATACAAAATTGGAGGCGGCCTCCGTAAAATGAATTTTGCTGGATGTCTTCACCAGAAACACTGCATGCACTCAATGGCCTGTCATTTGTGTCTGCAGTTGCGGCATCACGCCACAACGGAGGCGCTGTTTCGCATTAGTTAAGTGAGGCGTAAACGAGTTGTAGAAGAAGAGCTATATTAGCATTATAATTTCTCAATTATTTTCAAATGTTCCTTAAACGAACTTGTCGCTCATTATTGTAATGTTTAAGCTGCACAGTACGTTGAATCAGTATCATTGATATACAGCGACTTCATCATTATAAACGCACAGTGCGACCAGAACGAGCGCAATTAAATTAATTTTTAAAGCGATTCGTTAAAACAATTGGAACTATATGGCTTATTCAGGCATCCGCTATTTTGACTTCAGTAGTGTACACTTTAGCGTATTAATGAGTACAGAAATTCCGGTTATAAAAGAAAAAAAAAATGTTGTCAATAAACAATTTTCATAGGACAGAGAGCTCCAAAAAACGCAGGTTGTTTTACGGACATTTGATCAAATTGAGGAAACAATATTTCATTTATTAAAGAAAATGACTAGCCTGTTGGTTAACTGCTAATTTCTAATGTGACCATGTTTGTCTTGCTTTAAATGCAAACACACGGAGCTAAAAATGTTGTTTAAATACAACAACAAAACGAAATGTCTCCATCTACATAGTTTACAGAGAACATCAAAACATTTTCTTCGTTTCATTTTTTTTTTAAATTAAAATAAAAAATATTTTAAAATCTGTAATCCTTATATATTTACCTTAGTCTTAAAATATTTCAAATCAACAGTGGATAAGTAACTATTATACGTTAGAAAACTACTCGATAACCCATATTCTTATCATCCATAAAATATTGCATTGTAGAATGATGTGTCTTACTCAAAACACCTTATAATTTAGTAAGACAGAAGGAACGAACAAACAAACAAGGTCCAGAACAAACCAAAGAACCAACTCTGATCATTACTAATGCTCATTAGAGATTAAAAATATAGGTTAAAAGAGCAGGTTAGTTTCTACAGACTTTTTAAATATTGTAACCTGGAAGTTAGATCATTTTTTCTTCAAACCATTTGCGTTTTCTTGAGATTTTTGTCCTGTGAATTTTTTTATAATGAGGTCTTATTTAAAAAAAATGTATGGTTATGCAATCTGAATTTCCATACGCAACACTGTGCTATAGGAGACGCTGCTTGACTCCCTCATAGTTTTCCATTTAAAATGGTGGTGGGCAGTACAGGGTATATAAGGTCAGTGTATCAGTGAATCATTTAAAGCTCAGTGAACCACAAGAAAATCCTGAATATAAATAAGCATTGCATGATGACTTCGTTTTATATATTTGTACAGTGTTTAAAGGTGCGGTGGGCCTACATGTGTGCATATGTGCAAGATGAGAATGCCACCACCTCGGAGTTGTGCTCGGTCACAAATGTGATGACCTCAGATGGGGAATAAACAGAAATAACTCCAGTGATACGGGATCTGTTGTACTGCATCGGCTGTTTTGATATTATATGCCTGGAAGAAACTGCAGGGCAGTTCCCTCGACACGGATCGAGTGCCGGCCGGCCGAGATTAATGCAAAGCGTCAGGATGATCCTTCACGAGATCATGTGACGAGAAACGGTCTGCGACTGAGGAGTGATCACAGAGCATTGCACATGATTTACGACGTCTCCTCCAAACTCTGACGTACCTGACACGTAAATATTGTCTCCTGCCGAAATGACGCTGAAGAATTCGCGGTCGTAGAACGGAAGGCTGGCGAGCGGATACCACTTGCTGTTCTGTGGGTTGAAGCAGGTGACGGCAGTAAGAGAACGCTGGTTCATGCCGATGGCCTGCCTCCCTCCGACCAGCACGATCACCTCTGCTACACCTGCGGGTTAGACAAAGAATACAAATATCTGACTTTATTGCCCCTGTGGTGGTGTGTGAGGTGTTGAAATAGAGCGTCTGACAGGACCGGGAGAGAGGCCATTCTTTATGGTGTATTGATGGACTGCAGGGACCCCCAAAGAAGACTGTTATTCTCCCACACCCTCTCAGATAGAAAACTAGACATGGTGTATGGAAAAAGAAATAAACAACAATATCTTAAAGGGAGGTTACTCAAAAATACAAATTCTAAGATCATTTACTCAGCTTCTCATTAAATTTAAACCAATTCTTGGTTACCATTGACTACCAGTTCTTTTAATCACAAAATAAGATATTTTGAAGAACGTAGGAATGTGTCTCTTTAAAGATACAGTTCACCCCAAAAGTATTTTGTCATTTTAAATAAATCTGAATATTTATTACATTACATTTAGTATTATATAAAAGCTGAAATTCAGGTTAACTCCACATCACGAGCGTGCGTGTGTGTCCAACGATGAGTGTAAGTGAATTATCAGAGCTTAACTAAACTCATAACCATCTGTTTGGCCGCATGCCCTCAAGTGTCTTATAACCGCCGGCACGTCAGCTTCAGCACCACATGAAATGCATCATTTGCACCTGTGCACTCATCCGTGATCTTGTCCCATGTCGCTTTCATTTTTCGTTTTTCCGCGTGGTAGTGTTCAGACATTCAAATGTGCTTGTGTGTCATTTGTAAAAGCACAGCGATTTGCAATTATAAAATCTCTAAACTCCAAAAGGACAAGCTGTGCTCAAGAGACGTTAAAGGGATAGCACACCCCAAAATAAACATTCTGACATCATTTATTCACACTCAAACTCGTTTGACCTTCTTTCTTCTGCGGAATAAATGACAGCTTAATTAATGTCTTTCTGGTTTTGTGTCCATTTAATGAAAGTCAATGTCTTATTTGGTGAAACGATTCTTCAAAATATCTTCTTTTGTGTTCTGCTGAAGAAACGTTTAGTTGAAAATAATAAAAGGAATGGTGAATAAATGGAAGAATTTTCTTTTTTATTTAAAAAGATCAAACAAAGCAACATAAAAAATAAACGACCAAAACAAGATCACTTAAAACAAGAATTTCTTTGCATTTTATTCACGTTTTTTCGTTAATACTTTGGATTAGAACTGTTTAAAAACGAATATGTTAACAATACGTATTTGATTATTTCCAGACTGATGCTTCGAGAAGCCATCTTGGACACCCTAGCAACCACCCAAAACACCTTAGCAACCACACAGCATGGCCTCACAACCACACATCTGTAGGCCAGTGGTTCCCCACCAGGGGTATGAAAACCTTTTATTGGCTTTTATTACTGCATTGGAGTCTTAAACCCCGTTTAAATGCTCCAGTTGACCGAAAATGAAGAATTCTCACCGCGTGTAACCAAACCCAGGAATACAGTCAGAAAGCCTACTGTTGTGTGTGTACAGGTCACGATATTCAGACTTCTCATGTCTACACCGGCACGGGGCTTGTCATCAAATCGCCTGCCAGAGACCGGCTTTTGTTTAAGGTGCAGGAGGAAACACGGAGAGAGAGAGCGAGGCGAGAGGGGGAGATGTTCTGGAGCTTCCTCTAACCGCCGGCTCATCTTTCCGAATCAATACTTCCCCTGCGCTCCCCTGACAACAAGCGCGCTCCTGATCCATGGGCTTCTCTCCGCTCTAGCATTCTTCTTCTAAAACATTGTCATCTCTTTCTTTCCCCCTCTCCATTTCTCTATCGCTCTCCTCCTCAATCTGAGCTCTTCTCTCCGGGGCAGGTAAAACACAAGTGGAGTGGAAAAGAGAGAAAAATTCAGATAGAGCGAGAGGAAAAAATGCACTATGAAGGGTTTTGTCTTAACTGAGATATGAGAAAGATTCAGAGTGCTGAAGCTGCTGGCAGAGACTCATGTACCGTTCAGCCAGAGAGAGACAGAGAAGATGCAAATGGACTATTAATGTGTTGAGGGTTTCCTCTTATCTTCTTCTGTTCTGTAATTAGAAATTCCAAGCGAATGAAAATCGCTTCGAACCAAACATTATACCTATTCTAATACTTTGTTATATAACGTTATCAAACTTGTTATACACCTAAAGTGTTTAAGTAAATACTTTTATTCATTTTAATTTACTATAGTGTAACTTATTGTACACATTTATATAAGCACACAAGTGATCTAACATTTAAACCTCGACGAACCTCACAGAGATGTTTGTCTTGTTTTCTATCACAAAATCTGAATTACTTTCCCTATAAAGAAAGTGACCTTAGATCTTGTTTTAGTTTATGGAAGAAAATATAAGAATAAAGGTTGTGGTTCACCCAAAATTGAACATTTCCACAAATGAAAATATTTTAAAGAATGTAAGTAAACGAACATCAGGGGTTCCCTTTCACTTCCATTGTATGGACACAAAACCTTTGAAAGTCCGCTGTTGTCCGATAGTAAATTCTTCAAAAAATCATAATATCATTTTTTGGTATGTATGTTTATGTTTTAAAAGAACAAATTTGCCTTTATGGTAAAAAAAAAATCACTTGAATAGTGGTACTTAAGAGTTTATAAAATCCTATTCAGGTTTGTTCTCTCAAGCCTCGATACATTAATATGCTTGTTTAAATAAACTCATTCTCATATTTTCCTAGAAAAAAACTGTCTATATATTACCTACAAAATCTCAAATATTTATTGTAAAGTAATGTATCTTGACTTTGATGTGTATAATAAAAAGACACGTGCTTAATATTTTTTTTCAACACATGCTTTCTTATATATTTATAAAATCTCTGTAAATTGATATCATTTAAAGAAATGTTAACCCTAACATTTAACATAATAAAAAAATTTTTTTACACACCAACACATGTTATATTGCATGTAAACACCATGACAGCGTCTAAAAACCATGAAAACATGACTTTTAAATCATTTATTCTTTATTGTTCACAAAGGACATTGGAGAGCAGGGATCGATATTAAATGAAATTCTGTTAAAGCAAAAATATATATTGCTCTGTTTGCTGTTTTTCATTTCAAAAGTAAGTTTCTACGTTTTTTCCGAAGAAAAATAAGCTATAAACTATTAAGTCAAAGTTGTCTACTTACTGGACACCAACTCGCATCCATATTCTCCAAACTAACTAAATTGTGTCCCACCGCAGCATCACCTGTCAATCGAACACTTTGGCGGTGGACGGGGCGGAACTGACTCCTCCAACATCTACTTTTCCTTTAACCTCCCCACACTTTCTCAAGCATCTCCCGGTGTGATGAGCAGCCGCAGGAAGTGCTCCACACCTCTGACAGGTGAGCTTCTCTTCGCTCACGGCCTCCCACAGGACATGGTCCCGCAATCACGCCCGTCTCTTCCGCACCGCTTCCTCCTAATGAGTCCTATCTATAGCATCGCTTGAGCGACTGCCATCGGTAAATAAAGGTTTTCTAGACATAACGTCAGGCAGCCAGGTAGCTCTCATCCCCCGCCGAGCTAAAGAGCAATAATGATAACATCCAGAGTGGAGAAAGTCAGTAAATAACTGTCTTCCCTCCACTCCTTCGGCGCTCAATCTCTCCTGCCTTCTTCTTCACTGCTGGAAGAAACCAAAACCGCTCTAAACGCCCGCCACCTTGCCCTGGTAGAAGACCGCGGTGTTCCTGAGCCAAGACTCGATGTGCCCCGACAAGAGGTTGATTTTCCCCTAAATGCCAGAGTCACGCTCTTTCCAACCATTAAAACCTGGATGTAGAACGGGTCTTTGAGTCCAAAAAAGAGAGGAGGATATGTTCTAGTTTTCTCCCCTTATAGGCCTAGGAGTAGACATTCCAAAGAAAAATGAATTTCAGGGGAAGTATATTCTTGATTCACTATATTTTAAATCCGCAAACAAAAGATATTTCGAAGAATGTTGGTCAACATCGGACCCAGCCTTCTTTCACCGTGTCTACGCACTGCCACTGAGACATTTCTCAAAGTATACTCTTTTGTATTTCACATAAGCGTCAAATACAGTTTCGGTTTCTGGGCGAATCAAACAGCCTTGAAAATTAAAAGAGCGATTCAAGCGAATCTGAAAAGCTATTAGACGCTCCACTTCAGAAACACAGTTTTTTAGATTGATATAGATAGAGATGAAATGAGAAGCAGTTTGCTCTTATAACAATAATGGATATACGAGGTGCCCTTTAAAGCTATGTGTAACCTGGGTGTTGTGTGATTTCTCATTCCATCTTGGCTATAAGCTTGTAAGCTGGGAATCGGTGGATTTTTGCTTCTTTAGGTACATGAGCAGGTCAGTCATGTGCGGTCATGTAGACCTCTGACACCTGGCGGAAAATAAGGTTCAGACTGTGGCTTGTTTGCTTTGACCAAATACTGATCAATGCCGTTATGTGTGGTATATAAAAACGTGGAAGAAATAGAAGTTCACTTTATTTGTTTTTTTTGACAGGTATTTGTTTAGGTAAAATAGTTGGTTTGGTTTGTTACTACAAACAACACTCCTCTATAATTTTTGACCAAAATATTTGTTGATATTCTTAAAACGTAACTAATATGACCACAATTCATTTAGAAATGTAATTTAATTAAAATGTTATTTTGCCTTCAAACAGTTATTTATCCATCTTTCATGATGGATGGGATTTCTATAATAGTCATAATCTATTTTACAACGTAACAAACTTACAGCTTACTTGCAAAAAGAAAACAAAAGAAAACGAAAAACTCCTGTGTGTACTTCTCAATCTCTGGCAGAAATGAGTGTTTTTTGATGGTAGGTGCTCAGTGTAACAGCGAGAACAGATTGAATCATCATAAACACATAAACGTTTTACCCTGCACCCCAAGTCCATTAACAGTCTATGAGCAAACCGTTCACAACAAAAGCACCAGTAGAATTATACAACACAACACTTTCCTGTGGCCTCCTTCCCAGAACAATCTTTGCCATTCGCTTTCTTTACAGAGATTAAAAAGAAAATCAATAGAGTTTTAAGCTATAAAACTTGGCCGCTCTGAAATATGTCACCACATTATAAACACTGACTTAAAGCAAAAAAGAAAATCTGAAATGTACAACTTTTATCAGGTTATTAAATGGTCAGTAAATGTTCTGTAAATATTATTTTAAAGTTGAGTACTATTTTTAAGTATTTTTAGTTAACTCAAAAATGAATTACTCTCTAGTTGTTCCAAATATGTATACTTATATTGTATACATGTATAAGGAAAGATATTTAGTGCTACCAGAAAAAATACAATGGCATTCAAAAGTACATGTGAAATTTTGCTGTCCTTCATTCTTCAAATTATCTTTTTTTTGTGTACAACAGGGAAAAATTATAAAGTATTTTTTCTACTATATTAGTAAATGGGGTCCAAGAATTGTTTGTTATAGGTATTCTTACGTATTTGTGAGTAAATGATGATAGATTTTATTTTTGGGTGAACTATCCCTTTAAAATAAGTACAAAAGCAAAAGACAAAATAATAAACATCTATAAAATAGAATATTTGTAGTAAACATTCATTACATATGCTGCAATGCATCATGGGTTCCTCTTGTTTCCATGGCAACAGTGACATCTTTGATTTGTGGATCTAATTTACCCGGTGTACTTCTTTATCAAGAATTCAGCTTTTGAACGCCCTTGTGTAAAAAAAAAGCTGCGTCTTAAAGCTCACGGTCAGTTGGTTTATAAATCAAAAGTAAATAAACGTAAAAATGTCATCTTTAATTTTCTTCAACTGTTGTGCTTTACTCTTACAAAGGTAACCAAATAGTCACCTAATGTATTTTCTTTGTCCTTGTCCGCAAGGAAAATAACTTCGAGACATAACATAAAACATTATTCTGAGTGAGTCTGTATGTTTTTCATCTCTAAAAGCCCTGCTGACTGATCTCCGTCTCTAAAAACAGCCACATCTCATTTAATACTTCGGCAGCCAAATATAAAAGTCATCCTCGATAGAGCAACATAAGTGGGATAAAGTCTGACAGATGAATTCAAACACCAAGCCAAAAACAAAATCATCTTTCTTTTCATCCGAATGTAAATTTCATCCAGCTACTGAAACATAGCTTCATGACACATTTATCGTTTCCATCTTTCACAGTGAACTAATCCAACAAAAGACATGTGAATAAGAAATTGAATTACTCAGTCAAATGAACAAACCCCCAATTTTGAGGCAGCGGGCGAGGACGGTTGGCACGAGTATCCGTTTCAGCTGAAACTAGGACCAGCTGACAGTTGTGCTAGAAATGTTCTCAATTACATTCGCTCTAGGCCTTTATCCATTTACGCACCGGCAGGCACTTTTATCCAAAGCGACAAACCATTTCAGACATTGTGCAATATTTATTGCTTGAACCCACAACCTTTGCAACACTACCAACAGAGATCCCTGAGTTTTATCATCATAAAGATATAATTCATCCGATTCGACCCGGCGCTGAAGGTGAGACTCCAAAACCAATGAGCCTCACCCTGCGGTCATCGCTCGGTAAAATCAATTAAACAAACGTCCTGAGTAACGCCATCCTTTCCGTTCTCAACCTTCAGCTGCCGATCTGATGACAAATGCGAGAAAAATGAGTGGTAAAAGCAGTTTGTGGTCTGTAAAAGATGGGGCTAAGTGTCAAATCAGCAAAATCCAATACCTTTGACACGGTAACAGGCGATTGAATGTGTCGTTCCAAGAGGCCGACCTTAATAAATTGTGTAAGAGCTTTGAGAATGCTCGCCAAATGGAAGGACAGATTGCGAACCACAAACTAATTAGAGCATTAGACGACACAAAAACTCAAGGATACCAGCGACTTAATATTGGTTGCTATGGCTTAAAGGCAGAAGATGGCTTTTTGATATTTTGGCATCAGGTCTTAAAAAGATTTTAATTAGTGCATCATTTACATTGTCGTTTCAAACCTGTATGACTTTCTTCTGCAAAACACGAGAAGATATTTAGAAGAATGTCGGTAACCCCTTTCTTAAAATATCATATTTAAAAGTCATGGGTTGGAAACATGCGAAATGCATGAATTTCAAAATAAACAAGTGTCCAGAGTAAAATTGTTATTTTGTAATTTCTTGATGTTGTGTAATGATGTGTAGACTTTTGTTGAGGTTAATTAGGGTGGATTGTCTGTCTATGTGAGTTACTGGGAGAGCACCAGGTGTGCTGTCGTCCTGATCTGTCTGGAAGGGAGAAGAGCGCCCAGGTTTCCCAGTGAGACCACGGATGCTGTCATTCTGAGGGCAGTCTGTGTTTTTGTGTTACTCTCAGGGTGCGTGGCATGTGCTGCTCTCCGGGCGCGTCCAAACACACCCACAGACCCTCACACAGTCCCTGAGCCGAATCAATGCTGTTTCACACTTTCACATGACATCACTTCTGATGTGCCTTTTGAAAAAAACAAACAGTTCAAATATACCCAAAATAAACACAGTTAACCTATTTATAGTGAAACCAAAGTAAGCCATGGTAAAGTAACGATAGTCTTACAATAACTCCGTCATAAAACCAGAGTAAGTCTAAATTTACCATGGTATGGTACAACGGTAATTGTATTATGATATGAGTAGTAAAACCATTTTGTAATAATAATTTTTGAATTGATTAATACATTTTTGATATAATTTTTATAATAAATCCAGGAAATAAAAGTTTTAGTAGTAAATATGGTAAAGTTACTTTACTTTTACACTGAAATATAACATCAAAGTATGCCCAAATTTACCATTGTAAAATATCTATTGTTTTATCATTAAATCTATCATGAAATAAAATTTAACCTAGCATAATAACTTTTCAGTTTAACTATGATATTTGTAGTAAAACTAATGTAGCCCAAATTTTCCAGGGTGTATTAACTACAATTTAATATTGGTGATATTTGTAGTAAACCATACAAAGCCCAAATTTACAACGGTATTGTTACCATATTTTTACCACCATATGTCACAAATTAAGTGCAAAAAATAAGTGCAAATTACCATGGTACAGTAACTATCATTTAACCATATTGTCATTAATCCTTAGTATGCCCACTTTACCAAGGTAAAGTTAGCATAGTTTGATTAGGATATTTTTACGGTAAGCCCAAATGTTCCAATGGTATAGTATCTAAACGATGGATCATTTTCCTTAAGAGGTGGCACAGAATGCAGATGAATTCTGAAAATCAGACTTCTGGTTAACCACCGTGAGTATTGAGTGGAAAAAGCCATTAATAATCATTATAAACTGAAATTTAATACATATGAGGAGGGGTGTAACATTTACATCAGTGTAGTTAAACTGCCTACATCATCTAAATTCAGATCGAGGGGTTTGTCACGGAATGCTGAATTTGCAAAAGACTGCGTTGACAAATAGATTTCGTGGCATTTATATAAGAAAATATGATGAGAAATAGACTGATCGTCGACAAATACTGCAAGTGTTAATATTGCTTCCACGTGTGCTGTGAAACAAGCCTGTGTTGTGATTGAGTGAGTGCTCAATGAAAAATGCTTCATGGATGGACTCACAACACTTCCACTGTCTGTTCACACACAAGAGACTTATCAGCCGAGCTCAGGTAGAGAAAACTCGGCCCACGCACGCACGCACGCACGCACGCACACACACACACAATAACAAACCCTTGGCAGAACAACTTCCATCTCTGTCCAAAGACACAAATTATGCTTTCCACCCGCTTCTATGTTGCCTTCTCCCTCTGTCTCATAAAAGGGTCTTATTGGTGACGGTCCACACGCGTCATCTCATAACCTCCATCAGATGCACTACCAGATGGTCAAGCCAGAAAAGAGTTCACTCGACAGTTCTGTAGGCAGCAGACCCGTCAAATAATTCATGTAAATGCTGAAAGCTGTTCAGTCCATCTTCTGTAAGCAAATTACTGCCACATATGTTGACCAATACAGAGGAAATGCTGAAAATAAAGGGAAAGTTTGACCCAAAATAACCTACATGTGTCTCTCTCTTCTGTGTTACAGAAAATAACATATTTTGAGAAACGTCTTAGTGGCTTTGTGATCATACAATGAAAGCAGACGGGGCCTTGTTTGGATACCAGCATTCTTTAAAATATCTTACTTTGTATTTAACAGAAGGAAGAAAGTCATACAGGTTTAAGGGTGAAGGAGTGAATTTTCATTTTGGGAAATCTTTTTGCCTTCCAAAGGTGGTAGCAGCTTATAAAGTTTTTGTAGTTATAAAAATAAACATTGATTTATATATACATAATATCATGTAGAAATATTTTTGTATTTGGATAAATACTGCAAATCCCCTAATTTTGATAAACTGTCCAATTATTCACCAATGTCGACCAAGAGAGAACAAAATACTTCGTACATATCCTGTATCAAGAAAATGAAGATTATATAATATGTTTTTACTTTGCAAGTAAAAAAATCCAACTTGACATCCGAGCCTTTTATCTGTAAGTTATATCCCATCTGGACTCAAAGCTCACAGTTTAAAGTTGGTGGAATTTCTTATTTCTCTACCGGCTGTCAAACCAGATCTAAACTCACCAAAGCATTGTAAAGTGATGCTTGTTTACCAATTACATTAACTTTTCCAAGCAGAAAATCAGTTCTACAGAGTCACACAATGTTCACGCCGAGCTCGTAACACCTTTCACACAATAATTAAACTCTGCTTTATTAAAAGCGGTTCTGGATGCTGAGCAGGAAAAATCTCAAAGGTCGAGAGCAATTTGTTCTTCGGCTGAAGCTACTTATTACCATAAATACAATGTTTAATGGTAAAAACGAACACACAAACTGTGCATTTCATTTACAAAGCATTTCCAGATGTTTATTTTGCTAAACTCAGATGGCAAGTGTTTTGGTGTGGTCTTTTTGAAAAACAGAATACGGTAAACCTCACAGTTTCTGTCTTAGTTAAGGACCACTTTCTAATATTTCTATTTATTTTCTCTATTTCATTTTAGAATACTAATAAAAAATTATGACAATTGTGATTTATGGTATGACTATATTAAATACATGTGAAATTTTCACTCTTTGAATACAGAATTTCAAAATCATTTCTTTATTCTTCTTCTTTGGGTCTCAACCTGGTCTCAATTTCCATCTGTGCTGGAACCTTTTCTCTGCTTTTTATTCAATATTTTATAAATATATAAAAAGACTTTCTAATGAAAGAAACTGATATATAAAAGAATGTCTTTATCTAGAAAAGTCATTTTAAACATTAAAACTTTTCACCAGTAGTCTTTTTTTCGTTGTATAACAGCAATTTCAACATCATTCAATGCTGACAGAATGTTGGAGAATTAAGACATTAACTACTTTTTTGCAGCAGTTTAGATGTTTGATTTTTTTGTCATGTTCCAATTTTCTGCATAAATTGAATTTGGAACTTGGATGGAAGCACAGCTACTGGGTTTGTGCCAGAACAAAACTATTCAAACTGTGATCAAGCCGTTTGATTTAAAAGCTACTGTCTTAAACAGCTACACTTCAAGCTTGAAACTTAATCAAATTACTTTTACTAAAACTAAGTGTCATTTATGTGAAAGAAATAAAGGGATCAACAAACTTTTTGCCAAATTTATTCACTTTCATGCCAACCCAGATGTATACGACTTCTAATTTTGACTTCAAAACACGTTTATGTTTTGTTTTTTACTTCAAAAATGCATCAAACCGCTTAAACCTTCATTAAAATAATCCAAATGGCCATGGTGGGTTAGTTAATGCTTTCCAAAAAAAACAATATAATTATATTTTTTATAACTCAATGGATGACTGGGTCCATGTTAATAACATCCATGTTGCTCTAAAAAAAATCTATTTTTGTGAGGTAACCCTTTAAACTATGAGTAGTTTAGGGTTTGGAAAGTTATATTCTAAAAAACACCAACAAAATCTGACGGCAAATACGACATGGCTTATTACGGATAATTTGTATAAATTCATACAATTTCATTCCTATATTTAAGATTGGTGCGGCTTTGATATGGTTTTTTAAAAGTAATTATTTGATACAACATATAGAATTGTACACGAGCCACAAAATGAAAAACAGTAGTTACACATTCCTGTGCAATCTAGTTTGTTGTTCTCGACCCAGAAAAGCAGAAAAGGAAGTTTGTATTTGAAGCCATCAATAGATTAAAACAACCCAGCGTAGATTAATTTATGACCCAACATTTGAGTTTAAAATCCCTATGACCTTTTTTAAATCTACATTTTTAAAGGCCTTATTAATATGAGGTGGTAACAGTATAGGTGTGTGTGAGTCTGATATGGCTTCTCAGAGAAAGATGTTTATCTGGTGTGAGAGAGCTTGGGTTCTAATACCGCAGTGAGCAGGGATCAATAAAAGTCAGGGGCGAGTGAAAGAGAGCCACAGTATATCAAGATTAAATAAATGTACAGCTCACTCACAGCTTCACGTCTTGCAGAGGGAATCATGGGGGCTGGAACAGTGAGAGTGATTCACGTCGCTGCATGCGGACAGTCTTATTGAACCATAAATTAGTTTGGATGCATTTTTACAGCAACCTGAGATTGACTTTAGATACAGAAGTGACAGTCAGATCTACAGCGAACAGAAAAAAACAAGCAGGAAAAACTCGAAAAGGCAAGCATGGTTTCGTTTTTTTACCTCCTACCAATTATTTTCACTTTAAAAATGCATGGCATGCATTGATCCATTGAGAATTGAATGGATTGGAAAAAGTAGTCTTTTTTATTTCAGACTTGATTGCGGTCTTATGGGAGAGCGTGAAACACTGCCAGGATGAAACATAAGTCCAACAACATCTGTTAAACAAGCAAACAGGGCCCATTTCATTTTAACTTTAAAGTGCAGGGTTGGTGTTTTATTATAGACGACAAAACTATAAATCTTTTGCCGATCTCTGGACACCTTGAAGAAAACTAGTTGTTTCTGAAAGTGAGCTCAGTTTTAAAACATTTCCATCGTCATCATAGTTATTCTCATTTGGATTAATTGAGCTTTTATTCATTTTCAATAAGCTTTTATTTTTGAATATGAAAGCTCATCTAAAATATTGATTAAAAACTTAAAAATATTTTTGAGTTTTATTGTTTATTTAATATTAATATGAGCAATTTATGTGAGACGTTCATTTTGTTTATTTTAAATATTAATAGTATTGTTACCATTATTAATCTAATTAATGCATTTTCTTTTACATTATATTTACAATTTACTTTTAGTTTAATTAATTATAAATATTTTTTGAATTAAACTTACTTTCATTAAGTTCTGAGAAAACTAAGTTGCTTCAGCAAATTTTTCTATTAGTTAATTTTATCAAACATTATTTGATATCAATACAGAAACATTTTCAAAGTTTAATTTTAGTTCAGTAAAATAACCTTGCCAATTAAATACTAAAATCTTTTGAAAAACACGACACTCTGGCTCGACCAATATCACAAGTTTGGGCGGGGACTATCTGCATGTCTGACCTATAGCACCTGTTTATTTGTGGCAAAAAAAAATTCACATTTTAAAATAAAACATTCTAAGAACTCTTATCATTCTGTTGTGAATGAACCAACACACAAGCTCGTGATTGGTGAGAGACAGATAAGTCATACGGCTGAAATTGCAAGTCATACCTGCAGAAAGTCTCGGCCGTGTCCTGGGCGTCTGCATCTCCTGCCGCGCGTGAGGCAGCATGTGGTAGCGCTTGGCCTCGTTCACCAAGTCTCTGCACGCCTCGGACGATTTAATCAGCTCCTCATTGTCCACCACGTTCAGCAGGTAACTGGGGTGGATGAATGGAAGTCTAACAATAGCCAGCAACTCGGATATGTGCTGCGAGAGAGAGAGAGAAAAACACAAGAGAAGATTTGAAAATATATTCAGTATGTGATTCCAGCCCCGTTCAATCCCCGTGACATCACTCCAAACACGTTTTCTCTCTAGTGTGTGTGTGTGTGTGTGTGTACTTGAGCTGGATTCATGTCCAAAACCTACAGCAACTGCCCGGTTAGTCAACGACTCGGTTCCAAAACTGGGAAGCACCCTTCAATGACGGTTTTGTTACCCCAACAGAGATTTTTGCAAAGAGCAAAACAACATACTGTATTTTAATCCAAGCAAATATGATCTAATGCAGATAAATGTTGGTCATTACGTTTCAAGAATATTCATTGTTTCATTATTTTGCCTCTACGTTGCAATCTCTGTTTAAAACATCTTATCTTGATATAAATCAAACAATGTCAAATTGAAATTTCTAACAAAATAAGATCCAGTGTGCACTGTTAAAATGTGAAGTTCTTACTTAATATTTCAATTAATATATCTGAATATGATCAAGAAACAGATCTTCGCTGTCCTTTCAGAACCCCTGTAAGTCTACATTTCCAGTACTGTTTTCATTGAAACATTTTTTCATTTTAATTATTAAATACTGCGTTGTTACAATTGACAAACACTTTTTAATCATTTTTATATGCGAAACCAAGTAAGACACATAAAATATGTTTTATGACAGAAAATAAAAACCATAAAATTGGAGATACAAAGCTTTGTAATGACCGTTGTGATATTAAATTTCATTCCATAAACTTATTTCAAGTTTATTTTTCATATTCCAGTAACAGAAAACAACAATAATAAAAAACTTCTTTTCATTACATTGCCTATAGTAAATCTTGTTTTAGAGATGTTTTATTTATTTGTGTCTGAAAATGAAACAAAAATGTTATGTAAGGATTCTTTGCAGTGTTTTCTTTACAAAATATATTTAATGTGATTCGATGTACGGTTAAGAGATAAAGAGACTTGCTTGATAAAAAAATGTCTTCTTAACAAAGAGTAGCAGAACTATGTCATTTAATTAAAAAGTTTCAAACTATTTTATTCAGATGAATAAAGTGCTCTGCAAAGTGGATTTTTCTTGCTTTATCCTTCATGCTTTTATTAATTATCTTTGCATTTTTTCGATTGCGTTTACTTCACACGACTGCATTACTGAAATTGCATTGAACACAAATAATCCAACGTATATTACAAAACTTAAATCAAACGTTAGCACATTACATGGGATTCTAATGAACTTTGCATTCCTGTCTACGGGTTGAAATTCTCGGATTTTTTACCCAGGCTCAAAGCGAGCGGGTGGGTTAGGGGTTGCCATGGTGAAGCTATCCGTGGCCAGATTGCTTGTTTGTTCGGAGTCGTCCTCAGTGGAGCTTTAGCTCACATCAGCGTTGAACGCTGTAAACACGAGTTGACAGGGACAGCAGCCAGTCTGACCTCTCACCCCGGTGCTCACGACGCATTACGCAAACATCCGTATAAAAACAGACACGAGCCGTTTGCACACCTGGGCTCCTGGTGGCTCTCCGAGCGAGCTGTGAGAGACGGATGAGACAAGACGCTTCTAATTCTGTATTTTAGAGTGCAACAACATGTGGATCTGTGTTTTTGGGGGAAAAATAAAAAGCGCAAATAGAACAGAGCGCAGTCAGACATACAACATTTATATGTTTTATTTTCTCTTTGTGCTTTAAAGGCCTTCACTTTGAAAGTTGCATTTTTGGTTTGACAGTCTTTGATCCAGTTTAACAAAACTCTGGGCTTTAAATCTCTTGACATCCTTTTACAGCTCCCCTAAAGACAAACAGTTTGTATAGCAAACATGTTCTCCAAACAATAGAAGGCAAGAGGCCAGACGCAAGCAATGGCCCGAGAGAGATTTAGGAAATGCCTGCCAGCTCTCAGCGCACCTTTACTTGGCTAGACCTCCCGAAATGTTCCTATTGATGTTAACTTTCTGGTGCACCTCAACGTTTTTAAGCAGATCTTCAAACATCTCTTTAAAGCAAAACATATGCACCTTTAAACATTAATGAGTGAATATAATTGGCTGTTTGTTTTAACACAAGCCCCGCTCCCTTACAGCCTCATCGTTTCATACTCCAGACTGTGAGATCAGAGATTACGGGTAACGTTGGCATCATCCCAGAGGGAGTCTGATCTAAAATCGGCAGCCCCGCCGACCCCTCCTCCCAGCAAATGGCTTTATCCAACCTGGCCAAACCGCTTTGGACTGGTTAGAGAAAATAATCATGAGCTCTCGGCTCGACCCTGCCGTCGAGACCAGACGAGAAGGGATTTCAGCTGTAGCTCATAAATCTAAACCAGCAAATGTGTTACTGGTGCTCGTGGGCGCCTGTCCTGTGCCGGCCGATTAAACGATGGTGATAAAATATGCAGTCCTCCAGAAGGTGAGAAAGAAGCAGAGCTGCTAAGAGACAGCAGATTTTATCCTGAAGAATAAAAAATTTAAGGGAGTGACGAATTTAAAGATTTAGATCAAACTAGAATGAAAAATTCTTTTGTGTTTCACAGATAAATGCACATGTGAATCTTTGATGCGGACGTATACAATGAACACTTCCGTCGGTCAAGGTTATAGGTAGCGTGCAAGCAGATCTGGGGCATTATAAACAGACATATTATTATTGAATGCTAATATAATAGATTAATTTTGTATTTTAAAAATGTAATTATTAATTATTTAATTTTTAATTCCATGCATATATATATACCTCTATATAATGGATATTATAGATTTAAAAAAAATAATTATGATTTTTATTTATATTTTATTAATAATGTATTATTATTTAATATCTCTCTTTCTCTCTCTCTGTCTCTCTCTGTCTCTCTCTGTCTCTCTCTGTCTCTCTCTCTCTCTCTCTCTCTCTCTCTCTCTCTCTATATATATATATATATTAAATAATATACAATAATATATAATACATTTTTAACTTCTATTATTTGAGTTTTTATTTATGAATGAATTAAAACGTGTTTATAATGATAATTAATATTATATACTAATTTATAATTAATTAAAATAAATAAATCAAATCAATATATAATATTCAAAAAAACGCTATATGTTACTTATTATATATATTTCAAACAAATTACTAATATTTACATTTTTTGTATTATTGTATAGTAAATTATTTATAATTATATTTACATTTTTACATGTAAGTTCAACAGAAATTTTCAGTTGAAAGATATATACCACAGAATTACAAAATCTTAGAAAATAGCTGCTTCCATAAAGTATTTTGTAAAAATAAACCATGACTTTATTACAGCCATCATTTTTCACGTATAACACTGTATGCAAAATGTTTAAAAAAATGTTTTTGTATTTGTAGACAAACTATGGTTAAACAATCATAAACAGCCTAATAAATAAATTAAACCAAAAGGTGATTAATCCCACGATGCAAAATCAAACACAGAGTTTTATTAATCTGTTTTAAGCACACATTACAAGCACAATCGGTTTGTAAAGCTTTAAACCCTCAGGAATATTCAGCTTTGTTTGAGCTCGGTTCTCTTCGAGCAGATTAACGCAGCTGTTTTACCCTCTCTGACCTCTATAACCCGGTACACAACAATGAAAGCTCATCCAACGCAAATGATTCTGTGAATTATTCGTGCATGAAAAGCACAGCACATGCTAACTTAGGCCAAAGGGATGCAAACAACCCCGTTTCTCTCCGAACTTCAAATCCCTGACACCTCTTTCGATGCAAAACTCCATCTGACAATGAGCTTAATGATGTTAATCTTCAACACGCAATAATTCAATGCTTAAAAACGACCCCAAATCCTTCCTCTGTTACACCCCACAGACTTCATTGGAGGGGCGTGTCAGGGTCTTATCCAATAATCGTCTAATTCGCGCACCTCGATTTCCCCGTCTTCTATCAAATGTCCCGTGGAGTGAACGGGTCCGTGTTCAGGCATGCTGTTAACACATTCTCTTTATTTCGCCCGGGACCTCCAGAGACCCAAGGTCCTTCTTTCCCTGTAATGTAATTGTCAGGTGTTGATCACCACTGAGAGTATGGGACACATGGGGACGGATGGGACTATGGCTGTCTGGACAACAGATGAGTCGAGTCATACAGCTGAAGGGAGCAGACATCACAAAATTTTATGATTATGGGTCCGAACAACTACACAACTCATCTCATTCCAACTCCGTTGTGCCATGGCGGTACTGTATGAGAAACCTACATCTACGCGGCTTGTTGTAACTTAAATAAGATATTTTGAGAAATGTCTCAAAGGTTGGTGAGCATAATGCAGAGAATGGAGTGAGGGTAAACAAATGGTGACTTGTCAGATTCATTACCATATTGCCGGATTATTTATATCCAAAGTGATTAGACTTAACACCCAAAGAATGAATGCGTAATTAAAAAAAACAGACACAGGAACCAACGTCTATTACTGTAGATCGATAGGCATGGCATTGGGCCAGCCACAGATATGTCATGGGTTCGAATCCGGGAAATCATACAAAATGTATAAATAGATAAAAATGTCTACCAAATGCATAAAACGTCACTACAAATGACTATTAACGCTATTCAGTTGCATAGCAACACCCTAGCAACCATTAGCACGTAAAAATTTAAACCTAGCCGTATTATTATTACCAGGGCTGTCATACAGAGTGTTATCAAAAAGCTTTAATCTAAAGAATAAATAATGTTTTGATTACAAGGACACCCCGCATTCCTTTCTAAGTGAAGACTTTCATTACACAGTAGGTAGCTTTACATTCTGTCTCAGATGTGACGCTTCCACCCCTATTCGCTTATGCACGAAACTCAACGCATGAAGACAAAAAATTAAAAACATTGATGCCCACCGTGTGGAAAAACATACTTTTTATAATCGTTTATTCACCTTAATGTGGTCTAAAAACTTGATACACAAAAGATGATACTTTGAGAAATATCTCTGTGGTAAACCGGGTATGATGTTGTTTGATTGCACACTTTCTTTAAAATATCTACTTTCGTGTATTGCAAAAAAAGTCCGACAGGTTTGGAGATAATAATATATTTTATCTAGGGGAAACCAGGAACATAAAGCTGTACTTTTTGTGAGGCCCGAAAGCATCAAGACAGTATGTCAAACACATGGGCTCCCCTAAAGATACTTTAACAAACATAAAAATACACCGGACGCCAGAAGATAAGTCCATTTTAACTGCGTCATATTTTCAGGACAGAATATAGAATATTCTGCTCTGTAATAAATCATGTGTCTATTCTTAATCATTCCATAAACATTTCCCTGTCTGTGCAGACTGTAGTATTGGCCTGAATTATTCAGATTTTTATATTTATGGTATTCTGATGTATTTGTTTCACTGAGCTCATGACAGTGCATTCTGCGATTGCCGTCTCACTGAAGGACATACTGTATACGATGCCTTAAAATGAAGCCAAAACAAGGTCTGAAACATAATTAAGATGCCCAGCCAGTGGAACAGACTTCACGTCGACGATGTCTTAAAATGCTGCCTCCGTAGGCAGCTCGCTGGATTCTGCAACAGAGCATATGTGTGCCAGAGACCTCATGTCGTTTTTATGCAAAAGACACCAGTGTGGAGAAACTTTATTTAGTCTCCAACATCAGCCAAGCAGAAAGAGATGAGCCACTGAAACACACACACAAACGAAAAACAAAAGAGTTCAGCCGGGGGGTATCCCCTCCTTAGAGACAGACAGAGACGGAGAGACAGCAACTGAACACATGTGCAAAAAAACAGAAGAGCGAAGGAAAGAAAGAGGGGAAAGTCTGTGTGCGCTGAAGCGAGATTCGGCTGGCCGTACGCCTGGCTTTCAGTGTTTGAACTCGACTGAACACAACCCTAAACAGAGAAATCAAAGAACACCATCTGCCCTACATGATATCACTTTATCTGTAGGCATATATTTCACGTTCATTTGCAAAATTAGAAATATTGTCTATATATATATAATGCTGTGCAAAATGCACGTCAGTACTTCCTTTCAATTAATGGTTTGAGTTGTTATTTCTATCGTTTGTAGTTGTTTGTCATCAGATAATATGAGATTATATTTTTAAACGTTCTTTTAAGCGTTTTTTTTGTAAAAATCCAGTAAGATTAAAGATTAAATTAATAAATAACTGTTAGATAAAATCCTTATGTTTTAGATGAACTATTCAATCCAAGTTCTATCCAACCTATATAATTACAGAAAACTGTAAGCTTAGGTCCGTTCCCATAAAACAATGGAATTTATTATATTTTTACAACCATGCATATCTATATTTGTTATCACAGCATATATAGTACTAGTGAAGTGAAGTGGAATGATGTTTCGTCTCGTGTGGCCATGTATGCTCATTGCTTCCCTTCTGGTACAGAGTATCGAACAAGAGACCTTTGGATCAAGAGTCCAACACTTGAACCACCAGGCCACGGCTGCCCCGACTATGATTATGCATAGTATGATGCATAATCATAACAACACTATTAAACACACTGTATTAAGAGTTCATTGCACAACACGAACATTATACTATCTTGTCTATGAAATTTCACTTAGAATGTTATTCATATGGTTCTTTTAAGCATGTTAAATGGTATGACGGATGTATTTTAGCGATTCTAAAACATCGCATTATGAAGGTATCAAGAAATGTATTCCTTGAAGCTAAATTGTATTTCTTAAAAATACCTGGGAATTTCTTTTTCATATGTAAACGTACAGGTCGCAAGATGAAAACACTGGTCTAGATGCACTTCAATATCTTACCAGGAATGTCAACATACCTGAAGGGTTACGTGGAACATTCTGTTTAAATGGTCATGTGATACTTCGTTTAATTTAATGTACACTGTCAAAGGGATACGTCAAATGATCATGTGTTTGAAGAATATCGTTAGCCTCACAGAAATTTGCACGATGAAAAGATTAATATGACCCGCATTTGTGAATAACTTAGTGGCCCAATAACCATCCTGTAGATTATATCACAACTCCTTTGTTTAAATAATAAAAAAATCACTTTTAATTTCAGCTAAATTGTAATTTCCGCTGGATCATTCACCCTGTATGTCTTCATAAGTGAAGACTGTTGGGGGTCCCAGGTAACATCTGCACATTTAAGAAGTTCTGATCTCATTAAAACAATAAAATGGGAAGGTTCTCCTCCATGCCCTCAAGTCAAACATGACCCCAGCAGCTAATGAGTGCTGTCTGCCAGGACTGAACATCCAGCACGCTGCAGCCATTGTTATATTCTGACTGCTGAATTAGATATCCCGTCTGAGAGTGAATGCAGATTGCCCCCTTGTGCAAAAAGCATCATTAAGAACTCTTTTCAGCTGCATATTAGTTCTCTTCACAACGGAGATGCAATAAATCAGCCCCCTTCACCGCATGGCCTCAGCGGTCACGATAAAGCGTTGCAGGAATTCGTCCAGGGCGTTTCTATTATGGCTCCGCTGAGCGGGACTTTGGGAAGGTGTGCTCTAATTGAAAGAGCTTGGCCTGGATTCGGACGCACCGCGGAGGCAGAAAGGATTTGCCGTTCGCACGTGCTCGGCGGGACGGGGTCCTGATCTTTAGCAAGACCGGTGTCGTGCCGTTAGCAATCTCGGGAAGTTTATTTTGCGTTTGAGTGACAGCGTGACTGCTGTTCAGTCTCAGCAGGTGCACAGGTGGCACAGATTAAAGCACAAGGTTCGGAAAAGCCTTCCACATGTTCTGATTTCAGGTTGTACACGTGCAAGTCTTCTGCACATGAAGGCTGTGAGACTTGATTTGGTTCACTTTGCGTTTGAGGACAGGAGATGTATTTTAGCTTTAGTATGTTTGGATTAACGGGAGTCCGGTTTGCACAGCGGACGTTTTTTGAGTAAAAGGCTTTCATGTAAATTTAATCTGGATAAAAATTATGACGCATTTGGATGCATTAGTCATGACCAAATTCTTAAAAGATGGCTTTAAAAAAAAAATTCTATTTTAATTCTCCTTTCTATACCATAACTATAATATTATTGAAATATTAAAAATTGTAGAAAAGTACTTCTGTCTTAGGGATAAGAATAGGTTTTAATGTGGATAAAGGGTAAAACTAGGGCCAGGCAATGAGAAAGAATAGAGATAGCAAAAGCGATTAAAATCAAATGAATTAAAGAAGAACAATTCTTTTGGAAAAGAGAAAAGGTGAAACTTAAAATCTGAAAGAGAGAAAAATAAAGAACTAAATAAAGAACTAAATAAATAAAGAAAGAAAGAAAGAAAGAAAGAAAGAAAGAAAGGGGGAGGGTGGACGAAAGAAGGCTCAGAAAAGTGAAAGAATGACAGAAAAAATAAAGAAAGAGTTAAAAAATACCAATGGAAAGAAACAAAGAGGGAAAAAAAGAAGAGCCGAAGAAAGAAAGAAAGAAAGAAAGAAAGAAAGAAAAGAGCTAAAGAAAGAAATTAAAAAGCTAGAAAGAAAGAAGACTACAGAAATAAAAACGATAAAATTACAAACACTACAGCTCTTTAAAATTGTACCTAAATTTCTTCTGTATGTCTCTTCCTCATTCCAGTTTCAGTCTCTCATTATGTAATCAAGTCATGTGACTCTATTAATCACCATTCAGTTCATCTGGACTTATGACTATTAGACCAAGGACAAAGCCAGGATCATTTACTAACATTAGGACAGGGCCGATCGCTCACATCTCATGCGCACTCGGCGCGGGTCCCAGGTGTGTAGTAAGAGCCTCTATTTAAAGCTCCAGTCACTCCCCAGCGGCCCATGCCAGCCCCCTGTGTTACAAGCACATAAAAAGCATGTTGACTCACTGTAATAAACTAATGCAAATCGTCCATCCGCGTGAAGGACCGAACAATAAAGAATCATACATCACTGCTCGTGGAGGTCTGTCTACAGCCGCGGCCCACACGCACAACGCAGCGACCGCTAAATTAACACAAATTTAGCGTGAAGCATAACAATAGTTATTTTTTCATTATCTATACTTTCAGCCGCAGTCCCACATCTCGTTCATCTTTGACTCTGGTAGACGTTCATGTAAAAACCCCCACAAACAAGCGAACAGCAAATATTCGCCTG